>VXAC01006816.1:92801-144334 GCA_013399225.1 Rhipidura dahli | reverse complement strand
CTTCCTTAGAAATTGCATATTGCCTTACTCTTATGTGGTGAGAAGGATGTTCTATATTTNAACCGAATCCTTCCTTCCTTAGAAATTGCATATTGCCTTACTCTTATGTGGTGAGAAGGATGTTCTATATTTATTTCTATTGGCTTCATATCTATTTTCCCTCTATTATTTTCGGATGCCCACATTTCTGGTTTAATTTTATTCTCATCCTCACTCGTTAATGTCAAAATCTTTGCTGTCATTTGACTTTCCTCGGGGAGTACACCTATACCTAATAATAACTGCAGATCTCTTCCTAATAAATTCTGCCCAGCACCCGGGACTAACAGTAAATTTCCTATTGCGAATTGATTTTTAGTTTTATCAAGGGCTCTGTCTGATGTTCCGACCCCAATAAAGAGAGCCCCTGACACCCCTATGCCATCTCCCCTTCAAACCCTTTTAAGTCTTTGGTGTGCCTCAGGCAATTCCTCCTTAAATGCCCGGGGATCCCACAATAATGACACCTGAACGTCCCCGTGCATCTTACTGATTTCTCTGTTGTTATTTCCCCCAGGGGTCCTTGACCACTTTGTCGGGTATTGTCCCACCCCCTTCTCTTTCAGGACACCTTCTTTGTTTGCTTCCTTCATAGTGGCAACCATGATTTTTGCTTTGGCTGTGGCTTTTTCTTCGTCCCTTCAGACAGACACTTTCTGAGCTTCCTTTAATAATTCTTACTACCCTCTTTTCTGCCAGTCTTCTAATTGTTCTAATTTTTTTTCGGATGTCTGGCCAAGAATGAGTAACAAAATTCACTTTAAGTAACGTCTGTCCCACTGGGCCAGAGGGATCGATGCCAGAAAATTGCTGCATACTTTTTCTAAGTCTTTCCAGCCATTGGGTGGGGCTTTCATCTTTACCTTGTCGGCTATCAAATGCTCGAGCTACATTCTGCCCTCTTGGAGCTGCCTCCTTTATCCCTCTTAAAATTAGGTTTCAAAAATCAGCTATGTTCTGTCTGCCCTGGAGTTGATTCTGGTCCCATTGAGGATTCTGGAGAGGCATTTTCTGATCAGCAGGAACCCCCTGCTGGTTCTCCCTTTCCCATATCCTCATTCCTGCTACTCTGATCATTTGCCATTCTTCTGGGGTGAATAATATAGCCATGATGGACTGCATCTCTTCCCAAGTATATATATTTGGACCTCAAAATTGATCAAAATGCTCTGTAAGGCACAGGGGGTCTTCTAATAAACTCTTAATCTCCTTTTTAAAACTTCTTACTTTGGCCGAGTTTAAGGGGACATTTACAAATCCAATGCCTCCCTGTGGCCCCCCCAGGGGAACTTCCCTCAAAAGAAATAACTTTCCCTCCTCTCTTTCTTCCATCACTCTTGACTACGTAACTCGGCGGCATGGCTGAGGGGCTTCTTCCCTACCTGGGGCTTCCCCTCCCTGTAGCAGAATTTCCTCTTGCTGCAGGGCTCCTCCATTCTTAGGATTATAAGGCGGAGGAAGATGTTCTAAAGGCTCCCATTTACCTCCCTCTGGCTTTGTTTTCTCCTCTTCTATCTTCATAATTGTTGTGGGTTTTACCTCTGATCCCTTCCAGCATGCAGCATATTGACACTGTTCTAGATTATACGGCTTCTTCCCATTAACATATACATTTAATGCTTGGCACATCCAGCCCTCACAGGAACCATATTTTGGCCAGTGCAGGTTATCAGACCTAATTTTTCTTTCTGCCCATACAATCATACAGAAATTTATCATTTTAACTTCATCTTTCCCCTTAGTAACGCTAGATTCATTCCAATACTTTATCATAACCCCCAGTGGGCTATCAGGAGGTATATCAGCTAACACCTTTTTACCTTTCTAAGGATTTGCCTGACTTGCTTTCTGTCCCATGTTGCTTAACTTCCTACTCATTCTTTTACTCCTTACACACCCTTATTAATCTCCAGCTTACCTCCCTGAGCAGTTCTGTACCCTTCAGATAGGAAGATGGGATTACAAGGAAAACTATTTCAGAAACTGAACCTAAGTTAAACAAAATCAAACTGCCAGCGACACAGCACTATCAAGACAAACAAAAAAAACCCCAAAACCAACTCCAAAACTACTCAACAGACTGGACCCAAGCCAGACTAAATTGTGCCAGGGGTAACACTGAATTACCAATAATGAAACTACCAGTACCAACTCCTAATAAATCTTCACAACAAAGCCACAATCACTTTACTTTAGATAATGATAGCCCTAATTAGATTCCCCAGTGGGCTGTCTGAGAAATCGCTCCCTTATGAAGGAGTCACACCCCGAGGAGTTTTAACTCCTAATGCTTCCTACTAAGGTGTCTAACTCCTAAGAATTCCTGAGTGAGGGTTTCTACTAAGGTGTTTAACTCCTAAGAATCCCTGTGTGAGGATTTCTGCCAAGGTGTTTTGACTCCTAAGGAATTATTCCAGGGGGATCATTCAGCTTGTTTCTCTCGCTTTGCCTGATCACCGGCCGTTCCTCTCGCGAGTGGACAGAAACGCGGTTAAAAGAGCTCCACGCTCGATTTGTGAGTCTGGACTACCAGTTCACGTCTCATTCACTCCTCTTTCATTCTCCCCCTTCACGCCCCCCAGACCATACTTACGAGTCCTCTTTTCTGGTTCGGGTCTTCGTACGTACAAGAAATGTGGGCGAAACATCTCAGTTCTCCTCAAAGGGAGCTGAGCTCAAAAAAAATTACCTCTTTGCCTTTGTTCTACAAATAAGGACGTGCTACTAATTACTGCCTGCTAGTGCCCGCTGCCCTCCTGGGCTACAGAATAGTGTTGGGGCATCCCCCTTCCCCAGCAAGATGGCAGGTCCTAGCGGAGATTATTGTGTGGGGTCACCAATTGAAATAAATGTATTTCAGAACTGAAATTTTCACAGTGTACATATAGTATTTATTAGTAGAACAAAAGCAAAGCACAGCGCTGGGGCGCTTGGCAATCTGCCAGTGGCCCAACCCATTCACTTTTCAGAGAGCTTAAGTACCTTCTCAAACTGTTACATATTCATTAAAATCCAGCAGTAATTTACACTTCACTCAACCCTCACTCCCTATCTCAGACTTTTAGATGCCTTTAGGATCCTCTGGACTTCTTCAGTGTCAATTTGATGACTTCCCTTTGTTGTAATTCAATTAGCAGACATCGCCTTCAGGAGGTGTGAATCTTCGGTGAGATAACGAAATTCCTGGGGTGGATGCGGTTTATTTATTCTGTTTCTAGCTCTGTGGCTTATCAATTAAAAATACATTTATTACCATGAGTTCATTACTATGTTTTTCAATCTATTGCAACTCTTTTGGGGTTACATTTTGCTCTAACCTTCTCTTACTTAACATAATTTCTATTTAGTACATTATTACATGTGGCTGTTGTCTTATTATATATAAAAGCCAACATTTATAATCCATCTATTTATCACAGGATCTTAACTTTTCAGTCTCACAGAGTGTCTTGGGGATGGTTTATTATCCCATCCCATTTTTGGGGTTTTTGATCTGTTTTGTTTTGCGCCCAGGGGTGACAGTTGTCCCCGCCTCATCCCCCATCCTCCCGGGCCCCAGGGTTACTGTGATGAATGGGAGCCAGGCCGGGGCTTCTGGAGTTGGGAAGGGGACGAGAGGCAGCCTCACTCTTCCAGTGTGAGTGGTTCAACTGGACACACCTGGCCGATATCTCAGACCAGAGCTCCAGAAGATCCAGAGATCCTGCTGTTTCTGTGGGGTTTGCCTTTTTTTCTCTTTTTTTTTTCCTTTGGTACTGTGACTGAGCTTGCCAATTTGACTTCTTTTGCTGCCTTGCTGCTGGGAAGCCCAGAGCCACAGCGTGTCCCTTCAGGAACACTCTGCTTCCTGCCAGGGGCTGCCCCTCTCTGTTGAAACCTAAGTGGTATGTGACAAAACGATAACAAGTAACGTTGTAACAAGATGTGCAGGTAAAGCAAGTAAGAGGACAGAGCAAGCAAGACAGCAAAGCCAGTGAGATAACGTGTGCCATTGAAAGCAAGTTTTAATGGACTAGCAAACTGCAAAATTAGCTAAAAACAAGTTAGACTGAAAAATAAGAAGCAACAGGCATGTGCTGAAGACAGAGGTAAAAAGTTCAAATGTGAGGAAGACTACAGATGTCTTTATCAAAAGACCACTAGAAGACCGACAGCAACCACAGAAGAAACTCATGCATGCACGAAAGCAACAAACTGATGACACAGCTTTATGCAAATGTGAGTATGTTAATGATGTGTTGTAACTGTGACATTGTGTGGAAGGACTTTTAAAATGTAAATGAAGGCTAGAGTAAGATTGAGTGAGTTTTTGGCAGAGAGATCCCTCACTCCCTGCGCTGAATAAACAAATAACTGCTCTGTAGCCATCTGACTAAGGAGTTTTATTTTCTTGCCCAGTTTTGGGTATGACCACATAAGCCTGGATCCAGGTTCCAGCCAACGCTGGTGAGAAATCCCGGGGGGCCCTTTCACTGCCGTGTTCCAAAGCCGAGCTGCTGCTGCCCAGCCACCGCTGTACTCCAGCCATTGCTCCCGGTTTGTGCTACACAGTAGCTTTTCACCCTCTGCCTGCCATGAGGTCCTGTCATTCCACCTTGCTTCTCCTGAGGTTCCTGCTACAGCTCCTTTTGCTATCCAGAGGGGGCACCAGGATTGGCTGTCCCATGCGTTTGTAAAGGGAGCCCCTTTCCCACCCTTTCCACCGGCTGCCTCCGCCATTGTCCACCGGAGAGAGGCGGCCGAGCTGCGCCACAGCGCCCCCTGCAGGCGCGGGGGAACCATCGCACCCGCCCTGCCCGGCCGGGAGCCACCAGCGCCCCTGGCGGCCGCGAGCGGAACTGCACCAAAGGGGAAAGTGCCTGCAGCCCAGAGAGGCTGGCACTGGGTGCCTGGTTCTGTTTGGTGCTGCTGCCCCAGCTGCTGTTTGTTTGCACTGTCATACATTTACATAACAGGAAAGAACTGCTATTCCTTTTCCATATCTTTGCCTGAAAACCCCTTAATTTCAAAGTTACAATATTGGGGGGCGGGGGTGTCATATTTTCCATTCCAAGGGAAGTTCTGGCTTTCCTTAGCAGATACCTGTCCTTCAAACCAAGACACAGAGTTAGGATCCAAACGGAATGTCACCAGGGACTGCTCACACAATAAAGGGACCAGGACAAAAAGCTCAACAGCTTGGCTTGTGCATTCCCACTGCAACATTACAACAGCTCTAACTGATGGAATTGCCTATCGGGAAAAGCCAGTAAATTCACTAAGACCACCCAATGTGGACATCCAAATTTACTTTCTTTGAAGTTGGGAACTATAAGCCCATCTCAAAAGAAATAGCATCTCTTCCTCCAAAATGCAAAGCATCCAGTGACTGATCCCATACAAAGCTGCCGGAACACTGCTACAGGGCATCACCTGCCCAGGACACGAGATCAGCTGCACACCAAGGCTCAGCATCGCTGCTTACCTTGTCCAAAAGACATGTGCTGCCAGAATTTCAGGTGACCACCTCTGAAAAGTGGAAACCACATGCCAAATTGAATCTTTCAGGAGACCACCTTCCGAAGATGGATATTGAATCCATAATTGTATAAACTGAGCCAGTGCTTCCACACCAAATATGCCAGGACAGAAGGTTGCTGCCACCCATTCCTTCTAGTAGGCAGCTTCTTATCTGCACATGAAACACTGGGGCTGCGTGATTTCCTTCCCATGAAAACCCACTGCCCTTCCCATTCAGGAAACCACCAAGAAAAATTTACATACCATCTCCAGTATAGAATATGTCCAACAATTGTTCCTACACAGAAGTGGTCAGGACAGAAATGTCTTGCTGGATTATTCCTACCCATGGAACCCGATACAATCCAGTTTTAAGGTTCTTAGAAATACCTCTGTCCAAATTAAGGTGCAAATAAGACCATACACCAGTGACAATAGTAAGGGTTTTATCTGATGGCAAATATGAGAGAGAGAGAGAAAAAGAAAGAAAGAATGAAGTAGAAAATAGGTGGGGGGGACAGAAAGAGTGACAGGGACAGAATAAGGAAAATATCACTACTCCATGGATCCCAACGATGTCCTGTTGATCCTCTCCAGCTGGTCTTCTTGGTGGTGAAGGTCTCCCTGAGAAAGTATGGAATCTGATGGGTTTATATGCTCAGGCTAGCCAGGCATTTCTGGGGGAGTGGGGCAGTCTCATACAGCAGACTATGGGTTCTTCCCAGACAGGATTGCATCACTGCAGCCCTGTGGGGCCAAGCCTCTCATGTGAATGTCCTGTGGATGTGGCCTGTGGGGTTGGGGGTTCCACAGCTGGACCAGTTTGTGTAATCAGAGGATGGGTGTTTATTGCCTCTCACCAGAGGTTACAGCATGCACCCAAACCTTCCTCCTTCCCTTGGTTCGGGGGAGTCTGTGTAAACCTGGCTTCTGGGAGCTGTGCTCTCCCCCCACCCCAAACTCAAAAGAGGATAGTTGCAGCTGATGGCTTTGGCCTTTTTTGGATGCACACCTTTCCCTCAGCCTGAGATGACTGAACAATGCGTTTCTCTCTATCTAATCAGCAGTTTGTCTTTCAGTTCAAAGTCCCACTCTTCAGGGAAGCTTCTTTGGTTGTAGCTTCTTTATAATGAGAAAACCTTTACATCAATGTTTGAGGCATGGACAATTTTCAGTCTCTGACAGTACCTTAACATCTGCTCCAACAACAGTGGCACTACATCCTTTGCTTTCACATGGAAAGGCACTCCGAGAACTTGGCTCTGCCTTGCCCTCAGTACCTCGCCTAGTTTTTCCTAGCCTATACTTGTTTCACCTTCCCTTGCCTACATCTCCCTTGCCCTGCCTACCACTCCTTTGCTTTACCCTGCCTTCCATGCAGGCAAGGAAACGCAATCAAAGTCTAGGCAATTCTAAGCAAGTCAAAGAAGAGATTAGGGAAGGCAAGAGCAGTGAGGGGAAAGCAAGTGAGTGTTAGCTGAGAAAAGGCCCAGAAATTGTAGGTAAGGCTGAGCATAGGAAGGAAAGTCCAGTGATGGGCAGGCCAGGCAGGGAAAGGAAGGGCTAGGCCAGGCAAGGCCAGACAAGAAAAGGACAAGTAAGTCAAAGCAGGGAATGTATACAGGGCAATGCGAGGTAAGGGAGGGGTAGGCAAGGCAAGGCAAGAATATTATACATGTAAATAGTTGAGAGGTATAAATCTGGGCATATTATGGGTGTTGTAGAATAAGGGGAGGATAATATTATAGTTACTGTTATAAGGCACTCGAATCCTGTCAGGGTGCCCCAGTCAAGTTGTGCTCAGCTACCCTTATCAGAGACCTCAAGAATTTGTCGAGGCTACAGAAATGTAAGCAATTCTAATTTGGGAAAGACGCTGTTGGAAAATGAAATAACAAAACAGCAAGAAAGCAGATAAAAAGAAGGACTGCACCATTCTGGGACTAGAACCAATCAGGTTCTCTGAAAGGCGCACGCAGAGTATGGACAGCAGAGACACCCAATTGGGTCATGCATGATCATGTGAACTGCAGGAGCAGAAGTGTGTAAGAATGGTGTAATGTAAACAATAAATGGCTCTTGCGTTAATCATATTGGTTCGTGGTACGAGGGTCCTGTTCACCCACAGCTGGTGCCACTGACGTGATAAACGTCCAATTATGAAATGGACCAGATCCCTTTAGATCCTGAAGGAGATCTTGTGGATGAAAAGGCGGGAGGCCCCTAGCCAGAGCTCACTGCGGCAGGACTGTGGCGAGTGGGGGGTTGGAAATGACCCAGTTGGGAGTTCAAGGGGCTGAAGACAGCTCCTGGGAAAAGAACTCTGGAATATACGCTGCAGCATGGACATCCAGAGGGGTGAGGCCAGGGGGCTGGGGATGAGGAAGAGACTGTCAAAAGAAAAGCAGGTCGCTTTTGGCATCCTCCAGCTTATTCTCTTTGGAAGAGATATTAAGTATGACCTGGTGGTCTTGAAAAAACTCCTGAATTGGGGTCACAAAACCTAAGAAAAAAAGAGAAAAAAGAAAAAAAGAAAAAAGAAAAAAAGAAAAAAAGAAAAAAAGAAAAAAAGAAAAAAAGAAAAAAAGAAAAAAAGAAAAAAGAAAAAAAGCAAAAAAGAAAAAAAGAAAAAAAGAAAAAAAGAAAAAAAGAGGACTGTGTTGGCAGCGAAGATCGCACATCTTGGCTCCGCGGGGGAGGGCTCAGCTCTGGTGGGGGATCCGGCCGCTGTAACTGCTGCTGAGAAAACAGTTTGGCGAACAAAGCAAGAAGGGAGACAGCAAGAGTGAGAAGGAAAACAGGGAGATAACTCTGCGAAACAGAGAGATGTGTATCTTAAATTAAAAACCCTGTAGAATAAAGTTACATTCTGAGCTATTTTCGGCAGAGACTTTAGAAGTTTTGTTCCTTCCAGAGGTGGACTTTAATCTCCTCTGTCATAAAATCTGTCTGGAACAAACTTGCAAACAAATTTTATGACCTTGTTAGTAAAAGAGATAAGACGGCTGTTTTTACTGCTTAACAATCCTGTGATAGCGGCTCTTCTGAAATTCTAACTGTGTCACGTTCCACCACAGCCACCCCCGCGCTGGCCATTTGTAACTCATAACCAAGAGCAGGGGGAGAAGAAAGGAGGTAGTGAAGAAAGGAGGGGAGAGTCCCCGGGGAATACAGAGCAGCAGGAGAAACAGCAAAAGCAAAGCAGATAACATCTGAGGACTGCAGAGAGGCGTGGGTGTGTCCCAATCGATCCAAGAACCGCGGTTGGGATCGACCCGAGACGGAAGGAGTGAGAACAAAAGCCACTCCAGACAAATCTATCTCCACGGAAGGTGCTGCGTCTCAGTTGCTTGCTTTTATGCAAAATCCTGAAGAATTTAGACATGGAAACTTTTTCTGTAACTTTTTACTAATGCAGCTACAAGGCTGTACACAGGACTGCCGTACCACAACGTGGCTGTGCCTTGGTCACTTCTGCAGACAATGGCTGCGTACTTCCATCTGTGCCATCTTGTGACCAACGAGCTGCTGGTTCTCCAGCACAGTGCCACCTGTGGCTGCTTCTGTTAGTATAGAAATCTCAAATCCAAGAAACAGAAAAGAAAGAAAAAAAAGAGAACAGAGCAGAATTTCTGCACAAGGGAAGAAGACATGAATGCAGCTTTCAAGCCAGAAGAGAAATATCTTTGCAGAGCATGAATCCACAGAATACAAGCAATTTACCAAATGCAAATAGAACACCGTCTACATTTTTCCCAATTTGGGACAATTTTAAAAAACAGTGATCCAAATAGTTCTTCAGAAGATGCACTTGATGTCATCAACTGGGCAGAGACAAGAAGAAGAGACAGCATAATTGTATAGTTTCACAACCATTTTTCCCTGCAGTTTTAGGAGGGAAAATGCTATTGTATGGTCTTATATTTTAATGGAATGATTCTGTTAAAGGTAATAATTTATTGGGTTTTTCACTTTACAGGTCTCCAAGAACGATCTTCACCACAGTGGAAATGTGAGCACAAATTAGAATCACAGGTAGATCCAGGCTGTGAATTCTGATTGGGTATTGCAAAGATCAGAAAAGCTTCAAATTACCCAGACACCTGCTCTATTTATTTTTCTAGTCTGAGGGGTCAGAGCTTTTCAGCTTTTATAGAGCCTTTTAATCTGGTCACAGTTTCTGCCTGTGTTGCTGATGTGGTTAAAAGAATAGGAGGATCAGTTGAATCATTCCTTCTACAAGTCCCTGGAATACGCTCATTTTTACAATCCCCAAGAAATCAGATAAATGGAGATTACTACATGGTTGTCAAGCCATTAATTCTGTAATGCAGGAAATGGAACTTCTGTAGCTTGGCCTACTCTCTATCAATGCTACCTGTCAACTGGCAACTGTTAGTTATCGGTTTAAAAGATTGGCTTTTTACAATTCATCTGCATGAGAATGATAGCGAGAAGTTTGCCTTCTCAGTGCCATCCATTAACAAAGCAGAGCCAGCAAAGAGATGCCAATGGGTTGTGTTGCCACAAGGGATGCATAGTTCTCCCATGATGTGACAACTGTATGTTGCCTGAGCACTAGCTCCATTGAGAAGACAGTACCCACAGTATCTTATCTATCATTACATGGATGACATTCTGATAGCAGGGAAACATCTAAGTGTTGCAAACCTACTACCTGCCTTACAGCTGCAATTGCAAGAGGCAGGCCTTCAAATTGCCCCTGAAAAAGTCCAACAACAAGTCCCAGTGAAATATCTGGGAGTGCTTATCACTGAAGCCCAAATTCGGCCCCAGAAACTAACAATTTGCACAGAAATCCAGACTTTAACAGACGCTCAAAAATAACGTGGGGACATACAATGAATTCTTAGTACTTGTGGCATAACAAATGAAGATTTTGAGCCCCTAATGCCATTATTGAAAAAGGAAAATCAAGACAATTTGCTGTGCAAGCTGACTGAAAAACAACAGAAGGCTCTTAATCAAATTGCTACAAAATTGGGTAATTCCTTTGCAGATTGTTGGTCTCTTACTTTGCCATTGTCTGTGGCTGTGTTGAATAAAGAAAGATGTGTGATGGCTATATTGATGCAATGGGATGACCAAGCTAAACAACCACTAAAGGTCTTAGAGTGAGTGTTTTTACCATTCAATTTGGGTAAATCTGTGACTCCACAAATAGAGGCTATAGCAAAAATTGTGGTCAAGGCACGAAAAGGAACACTGGAAATGGCAGGAATGGAACCTGAAAATATTCTTCTCCCATTAATTAAGGATTACTTGCAAACGTCATTACGGAACTCAGACATCCTACAATGAGCACTGTTGAATTTGCCAGTTCTCAATAGTATTCATTTTCCTCCTCATCAGCTTTCTTTACATCAACAGGTCGAGAAATTGCCTTGCTTATCAAAACAACCTGTGGAAGGCCTCCCAGTTTTCACTGATGCCAGCCAAAAGACTTCTAAAGCAGGTCTAACTTGGCAGGATAGAGGCAAATGGCTCAGTGAAGTCCTTGAGGGACCAGGAGATTCCTTGCAGGTCCTTGAGTTATGTACAGTTATCCGAGCATTTGAGAAATGGCCAAATGACCCTGTTAACTTTGTTTCTGATTCTCTTTATGTAGTAGGTGTTGTTGAGTGCGTGGAGCGATCGTTACTGAAAGAAATTCAAAACTGGTGGTTGAGGCAACTCTTTGTGCAGTCATGCCAGTTACTTAATTCTCGCAAGCAGGATTATTTCATCACCCATATATGAAGTCATTCTGGATTAATGGAAGGTCTAGCCTTGGGGAATGAGAAGGCTAATGTTCTCAGTTGCAATGTATTCTATCACCATCCTCATGAGTTGCTTAGCCCAGGTGGGACAGTGTTTTTCTTGCCTCTTCCCTCTGGACTATCTCCCTGATTAATGGCCCATCAATGGCCTGCCCATGACTCGGAGATAACTCCCTCAGGACTATCTTCTGTTAATGGCCCATCAACACCTTGCCTCATGACTCATCATCCCATTGTGAGATGCTCCACCCAGAAGGCGGAATCAAGCATTACATCCTGGATATAATCTGGGACTCTGAACACCACAGACATGGGCCTCTCCACTGGATTTCCAGAGGACAGGAGCTACACAGCCACCACTGGACCTTCTGAGGCAGAGCAGACCCTCTCTTCAGGATCACTGCTTCAACAGAACCATCACCCCCGGCCTGCTTGCTGGGAGCTGCCAGCACCCCTGCCTGCTGCAACAGTAACTGCACCAAAGGGGAAAGTGCCTGACAGCTGAGAAGGGTTTGTGGTTCTGTTGCTACCATTGTCATTGTTGTTTGTTTGTTTATCTCTCTCTCTATATATATTAGTAACGAACTGTTATTCCTATCCCTAATATCTTTGCCTGAAAGCCCCTTAATTTAATTTGGAGGGGAGGGGGGTTGCATTTTCCATTTTCAGAGGAGGCTTTTGCCTTCCTTGACAGACAACTGTCTTTCAAACCAAGACAGCTAACCAAATAGTAGCATCACTCTGAGCCTCTGTTTCTCCCAGTATTGATAAGTTTAGCTGAGCCAGAAGGGCTCACGAGTTTTTCACCCAAGCGCAAAGGTTTCACACAAACAATTTGGAGTATTGCTAAAGAATGTGTAGGGAATCACGATGTCAGGGTATGATTAGTGGGTTGGGACCTGGGGTTAATTCTCGTGGCCTAGGACCTCTGCAATTATGGCAAACTGACGTGACTATCTATTCTCCTTTTGGTCGCTTCAAACGCCTTCATGTGACCATAGATACCTTTTCAGCCATGGTTTGGGTCATTCCTACGACGCGTGAAGGGTCTCGCTTTGTCATTTGACATTAGCGAGGCTGTTTTGCTGTAATGGGTTTGCCTCAGGAAATAAAAGTAGATAATGGGTCGGGTTATACAGCCCAACAAACCCGAGATTTATTAGCTCCTTGGGGAGTGAGGCATAGCACCAGCATTACAGGTAATTCTACTGGGCAAGCCATAATTGAAAGAACACATCAGGTATTGAAAGGGCTGCTTGATAAATAAAAAACAGGAGAAGATGGGTTGAGCCCACAAGACAGAGTACTGAAAGCAGTTTATGTTATGAACCATCTACAATTAGTAGGAACTTGCAGTGACCTATCAGCATTAACCCCTTACTCAGGCTTGCAGTAAGACTCTGGATTGTCACAGCACTGACCAAAAGTTAGTTTTAAAAACCCTATGTCAGAGTCATGGGAAAGACCTATAGAGTTGCTAATGGGGGGAAGGAGTTGTGCTTGTGTCACTACAGATAAAGGACCTCGATGGATACCAGCGAAGTGAATTCGTCCCTGGCTTGAGAAGGATACTTCGATCTCTGATACTACTGAAAAATAAACATTGTGCCTTTGTTTTTAGATATTGATACTGCTTGAGCTTTAGGTATACTTGATAAGATAGACAAGTTAAGATATGGGATAAGTGAACAGTTTATTCAGATATTTAGGTACACTTGATAAGTTAAGATAGATAAGGTATTGGATAAGTAAACATTTACTGAGGTAGGTCATATTAAACATAGTATGTTGCAGAATATAACTGCTATAAATTTTATTGCTGGCCCATGGGCACAGGTGTAAGAATGGTGAAGGGAATTTTGTAATTACTATTAGCCATTGGTGTGTTGCTTTGTGTTATTCCATATATGCCTTGTTTAGTGTTATTCTAGATATAATGACAATAAGCGATCTGCTTAATGGATAACAGAGTAGAGAGAACTTGTCTGGTGAAAAATAGAAAAAAGAGGGGAATTGTTGTAAGGCACTCGAATCCTGTCAGGGTGCCCCAGTCAAGTTGTGCTCAGCTACCCTTATCAGAGACCTCAAGAATTCGTCGAGGCTACAGAAATGTAAGCAATTCTAACTTGGAAAAGAAGCTGTTGGAAAATGAAATAACAGAACAGCAAGAAAGCAGATAAAAAGAGGGACTGTGCCATCTGGGACTAGGACCAATCAGGTTCTCTGAAAGGTGCACGCAAAGCCTGGAGAGCATAGAGACCCAATAGGGTCATGTGTGATCGTGTGAACTACACCAGCAGAAGTGTATAAGAGCAGTGTAATGTAAACAATAAACGGCTCTTGCATTAATCATATTGGTTCGTGGGACGAGGATCCTGTTCTCCCGCAGTTACAAAGCAAGTCCATGGAGCTTCAGTCCATTCAGCTTTGAATATTTAATAACACCCACATAACCACAGTGGGGGTGTGATTTCAGAAGGGAAAGCGGGAGAGGCCGGAAGCAGAAGGGTTGCTACTCTCTTGGCCAGCTCTCAGACACTGCTGTTACAGGGAGAGAGAACCTGCTGGCACTGCCACCACCACTGCTGCAGCAGAGAGAAAGCCTGCCTGGAACCCCACCATGGTCACAATTCAATCCAGGAGTTGCTGCTCAGCAGCTCCTGGTTGCCACTGCCAACTAAAGAGAGCCTGCTAGCACCACCACCCCCACTGCTGTAGCACAGAGAGAAGCCTGCCTGGAACTCGCCACAGCTGAAGTCCAGCCCAGGAGTCACCACTTCGCCAACCATCTTACTGTTGTTTCACAATTGCAGTCGCCTGGACTGCATCACCCAGCACAGTGGAGGTTCTGTCCCTTATTTCCACTGTTTTTTTTAGGGTTTTTTTTCCCTGGGCTTGAAGGAGGAAAATGGTCGCTGCAGGGGCCCTTCACCATCTTGCCTTTGTTGCTGGGGTGAGGGGGCACATGGTGGCCAGTAGTAGGATAATGCCTGTGGATAGCTCCTACAGTGTAACCTGGGCAACACAGAGAGATATGAGCTCCTTTTGTTGGCCACTTAGTTTGTTCAGTAATGACCATCCTTTTTGGATGGTCACCAATGGTGAATGAATGATGTAAACCATTCTCTCTTTTGGACAATCTTTTATTAATATAATTGTGTTTATTGCAAATTCTTCAGTAAATTGTGGTTCCAATTTATAATATCTCAGTATTTTTCCTCCAATATTGAAAGAGCGTGGCTTGAGTGGCCTTAATTTCCCTGCGGAATTTTAAAACAAGCACATTCATGACTCAGATATATTGAGGATTATATTCCCTGAATTACACAACTACTTGAGCAATACTGGACATGTGGAGGAAGAGCATTTAAATATCTACCCTCAGTGAGGAATGACAAGTGTATTCCAAGTACATTAATACCACCTGCGCAGGTTAGAACCACCAGTCTTCAGCATTCCAGCCCTCTGGTAAAGCGTGGCACTAAGTTCACCTGCATGTAAGTGCTTTTATCCCATAGTTAAGTCTTGCTGAACTAGCAAGAATGATTAGGAATGTGTCACTAAAATTAGAAAAAGTCATTAATGGAAGTACAGAGAGTATTGTAGCCTACAAGAAGAAATCCAAGTAGTAGCACAAATAGTGAAAGAGTTGATGTGCCTTAGACTGCTTGTCAGCAGCACAGGACAGTGAATGAGCTGTACTGAAGAAAAGCTGCCAGCTTTATGTCAATCCAGACTATAAAATCCAAACTGAGAGGATAACACACATTCAAAAGTATTGCATTGTCCATTGCAAGACAGAATTTTGCCCTCAGTCTGTGTGGCCAACCTCTTAGCTCTCAGACTTAGGCACAGGACTAACAGTGTCCTGGTTCCAGCCAGGAGAGGGTTAAGTTTTTGCAGTAACCCAGAGTGGAATGGCCAGAACCTAGAGGTTATTCTAGACCACCTTTTGTCATTGTCAGGGGCAGGAGGAAGGGAATATCTTCTGAGGAGAAGGGGTTCCTTTCTGTTTGAGTAAGCACGGTGCCTCTTCTGAGCCAGAGGGAGCAGTTTGGGTAGCACCAGTTTTAAGTGGGAGGTAGCAGTAGGGGTGGCATGGCTGCAGTCTGGTCAGACTCTGTAGTGAACATTTTGCATGTGAATCACTCTTTTATACACTTCTGTTATTAATATTGTTGCTGTTACTGTTTGTTTTATCTCATTGCTGTTTCCAGTAAACTGTTCTTGTTTCAACCTAAGATCTTTGCCTTTTTTCCCTCAATTGTCCTCTCCAGCCACCACAGGAGAGGAGGAGGGGGAGGGAGGAGTGAGCAGTGTGTGGTTTTTTTGTGAGAACACTAAATCATAGTATATTACTGTTACCGATAAGTAAAGCTTTATAAAGGGAAGGCCTTGTAAAATCACAGCTCAGGTCTGTTACTTCGGCTAAGTAGAAAAGGACTGTGGGAAAGAGACACAGCTGAATTAGGGGTTGAAAAACATGTTCTATAACCATTGCATGTTCACATCGTGGTGTAGGGTGGTTGGTTGAATTCTGTTGGTCATGCTTTAAAACTATGTAACTGATAACAGGCTAACTGCTTTAAAAGGCTGGGTTTTTGCAATAAAGCAGCTCTCCTTTGCACTTGCCTGGGGACTCTGTCACTACGGACCCTTGCCCACAAATGACTCCTAAACCACAACAACTGTGAACTCAAAATATTTTAGATGTTGTATGTTGCTTTTCGGCTCGCTGAAGACCACCTCTCTCCAATCCTCAGTAGCTCTCACAGGAGTCCTGACCAGCCTCATTTGGTGAAAGGCTGTCTTGGACCTCTGTGCCTCCTGAGCTCTGTCCCAGGACCAGCGGTGGCAGCTGCTATAAGGTTAACAGACGGATGGGCCACTTTGCCTTTTAAAATAAATAACTTTTATTCCTCACAGAGGAAGAACGAAGTGCAAACGAGAAGGGAAAATGGCGAATGACCCCGGCTCCTCCCTCATCCAGGTCGCTTATGCCCTCGGTCAGGGAGAAGAGCCAGTGGCTGATGGGGGAATAGTCACCTGGCCAATAGAGCCAGCAGGGGAGGAGCGGAGACAAACATGGGCTTTGGGAAACTTGAGACCTCCAGTCTGATGCATATTCATCCAGCCTTATGCATAGGCATCAGCTAACCCGGGACAAACCCCCGAGAGGCTGGAGGTACAACCCCCTGCCACTCCTTGGATGCTGCACCGCTACAGTTGTATTTGCTGCCTTAGTGTGCTTTGTAACTTCATGTGTGTGTTCACAGTGTTGTATAACATTACACACTCATCATCTAAGGAAAATACTGAAAAGCATAGTTCAGCCAGAAGGAAGCTATCTATCAGCAAGAGTTCATCAGGGACAGACTGTATGCACCCCTTGGGAGCAGGGACACCAAGGGAAACATGAAATTACATCAACTGTAACTTTACTTTTTCCCGTCTTTCAAAGGAAACAATATAATTACAGCTTTAGTGGGAAGGGAGGTCAGAGAATGTAGCAGTGCCAGCATCTGAGGGGCGAAGGGAGGTTTTTCACCTCCAGCACCCGAGGTTTGTCCTGGTTAGCTGATGTCTATGCATAAGGCTGAATGAATATGCATCAGACTGGAGGTCTCAAATTCCCAAGACTCCATGTTTGTCTCGGCTCCTCCCCTGCTGGCTCTGCACTGACCAGGCGATTGTTCCCTCACTATCCCTTTGGCCCATCTCCCAGACCGAGGTCCCGAGAGGCCTTGATGAGAGAGGTCCAGGGTCATTTGCCATTCCCCTCCTCATGGCTGGCATCTTGTTCACCTCCTGTGAGAATTAAAGTTGTTTTAAACGACAGTGACCCGTTTGTCTGTTAACCTGGTAGCAGCTGCCACCACGGCTCCTAGAACAGAGCTTAAGACCCCGGGATCTGGCACAGCCTTCACAGAGTTGGGCTGGCCAGGACCCCAGGGAAAGCTACTGAGAACAGGATAGATGGCCCCCAGCGAAACCAACAACGACAAGAGAAGACTCCAGTGTATCTTTCGCGGTAAGTCAACAGGCGGAACCTGTCTTCCGCCGCTACAGGGGTGATTGTCCTGCTCTGCTCTGCACTGGTGCAGCCTCACCTCGAGTCCTGGGGGCAGTTTTGGGTACCACAGGACAAAAAAGACATTAATTTATCAGAGAGTATTGAAAAGAGGGCCACAAGGGTAGTGAAAGATCAGCCTTATGAGGAGAGGCTGAGTGTTTTGCCGGTTTACAGGGATGATTTAAAGGACGCAGACACCAATGGAAAGAATGGTTATTTTACTACGGATATTAAGGCAACACAAAAGTAAAATGATATACTGAATAAAACAGCGTGCCCGGCTTTAACAACAAGGAAAAATAAGCAAGGTAATGCACCTAATCATTACCACATGAGAGAAAAGAAAGAATAGTGATTAAGAAGGATACATCACCAATTGCCTAAATATGATCATCCAGAGTCCATGTTCTCTGGGGAGCCCTGTTTAGCAGCAAGGAGCTGGAGAACCTTTCCCAGCAATTGGGAAAATCCTACACAGTGTCCACCCATAGCTGAGGTCTCTGAATTTGCCCCAAAAGTGGGTCCAGCTTTTATAGGCCCAAAGCAGCAAGTCAAAGTGACTTGATTATATGTTTAATGCAGATCCACCTGGGTCTGATGGCACACTTCCCATTCAGCCAGGGCCAGGGCTTGGCCAGAGCCCAGACCTCAGCTGGGAGGGTTTCCCCTAAAATATCCTACAAACAAGCCGATTCATGTCAATTGTGAAAATTCTTAAAATGATACATTTCTTGCAGGTAACTACACAAGGTTGTGTGAAAGTTTCTAAAGCAGAGTTTTGTGTTACTAGCATAAGGATCTCACTCATCTATTTTTAGCTAAGTAATACTGATGGTGTCAGACACAATGCCCAGGTTTCACTTTGTAAGTCAGTTGTAATCATTAATGTAAGAGCAGTTGATGCTCAGGCCTCAGCACATCTGAGGTCACTTGGGTTGTTCAGCCTGGAAAACCAGAGATCGAGGGGGACATCACTGAGGTCTTCAACATCCTCTCAAGGGGCATTGGAGAGGCAGGTACTGATCTCTTCACTCCTGTGACCAGTAGCAAGGCCCAAAGGACTGGCTGGAGCTGTGTCAGGAAAAGGTTCTTACCCCTGAGGCTGGCTAGGCACCCAGCAGGCTCGCCAGGGCAGTGGTCACAGTACCAAGCCTGGCAATGTTCAAAAAGAGTTTGGACAACACTCTCAGGGCACAGGGTGGGATTGCTGGCATGTCCTGTACAGGACCAGGAGGTGGACTTGATGATCCTGATGGGTCCTTCAACTCAGGATATTCTGTGATTCTGTGATTTTATGTGCACTGACTGATTATCTTGAGCTCATTTCTGCTGGCCATCAGAGCTTGTCCATAATTGCTTCCAATTTTTTCCTGCAGTCAACCTCAAGGCACTGACAGACTGACCAAACACAAAGGGTTTGAGGAAAACCCCCTTTTATATCACAGTGTCCAAGGCCAGGCTGGATGGGGCCCCGAGCAAACTGATTTAGTGAGTAGCATCCCTTTCTATGGGAATGGGAACCATATGATCTTGAAGGACCCTTCCAAGCCAAGCATTTCTGGAATTCCTTTATTATTTTGTGGGTCACTCAGAACAGATGAGATCCACCAACACTGAAAAAGTTGGCCTGCCTTTTAAAAACAGATTCCTCAAAATACCAGTAAGACTTTAACTAAAGACAGGGAGACCCCAGGAAAGAAACCAACCACCTCTTCAAAATACCAGTATTTATTACATTAAAACTCAAAGTCCAAACAGTTCACATTTTTCCTTTTCCATCTAGGTTGTCCCAAATGTGTCAACAGCAAGACAAAAATATTTGTATGTATCCAAACAAAACCATGAAATAAAAGTCCAATAAAGGTATATTCATACAAAAATCATATGGTCTTTAATTAAATGCAACAAAAGTGGCATACACAGATTAACAGGTACCAAAAGACAGATGCATAAAATAAAAGCCAGGATTTTATGTTTCTTGTGCCTGTTGTTGAAATGTAGAACATCTCACTACCAATAACATGGAGGGAAAAACATAGTAGTGTTAATTCAGATTTCAGCTCTTATTTACAAAATTTAGATGGTAACATTGTAGAATATTCTTTCATAAAGAAAGAAAGAAACTTCTTTATTTTTTCATTAAAAATACCTTATAAAAGCTGGCTATTATTGGTAGCTATTGGAGCTCTGCTGATGTCAGTGGGTATCTATTCACAGTTGATTAACAGATTGCTGTTCTACAGCTCAGGCTATACCTACAGTGATTATATCAGTCACTTCTGAGAGACAGTAACTCCTCTCTTACCTGATCACCTTTCCAAAGGGCTCTTCATGGGTTTTCCAAATTTCAGTGCTAATGCTGACTGCAGCATTAACACAGCAGGATAGAAATAGTACAACCAAAGGGGATTTTTTATTCTTCGGGTTTTTTTAATTTTGCCTTGTTTCCACCTGAGGAAGCTTTGGCTGTTTCAGCTTGCTTTGCAGTTTCAGCAGGTTTCTTTTTTAGCCTTTGTTTTCTGGAACGCACCAGGTCTTCGCGTCCCAGTTCAATCATTTTTGCTTCCCATAATTTCATTTCATTCTCATACCGAACCTTATCATCTTGAGCAAGCTGCAGGTATGGCTGAAAGAAAATAAGGTAGCAACAGTTACAGAAGGGGCTTTTTCTGGAAAACTGCTGCAACACAAAGGTGACTTAGAACAACACCTGTGCAGTGAACAGCCCAGGCATTTGCTTTTGCCTCCAGCTAATTGAAAAAAAAAACAAACTTGCAGAAAAATACAAAGCTTTGGCACTAAATTGCAGTTATGTCAACATCTGGCCATTCCTGAAGAGGAAGTTTATTCAGTACTGCTACTAACAGTTAAGGCTTTTTTATTTGGGCACTAGCTTGAGAGAGCTGAATAACATGAGGCACAGGAATATATACTGCTGTAGAATTATTTCTCTACAGTAAGAGCATGAACATAGGGTGTGTCCTAGGCACACATTAAAAACCACCTGGAAGAAGGGCATTCAGGAGGAAGGACAGTAGGGTACAGAATACCTGAAAATGTCAAGGTTTAGTTTAGATTTCAGTACAGCACACCTCCACTTTTGATTTGCTCATCTACAGGTTTGTAGTTCAATACACTGAGAAAGCTGGCAGAAAATTATCCCCCAGACAACCAAAGTTAATAGATTACCCTGTGCACGTCATTTGCAGATTTCTGTTGCCTTCCCTTGTAAGAAGTCTTTCCATGAGCAACAAATTCTTATGCTGGCTTTTAAAGATATTATGGATTATTAGAAAAAAAATCAAATTGTTGCATATTATTCCACCTTCTTTTCTAGATGTTGCTTAGCATCTACTTTAAGGCACAATAAACTTCCATCCTATCCCTGCTGACTCACATTTCAACAACACTACGAATGAAATGGTCACTACTGGAATAAAGATAATGACAATCTTTTTCAAGATGCATGAAGATCTTGGAGTATTTTCCTCAGTAATACATTTTGAGCAACTGAGATCAAGATTTTGTATGCATATATCAATTTTGACTCACGTTTGTAATTCTGATTAGATCAGAGCCTCATCCGAATCCTCTGACCTACCTGCTTTTGGGAAGCAGACAGTTTTTGCCACATATCAAATAGTTTCTTCAGCTTTGCCTAGGGGATACAAAACATGCAATATATGAGAGCTATTTTAGGAATAGGTTGACTTCAGAGGGGTACAGATGAATGCTGCATGAGTGAAAGTCAAGTATAAACCAATGCGAAAAAGCACAAAATCACAAAAGCTTGCTTCCCCTTATTTACCCTTTTAGTGTAAGTAAATAATAAACTACAGAGTTCAAAAGAAGCTTCTGGACATCATCTGAGCCACATTTACAGCCCAGGCCTCAGATGACTGGAGAAGCCTGCCTGGTACATGGAAAACTGAGGAACAAAATATATCCCCCATCCCGACTTACTGACTAAATGTGTAGGGTAAGGAACACATGATGCACACAGGGCGGGTTTCTAGCACTTCAAGTGCTATAATCCACCAGTGTAACTTACATCACCCCAAAGCATAGTTTAGTGCAGAACTTGTGTGTTTGCTGAGGAACTCTTGCCTGTTCTGTAACACAATCTGAGCTATAGGAGGTACAATAACCTGCTACTGCCAGGAGCACACACCACAACTCTTTGAAAAACTATTCTACTTCTACATCAAAACAAAGAGAAGAATAATTCTCCCCTTACAAAAGGAACAGATGAAGCCTGAACACTGAAGTGCAAAAAATAGCTCAGGTGTTTTAAGGCTACAGCTGTGTAAACCCACACAGCACTTTACACAGGCCATGCCAGCAGTATAGCCAGACTGCCACAGCCTAAAGAAAATAACCTAAGCAATGCAGCATCAAGATACTGAACTACTGAACAATATCTTTGAAAATGACAGAACCTAAACTACATTTTTCTGAATACAATGGATCTATTAAAAAAAAACACCCAATCTTTCCTGGCTTACCACAGGTGAAATTCCTTCACTTTCTTGAAAATTTTCTGACAGGAAAATGTTAAAGCCGCTACGAGCTCTTTTAGGTTTTCCAAGCAGATTCAATTCCTTTAAAAACAACAAAAGAAGTTATTCCATCTACCAAGCACGCATTTGTTCCAAAATTAAACTTAGCATTTGTCTTTATATTTTATACAAGATCAAACACAAGTTCTTTCTTTGGTGTTTTATTCTGTAAACTGGACTGTATGTCAAGATGCTCTTAGTGCTTTTCAAGACTAATGCTACACTACAAAAAGCTAACAACTTGAGTTTTCACAAGCTGTTGAAAAAACATTTAAAACTGATTCTTACTTCAGCTAAGTCTTCCAGAAATCAAGGAGTGTTGAACTCTAAGAAAGTAATGATGACAGGTTATCTATTATTCTTCAGTAAGGCTTCAGTTTCTGGTGTGAAATACTGCCTGCATGCAGACACCTATCTGTGTGGAGGTGAGAGGGTGGAAGAAAACTGGGTTTCTGCTATCAGAATGCTTTACCTACAGGGACGATGGCTAGAGAACGAAAGTACAGCATGTTGTAGATGCAATTACACTTCCTGTTATCTCCAGTCCTGACACTCCCACTGGAGCCTAGGTGCTGTAAATTAACATCTGCTTAGGTATTAGATATGCCAACTGAATTCCTTGTGGTGCCATACTCTAAAAAGGATCAGCAGAGTCATTTAGAGTAAAAACTCCCTCTAAAGTGGGGTCTTTTAAACCAAATTTGTTTTGGTTTTACCAGTTAGGGCAATGTCACACCAGCAGTTTAATTCACAGAAACAAGTAAGCAATACATAACCCTTTTGATTTTGCCAGAAAAACCTTAATATTGTACCTTTACATATGGTTCTAAGGATTTATACAGAAACCAGACAAAAGGGAATAGGGAAGATGGTCCTTATGAATATGCTAGTAAAGGACACAAACAGATGTCACAGCAGCAGCTACACAGTGGCAGAGTCCAAAAAAAGGCTACTTCAAACAGCTGCTATCTTGTAGGGGCTAATGAGGGAACAGATACAAGGTCTTTGTGAAAAGCTATTTCTGGTTGTCTTCCCATCTGAATAACGTGTTGCTGGTCCAAATGTTTTTTACTGCCTATCCTTCCTCTGGCAGCTCTAGAAATTGAGAGAAAAAAGGATAGAGAAGCTACCTCAAAGAACAAAGATATATGCTAGTTTTGTGCTCTTCAAGCACAGGAAAGCCACTAAACCAGCTGCTAACACCAGTAATTATGTCAGTCCATGGCATTTTGGGAGGTTTGTGCTTGTTGTGTGTTTTATTTTATTCTGAGTTGCTTTTGTATTTCTAAAACATGCTTCAACTCTGCTTAGTATACTAGACAAGCAGACTTCAGGTTCCTTGAGAGAAAAGAAACCTGAATTTCAAAATACTTACTCTTTTTGCCCTGATTGATCTTCTCTTTGCTAGTTGTTTTCTCTTCTCCTCTTTCAAAGCTGCAGCTTGGGCTGGAGTCAGCTGGGCTTTATAAGCAGCCATCTGCTCTCCATATCTTTTCAAGTCTGTCTTTCTTGCTTCCTCATAAACCTACAGCATAAACCACCATCAGCCTTAAACAGATGCTTTCAGTCAGAAGCACTTGACCATAAGACAAGCTAATATTTCTAACCTATGAGCAGAAAAATTATAGACTGAAAAAATTACCCCAGAACATCAGATGTTCATCTGTTTGATTCCCTGTTCTACATTTCAGAGACACAAGGGGAAAGGTACACAGTGAGAAGTCCAGAAGGGATGCAAGAGCACCTCAATTCTATTGAAAGAAAATATTTGCTTTAGAAAACGGCACTTAGTTCCTAACTGCCTCTAATAGCTAACTGCAATCAAGGAAGAATAATCATTACTTTGCTATAAATAGCATTTAAATTGAGCAATGATCAGCAAGTCTTAGAGTTGCTTCACATTATCCCTTGAAACTGCCACTCAAGAGAAACTTCACTACTTATGACTTAATTTGATGACTCTTAAAGAAATTTACAAGAAGCAAAAGAAGTTGGTCCTTTCATCAAAATTAATTGAGGTTTCACCTAACTTATACACGAGAGCAGAACAACTTTACAAAACTTGGCATATGTAATGCAATATTGCCATTCAAAAAGGAGAAAGAATTGGTCTGCAGCCCCACAGCTACATGGAGTGAGAGCTGTGTCATTTCTCTGGCAAAAGATTAGAACTATTAAAGCCAAGGTCATGTACAAGTGCAAGTGCAAGTAACAAAGTATCTTCCTTTATTGGGTTTGCATGGCTGGATTTTGGTGGTGAAGGGGGTACAGGGATCATCGTTCCTATGAGAAGCTGCCATGCCTGATGGAGCCAAGGCCAGCCAGCTCCAAGAGGCACCCGCTGTTGGCCATCAGTGATGGCAGTGGCACCTCTGAGATAACAGAGTTAAGAAGGAAAAAAAGAAAACTGCACAACTTTAGCCAGAGAGGGGAGGGACATCAACTCAGAAGAACATTTCTACCGATCCTAAGGTTAGGGAAGGAGAGGCAGGAGATACTCCAAGCACCAGAGCTGAGGTTCCCCTTCAGCCTGGGGTGCAGCCCATGGTGAGGAAGCTGTGCCATGGGGGAGCAGAGATCCACCTGCAGCCCATGGAGGAGACTGCACTCCATAGTGGGGGGATGCATAAAGGATTCATGGAGGACCCACAATAGAATAGCCTTTTCCTCAAGGACAGCAGCCCATGAGAAAGACTCATATTGTAAGAAGCTCATGGAGAATTGTCCCCTGGGGGAGGGCCCCCATGCTGAAGTTTTCCAACTGAGCAGGAAGGAGGAGCAGAGACAACACGATTGACTGACCTCAGCCCCCATTCCCTGTCCTGCACTGCTGTCAGGAGGAAATGGAGAAATTGGGAGTGATGTTGAGCCTGGGAAGAGGGGTAGTAGGAGGAAAGGTGTCTGAGGATTTAAGTTTTTATTTCTCATTATTCTACTCTGATTTGATTGGTAATAAACTCATTTCCCCAAGAGAAAATATTGCCCTGACAGTAACTGGTGAGGGACCTCTCCATGCTTTATTCCAACCCACAGACTTTTTGCTGTATTTTCTCTCCCCTGCCCAGCTGAGGAGAAGAGCCGAGAGTGGCTTTGGTGGGCACCTGACATTCAGCCAGGGTCTCCACACCACACTTCCCTTGAGTTATTCAAAGCTTCCAATTCTCCCAATTGTTTTGATGTCTGAAGCCCTTTAAAAACAAACCCCCCAACCAAAAAAACCCACCAGACCAAATAAAAATCCATCTGTAGAGTTCAGAGTACTCAGGGAAAGGATACAGCCTTACCTGCTTTTGTGATACTGGTAACTCCTTCCATGCACCTGCTAATTTTTTAATCAGTTCCAGGTTGCTCGCTTCTGTACATTAAAATGAGAAAGCCCGGAAATAAAAATCAACATTGTATCTTTAGTAAGGTTTTTCAGTTTTTCCCAAGGAAAGCTGTCACAAGTATCATCTTCCTGTACAAATGCATTTTCGTCCTTTCACAAAACTACCTTACTGTGGCAGTTAAAGGGCATTGCAGTATTTGGGGGAAGAGTCACCTGGAACAAAACATGCAGTTATAAACTGAAGCACCATTTCAAGGCAGCTATTGTCACTCCACAAAAATTTCATATTTTTTGTCTTTTCAGCTGGATCCTTTTCTATACAATGCAAAATGGTCTGAATTTGGAGGGGAGAGCAGGGAGAAACCAAAAGTAAAATTTCCAGTTCTAACTTTTTTAGCAAAAAGAGTCTGCTGAATTCTTCATTCAAGTATAATATGACTTTATCCACTTAATATAGCACATATACTTTGATCTTTATTATCCTTTACTTATAATATTATTTAAAATAAGTTAAAAAAAAAAGTAATTTCCTTCTCCAGCAAACAGAATTAGTGACTTTAGTCTACTTTGGTTTTCAGCTGACTGCCTTTGCCTCTGGCTCTTGCACTACGGTGATGAGGCCTCCAGCCAGACTTGAATTTGAGAAGGGGAAAGAATAACTAAAAACCAACCAACCAGCCACAAAAAGGCCCCAGGCAAACAAACCCCAAACAAACCAAAGTGATGTGCAAAGAGAAAATAAGGTCTTCTTTACATGAAAAATCCTTTACAGGCTTTCCCTGTACTTCACAATAAAAGAAAAAACAGATGAGCTTCTCTCCCCCCTGATATGGAAAGTTCAGCCACCTCAATGGTGGAAAAGCACAACTTTTCCACCTGTTCTCAATAACCTGACTTTCTCTTTAAGCTGTTCTCAGTAACCTGACTTTCAGAATTCTAAAAAACAAGACAATCAGAAGGTTTTGGTGCAAGTAAATCAACCTGAAAACCTTTGAAAATACAATGCTTTGACCACTGATAACAGAAACAAATTATTGGGTTATTTTTGACCATTACCTCTCTTGGAACAAGAAAACCCCAAATTGTAAATTTGTATATAAGATCCAATATGTTTATTTGCAGATTATTCGAATTTTGGAAATGTGGAAAACACTGGTGTGGTGCATAACTACAATATACTCTGATAATTCAGTTACCAACTTTTGAGAGAGTGGAACTCTTGAACTGGTGAGCTAAATAGGATATCAAATGGTTTTCCCTACTTAAATCTTCCTCAGGATTTGCCCATATGACCACAGTTCTTTAAACATTTTAACCTTCAACAGTATTTCAAAACCAACATATCTATTCTGCAGCTCCCTGAGAAGTCACTGCCTTGCCTGTAAGTGAAATTTTTGATAGTAAATCAAACATATTCACAGAAAACCATTTTCCTCTAAATACACTTACTTTTTCTCCCATATACAGTGATGCAACCCAGTACCGCTAATTTTTCAATTACTAAGCCTCAAAACAAAATCACACACAGCTCACAATATCAGCAAAAGTGTACTTCAAATACATACAGTCCAAAAATAATTGAGAATCATAAATCATTGTTAACATGTATAACCTAGGTGAGATATTTCATCAAGCATTTTTAAAGTTACACACGCATGTTCGCCCTTTTGGTTTATGAAGCACAGAAGACCAAGCATGCACGTGCAGGCAGTGAGTATGGCTGGGTGGGATTCACCCGGGGAACGGTACGGATAAACAGACGGGTTGGATCTCCAAGATCACGACAGTTTAGATCGTTCCCGAGGTCCGGTTTTACAAAGGGACGGGCTGTTCCGGCTTCCTGGCTCACACCAATCTGGGGGGCGGCGGTATCTAAGCCCCGGCGCCCAACAGCGCCAACCGCGGGCCCGCCTCCCCTCAAACCTCCGTACCTGGGTTTTTTTCCCTAAAAGCCGGACGGTTGTCTACCACAAAACGAAGATAGGCGGTGAGGGGCCGCTTCGGGCGCTGATTCGAGCTGATCCCCCGAGACAGACGCTGCTCCGCCGCGCCACCGGCCTTGCACACAGCAGCACCGTCGAGGAGGGTCCCCGTCCCCCACTCGCGCAGCCCCGCTCCCGGCCCGCACCGGAGNCAGCGGCGCGGGGGGCGGAGCCAGGGCGGCGGCAGCAAGGTGACCCCGCGGCCGCGGGCAGGCGGGGCTCGGAACCGCGGGCGGACGGGCGGGCTCAGTGTGTGCGCCCCACGGAGCACATGCAGGTGGGAACTGGTAATAGAGACATCAGAAACCAAGTGGGCACTAAGTAACTAATTCAGCTGAGGAGGTGTGCCTAAAAACTAACCCCTGTTAGTTCACTGTTTTCTACGCAATGGCAAGCTTTTGGCTTTTGGGCACAGCTTTGTCTTAAACAGCAGATGCCACAGCTCCGACCCGCTTTCGGGGAAAAAGGAAGATTTACTTTTTTTTTTTTTTTTTTTTTCCATCGTAAGAAACAGCACAGAATGAAGTAACCTTTCAGCCCTGCCCCTGGAAACAGAATTTGTATAAAAAGGGTTAACGGAGGAGCTCTGATGTTTCTCTCCACAGATTAAACCCAACCAGTTCACTGTATGACTGAAGTTTAAAATAACGTATTTATAATCTCCTTACGATAATTTCAAAATCAGAACAGCTGAATTGCTAGGAGTATAAGAATCAAAGATTCAGCTTCACACCTCCAAACCAGCATGATCTTAAGACAAGTTCCTTTTTAAATATTTACATTACATATGCTTAATATGTCTTACACGAGTGTTGGTTGTTGATTTTCAGTCCTGCCAGTTTCATATCGTGGTGGACAGTCATTCTTGCATGCAGAAACACTACCAGTTAAAGGACAAATGTTTTCAAACCATCCGTAGCACATACCGATAAACCAAAAGAAACAAAATCAAACTTCCAATTTTACACAGTTCAGTCCAGGTACTCCAAAAATTTAAATAACTTCTAGCAAAAACAGATTACTATTTACCTAGATAAAAAACCAACTCTATGAATACATTCTGATGGTCAATTTTCTATGATCATTGGAGCAAGAAGTATAAATGATGTCTTTGCCTTCCTAGCTCCATTGTTCTAGTTCAAGTATAATAAAGCACTCAGTAACAAAAAAAAATCCTTTTATTCAGCTTAGAAAATGTAGTGAACAGGGATCTTTTAAGGTTATTAGAACCACTCTCAAGTGAGCTGCTGTTTCAAATATCATCATTACATTACAGCTAAAACTAGCACAGAAATTACATTTTCCCATATGCGACCAACTTACTGTCGGTAAATCAGCAAACATAAAGCTAATATTCCAGTAGTAGGAATAAAAGCTCCTACCGTGCATGCTTACCACCCATACCCCAAATTCCACTTCGATGCATATTCGAATAAAAGACAACAAACAAAAAAAGCCCCAAATAAAATATATTCATGCTCTTAAAAATGATGACAAGTTTCCCAACTGCAAGTCAGTTTTCTTCATGTGCAAGATACAAAGAAAAACACTTTGTCATCCTTTTTTATTTTCAAATAACCAAGAAGAATGATCACAGGAAATCAAGATTTTTTCTGCTTTTAATCTGCATTTTAAGAACTGATTGCACCTGTCCAGCACTACTGAGCTTCCACATGCATAGTCTGAAGCAACTGAAGTGCACGGAAAAGTTAGTTTTAGGCATGAGGAGTTTACTGTAACATTCTGATATTGCAAATACACAACCTTAAAAGACTCTCGTGATTATCTCTTCCATACATGAATATTGCTGTGGCATGGCATTAACCTAATTGAAATCCTATATCCAACAATGGGCATAGTACACTAAATCCACTAGACTAGAGCTAGCATAAAAATTAACTGCAACCCAGTTCTAAGTAGTATATGATGCATGGCTTTATTGAACATTCTGTCTACAAGACACAATTACTACTGGTGATTCTCTGTTAGCATGTTATAACAAGTACTTTAAGGATATGCACGAGTCAAGATAGAAAAATAGCCAAGGAAAGTAGAAAATGTATTTTATTTATATGGAAAAGGCTACATCTGGATTTGTAAAAGGTCTGTGATAGTGTTATGTTGCCCACACGTCAAAAATCAGTTGTGAATAGCAACAAAACATTACATATCTTTCTACATACCAGTGCAATTAGTTCACATTGCAATAAAATTAAATTAAGTATGCAACAGAATCAAAAACAAGTGTTTCTCCGTAATCAGCATACACAGATTTACAGTGCAAAGATCATTTTAGGTTTGAGAAGTCTGCAGTCAGTCTTCAGAATATTCTAATGGGTGAGATATGCCAATTATGTTCACTATTAGCAGGTGTATCTTGTCAATACTGTGCACATGCAAGTCTAAAATTAAATTACTTACATAGTAAATAGAATAGTCTGTACAGTAAAAAAAAATACAAATTATGTAAGAGAACTAACAAAAAGAAACTTGAACACACTTATGAAACAGATCATATACTTCAATGACACACATACAGTATTTGTCACATTAAAACAGCTCTTTTACCAGCAAAAATAATTTGGTTGATTTACAACTGCATTATAGATCGTGTAGTCTGAAGATGCAGGTGTCCAACTCTTACAAACTATAATGTCTTCTGTAAAGCATACAAAGAGGATAAATATTCTTATCACAGTCATAAGGTTATTTTTGGAAGTTTGTTCTCCCTTGCTCCAGAAACACACTTACATGGGTGAAAAAAAATTTAAGGGGTGTCACATTGAAACCATAAACTGTGCTCCATTTCCTTCTAATTTTGAAAAAACCTAGAATTTACAGTACTCTGTGGTATATGAAAATGTCTTCAAAACTTTACATTGCATATTTCTGAGTCCATTCTCTTGCATGTCTGTTGTATCTGTACGTGCAGAAAGAAGGCATTACAGTGAAGAGCTGTTAGTGATACATTGACAATGGCCATGTATTTACTTAATACAGGTGTTATTGAGCTTTTCACCTCTGAGCATTGAGTCAAAGAACATTAAAATAGTCTAAAAGCCAAGAAGTATATATAGCCACTACACATTCAGTTTCTAAGGTTACCTATCAGCTATTCAGATTAAAACCCAACTTCACAAGTTTGCATTAAATTGTGTAGCATTGTGCAACCTTCATTTGCGTTTCACAACTGGTTCCCTTATTTGTACCTTAACAGGAATTTCTTATCAAGTACTCCTAAAGGCATACACTATTAAGAGTCTAACAAAGTTTACACATTTTGGTTCCATAAAATTCAGTATAATTAACTGGGATTTTATTCTCCATTCTGCACTGCCAGCTGCATTTCAGAACTCGAAAAGAAAATTTTCCAAAAATCATTTTTTACTAGATTTTAAGTCTTGGGTCTTTTCCTTCTGGTATGAAGCTGATTATCTTAAAATTCCATAATCCCAAAGGTAAATGTCCTTAGAGAGTTGATAACTTCCCCTTTGGTCCTTACATTTGCTACATTCCACTCTTCAGACTGGATTCACTTTCTTCTGAGTCATCCAGAGAAAAATGCTGACAAGTTTTTAAATCTTTTTCTTAAGATCAGTATAGCAACTCATGTACTAATTGGTTTTCTTCTTAAGAATATGCTACCATACGAGTCTTTGGATCTTTACTTATGATAAAATACCCATAGAAAAATGCTCAGGGGTAACCAGCCATATCTTTCACTTCCTAAATCCAAGATGAAACAAAAAAAATTTAATAGGTGATCATTATAAGAAGATAAAGCTATAGTCAAGACTACACATTTTCTTACTTTCCCTAGCAATGATTAAATTTTGAGGTTTGGAGACAGAAAACCATCCCTCATTCACTTCCTTCACAAACAGGAGGCACAACAGCTGAAATCACTAATAAGTAGGTAGGTGGAAAAAAGTTGAGCCACAAATGGGGAGAGGCTGATGCTCAACATCCTCAACTTGAACACTGTCTGCTTTGCAGAATGAGCTACAGAGTTCAAGCACTTGAGAAGTTACATGGTTTGACTATACCAGATGTTGAACTGTTAGAAAAAGGCCATTTTAATAATTCTTAATCTAGGCAGAGAAATACTAGACCACAGACTTCCATGTAACTTCTACATCACCCCTTTGCTGTCTAGTGCTCAACGTAAAAGCAATACTCAAATCTTCCTGAGTTTGTGACATGGGATGAGCCACAGGCCCCTGCATACACTGCAAGAAGTCTTCAATGGCTCAATGCTAAAAACAACCAAACAACTCAGTCAGTTCAACGGAAGGTCAAAATTCCAGAGGACTGCAGTAGCGACAATTAACTCATATTTGGGAAAATGATTTTTCATGCAGATGTTACACAAAAGCACAAAGGTTTCATGTAACTAAGTACAAAAAAATTAGTAACCTACAGTTGTGTATACTACAGTTTTCTAGTTGCCATCACTATTCTCAATATTTAAAAAGCTAATCCTGTAGAAATCTAAGAAAGGAGTATTGCTAAAGTTAATATAGAAGGTGCATAGCAGATAGCCATCTGCAAGTACCACACACACAATTATGTATGTTATACTCACTTTTCTTTGTCTGACTTGTAGATCTGTGCAATATCTGGTACTAAAGGATCATCTGGATTAGGATCACAAAGTAAGGAGCATATGGACAATAAAACTAAATAAAAGAGACACTAGATTAAACAAGTTAGCTTGCTTTATTTCTATAATCCTTTAATATATTCCAGTACACTGAAGGAGGATGGTAGGAGGGAATTGGAAAAATAACGCATATTAGTATTAATCTGTCATTTAACAGTTCTGTTCAGAAATGTTTGTACAGCATCATTTTTCTAAGGCTTAAGTAAACAACACCTGATACAAGCCTAGTGAATGTGCAACCCATGGACCTGTACCTTTTGTAATGATCTCTCTCCCACATCTTAGCCTGGGAACATTAGCCAAACTACAGACTACAGAGTTACCTGTATATATTTGCTCAAACTAAGCCTTCTATTTGCAGTTATTTAAAGTAACTAATGTTATTAATATTACATTGCCATGCAGTACTCTATTTGTGCACATCCTTTTCCATTTCTGTGCTGACAGTTATTCTCTCAATCATACAAACATTTTACCTAAGTGTGACTTCCATTTTGGGAAATACTTGATCAGCATTAAATACAGGTATTCACTTCTAAGTTCATATTCGTTTCCTGGTATTGAACTAAAGATGTTTGATTTTTTTCCCTAACATTTTCAGGCCATGCTTTTCAGAAAATTTATATTTTTATACTCAGAACTAATATGCATACAAGAGTACACAGTTAAATAATTCTAACTACATTGTGAAAGAGAACTTCATGCTACCATAAGAATCTGCTGTAAAATACCTCTTTCCCCCTGCTTTATCTTGTTACCCAAGAGCCCGCACTTATTTTCAGAAGTAGAAAGTTCAGCCACTTCAATACTGACTTATTTTAAGTGCCAGTAACATTTGAAAATCAGGTTAGAATATATAGTTACACCTATCAGAGGTGCTCTAATATGATGTAAATTTTTGATTCAGTTAAACAGACTAGAAAGGAGAAAGTTCCATGAGTCACTGACCTAATTTCCAGTTTATAAAATAAATAATATGCAAGCAGGTTAAAAGCACATCAGACCAGCAGACTGCTCCACTTAATAACCAAAGAAGCACTCAACAAGTAAAGAGATAGAAAAATGCGAAAGGCCTAAAAACTAAGAATTTTTAGTTGTAGATGCCAAATGTTAAACCTAAGTGCCAGTTTTCATTTGCTTAGTAACTAGAAACAAGACAATTTTTGGATAGCTATAAAACAACTGATTTATGTGAAAAAAATGATACCAATTACACATAGGAATAATTCATGTCTTCAGCAATGACTTCAAGAAACAGTATTAGACTTAGATTTTATACAGCTTGTGAGAGTACTGCACAGGCCTGTAAGCAAAAGAAGTTGCTTTTCCAAGGAGGTACACCAACGGGACTTGCACAGAGCAATTTCCACTGGACAAAAACCTCACAGTTTTTTCTTTGCTTGTACACCCAATGCAATGACACTTCTAAAAAAGGCACATAGTTTAGAGATCTCCCAAGTACATAAGATGTGGTACAGCTTGACCTTTTGAGTCACATGAGAAATTTCTGTAATATGAGTAAGTGTGCCTTAGCGTTTTGAAGATGGGTGAGGAAAAACAACGGTACCCACATTTTAAGCAACTTCTGAAGTGACACAAAAAAACTGCTTAACCGTTAACTCAATGTTCCAAAAATCTACAGTGTTCAACTTTTGAGAAAGTTTAACTACTGGATGAGAATATTTTAATAAATCTTTTACTGATGACTGTGAAAGAAGCTACATTTTAAAATATTCATCTTACAAAGGAATGCAAACCGGAACAAATTATCTCACTTTAAAAGAAACTAGTTAATACCTTAGTTCACACAAGGATGCTCAGGCAACCCCAAGAGTCATCAACAGGCAATCATGTAAGCACACACAACATCAGTATCAGGATTTCACTTTTACTTCCAGGATGTGATTTTGATGCCCTGCTCATCAGTTTCTCCTCAGTTCAGCATGCACTGTCAGCTATTGCATTTCAGGCTAATTGGACATTTATTATCTTACCCAGCTTGGTTTAGAACATTTCCTTGCTGTGCATGCATCTTTCTGTAACGATGCATGCACTACTCCCAATAAACTGCACAAGATCTTGGATCATAACAAGAATCCAAATGGAATTTGCTTCTTCTGAAACATGCAGGATAAATGAGTTCCCACTGCTACCTTTAAGATAGTGCAGTAACACACAAAAAAGTGCCATGGCAGTGTATGCAACTTCATAAATACATTATCAAATCAGTGAGTTTACCTTTAGAAACAGTCAGAGCTGGTGACCATTGTGATCTCAAGATATCAAGACAAATACTCCCATTACTGTTTATGTTTGGGTGATATATTTTTGTTGTAAAAGCAATCTGTAATAAAAAATAAATAAAAAACAAGTAACATCAGATTAGGGTTATTACATTTGTAATCCTTAACATCATCCCTTTCTGTACAGTCATACCAAATCTGCCAACACAATTTTTTTATAGTCTTATCTGCATCCCTGATGAATATGTATACTATTGCTCACCTTTCTGGTTTAACTTCCAAAATTAGGCATCAAAGAATAAACTTTGACCAAAAAACCTTCTTTTGTTATAAGAAAGGACTTACCTTTGGTGGTTTGAAAGGATAGTCTGTTGGAAAGTGTACTGTGAGAAAAAATACTCCCCCTTGATAAGCACTATCAGGCTGAGGAAAAAACAAAACAAATAAAACACATTAATATATTTCAGCTGTTTTGGAGCTTCCCTTCCAAATGTAGATAACCTCCTAAGGAAAATCCATTTTTTCCCCAGTACACAGCCCACTATGGGTCATAAGCTGGGAAGGGATAGAGAGAATTGAACCCTCCCACTGGCCTGCAGAGCTTCAGTAGAGCCAACTGTGGCTACTACTGCAGCAGCACAACACAGTTACCAAGCACTGCCCTTCTAGGGAGAAAAAGAGAGGGAGATCAGTAGCTTCATTGCACTGAGGGGAATCCAAAACCAGAGCAGGTCCTCCAAATCCTGTCTCCATGCAAGACCACAGCTGCTCTGATCTTCCTCCATCCTTCAGCTACAAACTTACTTACCTTAAGAAGTGGTTTCTCTTTGCAGAAGCAAAGAGTGGGATTTTCCAACATAATTCAGTTTATCATGATGCTATCAGGGAGTTTTAAAACACACAATATCTTTGTGGCCCCTGCAAATCTGTGAACACGCATTTTGTTAGAAAACATGTGCACAGGTTTACGTCCAGGTTGCACACAGTTAATAGATAGAAATAATTTTGTTGTAGTAATCTGTTGAAGAACTTGAATTTTTATTAACTAAAAAAGTGAGCTGGAAAGTCTTAATGCTAAGTGATAGAGAGCAGTTCTGCCATTTCTGGTTAAGGGAAAGAAGAAAACTGCTCTCATTACATGATAAGTTTACAATAACAATGTAGGAACTTAATCTCAGCAAAACGAAAGATCAAGGTTTTGGGTTTCCTTATGGAAGGAAAGGCAGACTGTTTTAAGTAAAACCTTTACCTTGGAAATGAACAGTTTTAGAAATTACTATATGACTGTAAAAGGCAAAGTCACAAATGGTTCGCTAAGCCGTGTTGCCTTACCCGCTCAAAGTGCAGAGAGGGCTGCATAGTAAGGCAGGTTATATACAGTCATGCTAAGTCAGCATTAGGTGACCTCAGAAGATTGCCACCGTACTTCCAATTAGGTTTGGAAGGGCCTCTTGCTTGCATACTAAATGGATTTTTCAAAGTTAAAAGTAAGCTGAAGATGAGACAAGTTCAGTGTCAAAAAGAAGGCAAAGTGAAGTCACTATGTTTTATGAGAAAGGTATATAAAACAAATTGATGATACTCATAGACAGAAGAGGTTACCCTACTTCCACACACAGGAAGTGAATTCTGAAGGTAAGCTTTAGTCCTATGCTTCCCTCAGGCCATCAGGAAACATACAGAATGTGCACCCCTAATTTCTTTTGTTACCAAGATAAAGGATTAATATCTGAAATCTTGTTCCTGTATCTCTGCAGATATGGCTGAGAAAGGCTGGCAAGAAGATGCTCATTCTTATCCTTAACTAGAGACATCTGAGAAACTTAAAGCAAAGAAAAGAATATTTTCCACTGTAGAACATGAAAGCTGAAGTGCAAGCTGGAAGAGAAAATGGAATTCAAGCCAAAATGTATGTGCTAGTATTTCCTTTACTCATGTCCTCAGAGTCATTCAGGACAGAGAGATTATTGGTGGCAACCAGCACATAAGCTTTTGTTAACTCTTCATCACTGCTTTGCCATTCACCCTTTGAAAGTGCAAGAGGGCAAGAATAAGAAGGCCTTGGTATGTGAAAGAACACAATCATTCAAGAAAAAGGTCAAAAGCATTAGTATACTACAGAAAAATAGTTGCTGCTGGGCCATGGACAAGTTGGACAACAGACTGCAGCACACCACTGGCAAATTAGTGACTGATCTTTCTACTGCTTCAGAACAACTGTGCTGAAAATGGAGAACTAGCATCAAAGCAGACACATTCCCACTTTTCTCCATGATTTAATGCTGCATCTTAATGGATTAAGTATTATCTCAAAATTTCACCTCACACAGTGACTCAGCTCATTGTCTGAACTAGAGACTCTTCTTTCCAAATTATTAAATCCTAAAGGAAAACACTAGGAATACAAACTCCTTACCAGGATATTAAGAAGCAGACCTTCCCTCAGATCATGCTGTTCTTTTTTTTTTTTTTTTTGTTTTGCTAAAATTCTTCTCAGTTTTCCTTTAAAACCTTCTGCTGTTAAGCTTTTTTGTAATTTCTTACATCAATTACCTTGACAGGAGTCGTAATTTCCTCAACTCAAGGAAAACACCTTTCTTGCACAAAAACCAACAAAAGCACCCCACTGCTGGCCTGCAGTTTGCAAAAGCCACATGCTTTTGCCAGAGCCACATCTCAGCTATCAAATAAAATAAGCTCCATCTAAAAGCCTAAAAATTACCCTCTGCCACTCAGCTCTTGTTTACAGTTACCAACTTTAATATAAGGTGTCACACAACTCTTCCTCTTTTCAGATGGATGAATCTTCCAGAATTGATCTGACCATCCATGAAAAGCAAGCTCTTTGCTTTGTAGCCCCCATCACCAACTCAAACACCATAGCTGACTAATTAAGCACCTCTAACTTCACAAAGTGGCTGGATTTCTGAAGAGTTACAGAAAGCAACTGGTACCAGACTACTCAGAACAACAATATCACCCTGAAGTTTCCAGCTATACACAGCACAGCTGAATGTGGTTGCTGTGTTTACAGGAACCCAAACGAATCCTTCCATAACAAAAGAGAAGCAAGGTCTTACATTTTAAGGGGCGTGATTCATATACTTACAGGTCCCATAATAGTTGCCTGCCAATGAAACACTGAAAGTCAAAAAGATACAACAATTAGAGATTTTTTGAGCCTTTTCAGAACTACAATGTACTGAATGTACAAGCAAGAGCTTACAGTCATCTCCAACAGGTCCAGCAGAACAGTGGGCTGGTGGGTCTCGCTGCAGATCACTTAGTTCCTGCAAGAAACACAGAAATATTTGAAAGACATGAAAATCCATACCGCTTGAGAGCATCCCTTCAAAAGTGGGAACACAAACCAATTTTATTAAACCTGTGGGCATTTTTTGTGGTATTTTGATAAAACAATCAACACTTGAAATGCCCATTGAGACTGAAAAAGTTTTTTTGCCAGATGGCCTGCAGCTAACATTGTGCTAGAAAATAATATCTGAAAGAATTTAAGAGTTGCAACCAAGTTCATACTAACTTCAATATACTTGAAGGAGACAAAAAAAAATAGGGTGTCTTGATTAGTCCGTAAAGTCACTGTTTAATTTAGTTAGGTGCTAATCTGATTGTTCCCTTAGCTTTTGATTTTACAGAAGTTTTTGTATTTTCCTAGTCTATGGACATCAGCTAAGTGAAACTGGCTCATAAAATGTTTGCAGCTTGCCTGGAGATGACATATGAACATAATATAAAAGGTCTTAACTAAACTGGAAACTGAAGGAAAAATATTAGCTCTACACCTTATTTATCATACCTTGATTCAATTCCCTGCATGCTTTTTTTTTTAATGACTACTAACAAACTCCCAAGTTGAAACTTAAGCACTCAGAGAAGCTTTTGGTGCTCAACTGGTTTATTTCTCTTGCAGCAGTACACCTGGTCCCAAATAATTTAAAATTATAATGTGATTATACAAACCCAGCTCAGCTTTTCATCTGATTTATCATCACTATTTCAAACAGAAAACAAGATGGGCAGCAATGTTAGTTCATCTTCCTTGTTTAATATATTACTTGTTTATTATATTACTTTTGATGTCTGAACTTTTACTGTACTAAGGACAGACAATTTTTTCCAATTCTAGACCGATAGCAACTGCGCTGCAGGAACTTTAATGACTACACACAAACTTCCTTTGAAATAAGTTGAAAGATGTGTGTTAAATCACTGTTTGTAAATAACTCAGTTCCTTACTCGAAACATATGCATTTAAGTCAACAACAGACATAAGCAGGTCTGCGAGTTTACCTTAAGAAGTAACACCAGAAACATTTCTACTCAAAATACATTAGTCAAGGCAACTACTTACAAAATCAAGAATTAAACTGGATCTAAGTTTAACTCAAGTGTAGAATTGGTGTACTTAGTGTGATCAGACCTTACATACAATTTGAAACGTTAAAAGTCTGCACTTCTCAACTGCTGTGATATATTTTTCCATTTATGACATCCAGTAAATATTTCAACTCAATTTACCATGGACCTGACACCTAAATTCAGCCAGACTTAGAGGTTCACTCTTGGCCCTGAAATCAAAGAAAAGCACTGCACTGTATCTTATTACTGCTCTGAAGTCACTTCTCACAATACTCGTGATTTAAAACAAGAGAGACACTTCTTTCATATACCGAAATAGCTCAGCTTGTCAATTGGCATTACTTGTCTGCACTTTACCTTTATTCTGTTGGTGACACTGTGTGCTGATCCAGAAACAACACTCTCGGCTAAACCTTAACAAATAAAGGCACTTTAGAAGTGCAGTTCCCATTTTAATCTGAGGATTCAAATGTCATTTAGGAGTGATTTAGAGAACCAGCTATTTATGCATAGCCAAGCCACTGCCAGTGTTGACAAACAGGGAGTCAACAAATCTCAAGTTTCCAGAAGTCACCAGAGATAAATATGACCAGCAACAGAGCTGTTATAGGCACTGTTTTCTCTAATTTGCAACTTAAGATCTAACCTAACAAGAGAAGATTAAGTCTTATACACTCACTAAAATAATCCAACCAAAACCAAACAACTACACTACACTGTGCTGAAACAGAACTCAGACTAACAATCATGCATTTTATATCATTGTTGAGTACTAAATTCAAAACAGTAACTGGAAAAACATGTAGATTAAACTTTTCAGGAAGTATCTAAAGTACATGCAAACATTCCATATGCATATGAGAACTACCAGGCAACCACTTAATTTTAGAGTCGCAAGTCTGTAACAGTGCTTTTGTTGCTAGATGTATTCATCCAGATCTTTACATATCACAAAACCACACAAATTGGTTTTATTTCATATGTACACATGTATTTAAGAATAAACAGAACTGGGGAATGCTCCTTGTGTATACGCTTCAATTTGTTCAGGCTAAAAAGGCACTGACATTTTTTCATTATTAAAAAAAAAAAAACCCCAAACATTTTTAATCGTACATTGATGAGACCCAGAACTATAAACTCCTGTTACTACTATTTCCTAACAACAATGAAGAAAAGGTTCACTTCAATCAACATCACCAAATGAGAGCAATGTTCACAAATACATTCGGAGAGCATCTGCAGCTATGAAACATAAAGCCAGTCCAAACTTCAAAATCAATAGAGCAAATTCAAGCTGCATTTTGCAACCATATGAAATTACATAGTGAAGCTAATGTGGTTTAAAAATACAAGTGGTAACATGATCCAACCGTATGAACAGTTTGAATATTTACATACAGAAATTCAGATCAAGCTGTGATAAAAACAAAGAACTATTTAGCTTTATATTGTTGATTATACTGTTTAAGCTTCAGATTCAAAGCAAAATTATCTGGAGAGCTGTAAGAATCAGGCTTCAAGCTTTCCTACACCTTTTAAAATGGTGCAAGGAGATACTCAGATGTCCCTGAGTCAGATTGACCTGCCAGTGCCCAGAATTGAACACTGCAGAAGAAATGTGAGTATCCTCTAAACATATGCAGAAAAACTTCTTCATGACTTTACATATTCACAAAAGAATGAGATGTTGAATACCAGAATTCTTTATACAGAGCACAGATGCTCTTTACAAGAAGGCAAAAACTTTGCTTTGTCAAGGGACAAGGATGAAGACTTACAAAGCTCAAGGTGCTGAAACCTCATCAAGAAGTGCAAGATAACTGCATGTGAGGCACTACACAATCAGCTCTGGAGAGTCCCCTGTAATTTTAAGTCAATTGGTTACAGCAGCTTGTCTAAGTTTTATGGATTATTATCATGTAGCTGCATGACACAGGTCTGTTCACTTCAAGGGTCTGTATGAATACTTTTAGTCACTGATATAGAAAATGCTGGTGCAAGATGTACACATGCTGACAAAAAGGATCTATAGCTCAAAACAGTGCAGATTCATTTTCAAAAGAGAAAGTCACCACCATTAATTACAGTGTAAACTGGTGCAAGATCTTTTATGAGAATATACAAACCCAAAATTCTGTATGCAAGAGATGCATCAGAAGTATGAGTTATTTCAAACACTGGTGAACGTCACAGCATAAAAGCATCTCTCAACAGCTCCAACACACGCCACCCTATCTCGGTACAGCCAGGATAAAAGTGTACAGACAAAAATACCTAAGCTGGGGACAGTGGTAGGAATAAATCTTCTAATTCTCTCATATGAAATATTACAGGGTAGAATAGAATACTAATGGTTAACATACTACTGGAGATAGGCAAAGTCCCCAAATTATCACCTTCCCTTGCACCATGCATGTTCCTGAACAGCCCTGTATGCAGCATGAAGCAAAAATTCAGGATTAACAGCTGTAAAAAACAGACTGTGGTAAGCTATAAATGTTTGAGACATTTCCAAATGTGCAGACTAATACCCATGGTCAAAGAATAAAGCAGGATATATTTCATAAAAATATGAATTTGAAGACTGCAAGGCCATTTTAACACTTACATTCTTGATTAGCATCCAGGCTAATCCCAAAAAAAGCTATTGGAACAACATTGTTAAGGATACTTTGGTGACAGAGATATAAATGTTCTCAGCATAGCACTCAGGGACACTCACTGACTATGAGCATGAGTAGTTAAAAACCAACCGACCAACCAACCGACTAACCAACAACAAAAAAATCCTAAAAATGTCTTTTTTCAGTCTAAAAAAATTCAGAAAAAAAAAAGACTGCAGATTATCTGAAGACCAAAATAAACTCTCAACAGCATCACTAAAAGCTATTTTCATTCTCCAGTCAACACAAAACCACAACCAGAACCTTTCTCCACACTGTCATTTAAAATATAGATTTATATTTGTCAGCTGTGTTCTTAATTTCTTGTACAAAATGCACTGTAGACCACAGACCCATTTCCTACCAACTCCATGAGTACACTGCTGCTTGGAACCATTTGTCAAAAAAACCCACAGTGATCACACTCAAAGCTTAGTTAATTCTCTGGTTCTTCACAAATTTGGTAAATATAAGGCACATATTTATCATAAGATTTATTGCTATAATGGTTAGCCAGTAATAAATATTCCATGTCTATACATTGTTTTAATGAAAAAATAATATTGCTAAATATGTAATATTACAGCTGAGGTTTTGAAAGCATATTCAAACATTTTATGTTAGTCAAAAAAGTTTCCTCGTTATGTCCATTACCATCTGAAGACTGCAGGTTTAAAGTCAAAATCTAAACCACAAATATCAATAATTTTTATTTGAGTCGATTTACAATAACAATAGGTATTTTCAACATAAATTTTCAAGTTAGTATGTCCTGTTAGCCTACACATATATGAAATACATACGGAAACACACAGACATATAGTTCATTGAAATAACTAAATGTTTGAATGCTTCTACTCTTACTGAGTCATAGGAGAAAAACAATCAAGCGCTATGTATCAACAGCTATTTTTAAAGCAGTGTTCAAATCTATTTCGTCCTTTCTGGCTTCAAAACGTCTTCTAAAATCTCTTAAGGTCCAATTTTTTTTATGCCTGTAACAAAAGTGTGTACTGGTTTTGTACAAGACAGCCTAAGCATTAACAAGCACATTAACCTCCCACTAACACTGGAGAAGCCCCCAGGTACAGGACTTAGAATGAAAACAATCTCAGCTGTGATATGGAACTAACAGGATGGCAAACTCTGCAAATTAGATATGTGGACAAAGAATTCAGAACAAGAACCGCAGAAAAATGGTTCTGCATAGGACAGATGGGCAGAACTGAGACCTACGCACTATTTTGCAGAACCTGAGAGCCTGAATTATTTTCCACCTTGCACAAAAGTCATGGTATCTCACTTTCCAGAGGTGGCAAGAAAAAAGGCTTCTTTGCACAATATTCCTTCCCAACTAAAACCTGCACTATTTGTTTTGCCTTCATCATTTGCAATATCTGGCATTTACAATGCCCACAAATATGTATTATTCTTCCACTGCCCCAAGGAACATCACACACAGCGCAATCAAACTTTTTTGACAGCACAGAAATACAGTGCCTCTCTTATACAATGGCAAAGCAAAGCACTGACCAGGTAAATAAACACAGGCTCCTCAGCTTACGATGAATAGAATCCCCTGACCCTAAACTCTCTGAGGAACTCTGAGATGACTTTGTCATGGAGACACCACTGACAGCTGTGCCTGCAGAGCAGGGCTTCATGTCCTCACTGTTCTTCCATCTACAACACTAAGAACAACACACTTCCACTCGCAGTGATCAGCTTCTTCACTGGTTACTTAGATGCCCATTTTTTAAGAAAGCTCCCAAGTGCAATGCGTCTTCCTGTAACTAGGGTACAGTCTTGGAAGTCCACATGCAATGACACGGATCCCAATGGCAATACTATTTAGAAATCAAAGTCCCAACCAGTATGACAAAAAATATGCTTACTAACATGTCAACGTATTATAGCTTTGCTTCCTTTGTAGGTCTTGTCATACTGAACACACAAATTATCAAAATTACTGTGAGCAAACACTCAAGCTTGCCACCAAAATCCCTTACCTTTGTTAAAGCACAATTCTGAACCACCTAAACCCGCCCAAGCTTAACTTCAGACAGAATGTCTAGACTGACGAGCTCCCAAGCAATACCACTGTGTTTGCTGACAGCATTTTTTCTCCAAAGAATTCCTTTAGGCACTCAGTGAAACCACAGCATTTCCTCTACTCCAGATCTTGTATCTTCCTATGCTTGGGATACAACATAATTATAAACCGTTACAGCCAGTCTGAAACACCAGGAAAGTAGACGAGATAAACACACCAACATACAAATACATTTCATCTACCATTAAACTTTCAGTTCCATGATTTTGGGGAAAAATTTATGTATTACAGTGACATCAAAACAGGTTTTTTTTTCAAACTTCTCCCCTTCGTTATAACTTTTCATTTGAAACAAACCTATTTCCTTGCCTTTCCCTTTCCTCTTCTACTTCTCCAGAGATAGGCTGCTAGCCAAATCCCTCTAGTAGAATTTTGTTCTTCCCCTGGGAAGGCAGCAGAGAGAGATGAGGGTAGTTAATGAAAACCAAGAAAACCAGCAGTAGTCATTTCTGCAGCAAACTAGAAGCAAGAGTTATCAAGTTCTGAATTTAATCTCAACTCTTCTTGGAGGTCCTTACCCAGTTTTGGGTAGAAGCTATTGTATAACCAGGAAATCTCATAGCACCTTGCAGTCAGCAGGTTGGAAAGCATTGCTTCATTTTGAAAGAGTAGAAACAGAATTTAATAAGGCTAACAGGATGAAAGATACTTCCATAAAATGTCTATTCATAATTTCACATCTATCAAAGTTCTTGAATGCCACACTAAAGAAAATTGTGGCTTTCCGATATGTACAAACATCTCTAAAGCAGAACGAAAAGTTACACAGGGAACGCGATAAAAGTATGGAGAATAATCCTATTCTAGCAGGATCTCATTTGGAAAGCCACAAACCACCACTCCATCTCAAAAATACTAGATTACCAGACTTTCCCCTTGTCTGTTTACTTTAGCAGAAAGAAGCTGAACAAGAAGTGGAAAGAGACAGTATTCAGAACAATCCTTTTCTTGAAACATGAGGGTAAGGAGATGTTCAATAAGAGGTGGGAAATTAAAATGGCAACAAAAGGCAAATCATTCCTATAATATGTAGAAGCATGACAAAGTTATTGCTAACCATTGTAGTTATTTTTTAATATTTTATATAATGGTAGAATGCAACATTCACGACATATATGTGATATGAAGGAACAAAAATGTCCCTTAATTGCACTACCTGTAAAGCATAAGCTTTGCAGCATGAGACAGGACTACCAACTTCTGGTAGAAATCCATCCAAGTAAGTTGGTACCTACTGTAGGGTATCCCAAATCTGCCGACTGTGGCGTTAATCGGTCACAATAGAATCCGATTTCTGCAATATCAATGGCTTCCGAGAGCAAAAGGGAATCCTGAACAAGAAATTATAGCACCGTCACGTAACCAGGATAGCACTAATGCCGACTAAACAGGGCACATCAACAGCAACCAAACACCACACATTCTGTTCCACGGTCACAGCACTAACCTTAACTCTCCTCCTGTGCTGGTCTCCCGCGATACCCTGTTTGTACTGGACAGTGATCAGCTCAGCCTTGCCAAACAAAAGGAAACTAAGAATTCACTCCACAACTTGAACAAGGCCATTTGCAGATATCAGCCCAAAACACCACAACTGGGATACGTTCAAAGGTCACACCAAGAACTATGCTGACAGCACTTCTCAACCCAGGCAACGGCTGGGTGGACCAGTGTGGACCAGCTGTGCAAAACGACAGCGCAACGTCTGAGCGACTGATGTTGTCTCAGCACCTCCGCTAAAAACCCCCCATTAGCACCTCGATTTTCTCTGCTCCCGCACGCCGCTCGGAGCATCGCGGCTGGTCCACAACCGGCGCGTTAAAGCACTGACTCGGGGTGCGGGGCCTTCAAGGAGGCAGAGTCCCGAAACCATGAGGCGGCCGACGACAGCTCCCCCTTCTCCGCCTCACACCCGCTCTCCTGCCCCGGCTGCCAGCGAGGGAAGGACGGGTCCTGGCGGAGAAAACGCGCGGCAGCGGCTGCCGCGATGCCTCTCGCTGAGCCCGGTCCGGCCGCCGGCAACAGGGGGGAAGCTCCGGCGACTACCCCAAGGCGGGGGGCTCTTTCCGCCCCCTCCCACGGCTCGGTCCCACTCACTTTCTGTATCCGCTTCAGCGCCATGGGAACGCCCGGCGGGAGCGCGAAGCACGCGGCGGGAGCGTGGGGCGGGAGCACAGCCGCGGCGGGGCGGAGCGGGCGGCGGGAGCGCGCGCCGTGGAAGCGGGAGGAGTGGGTACGCAACAGCTGTGCCCTTTGTGTCCTCCTGCGCCTGCGCAGCGGGGGCAGCTCGCGGAGCGCGACGGGAAGTGCAGTCCGCCGGCAGGATGGCGCGCGTGTGCCCCCTGTCGGGCGGCGGTGCGCGGGTGCGGAAGGCTCGGGGGGGCCAGTCCCGCCCCTCAGGGTCTGCGGGGCTGAGTGTGTGTGTCTAATGAACAAGGTGAAAGTCACGGCCTCTGCCGGCACGCGGAAAGGTGAGGAAGAGGAAGGTAACCGTGTGGAGCTTCAAAACTGCGTGCAAGGAAAAGGTGTGTCGTATTCATGACGGTGTGTGAGAGAAGCAGTAGACGTGTGGAGTTGAAAAGGCTGTTGAACAGGTCATAGAATCATTAAAGTTGAAAGAGACCTCTAAGATGGAGTTCGTGTGGAAAAATCACCCTATAAAAAGCCAGGGTCTATAAGTGAGGGTATGGGTGTTTAATGTCTTTGAAATGCGTCATAATGTCTCTACCAACTTCAAGCTGCAGCTTTGTTACAGAACCCAAACAGTTTGACTCCTGAAACAGACAAATGGGTCCACAACAAGCCCGAGTTTCTGAACTTTGGGGGAACATTACATGTTCAAGGGGGGAATATGTGGTAGGCAGTTCAGGAAGGCCTGAACTGTACCTCAGCTGATGGGGAAAGGAAAAGGGCAACACGCGTCTGGGAGTTTAGGATAAAAGGAGGCTGCATCCTCTAAAACCTCACAGGCATATGCCCCAGTGGACTCTCTCTCTTTATTCAAATAAAGTTGCAGGACTCTTCTGTCTTCTTTATGGACAATGGGTTTTCAAAGTGTGGCTTTTCCACTCAATACTGTAACAATCTAGTGTTGGTCATCCATTTAGAACTTAATGCCAGGCTTTAACAATCCTGCCATCCTTTCAGTTACCATGAAAGCCGTGGCTGCACAATTCTGCAGAGCCTCAGTTACCATTACAGCAAACAATGAGGCCACACCCTCGCCAACGGGTCAAACGTTTTAGCACTAGAATTCCTTTGGCACAGCCCTGATTAACATCTACGTACAACTCAAATTTCTTTTCTGAGACTGGATAAAGTTTTGCTGTCTTTCTGGTGTCCATACCACAGCATTGGGGCTATCATGGTTTAAAAAGTCATAGAATAAAAAGTCTTTAATCCAGGCCCTTCAGTACCCTATTAATCCTAAAAATTGTCACAGCTCCCCTTCAGTTCAGGGCAATGGCACCTCCAAGATTCCCTGGACCCCCTCTGGGCCAACACACCCCAAGCCTTAAGTCAAAATGTGCCCCAAATATTTGGTCTTTCCATCACCTGTGCCCTCCATTCAGATACTCCAAGCCCCACTCCCGCCAAAAAAATAAGCAATTTCACAGTGGCTTCCCTTACCACTTCCCCCCTTTCTCCCAATAGGAGGGAATCATTCACATACGGCAATAACCTAATTCCTGGGGATGAAGTAAATTATTTTAATATCTTGCCCAAATACGACCAGTGCTTCAGTGGATCCCTGTAGAAGGACCATCCATATATTAACTATTTTCCTTTCTCCCTTAAAGGCAAGATACCGTTTATTATGCTTTGTAAGTAGGCATCCCCAGAAAGCATCTTTTAAATCAAGTAGTGAACAGTAGTGGTGTGAGGAGGGAACCTGGTCCAAGATGGTATAACGATCTGGGACCATGGAGTGCCTGGGTTTAATAATCTCATTTATTATTCTTAGGTCCTGCACCTATTCTCTAGGTTCCATTTAATTTCATAACTGGCAGGATAGGAGTGTTATAGGGAGACATACATGGCTCCAAAGACCTGCCTTTAACAGAGACTCATCAACAGGCTAGAACCCCTTCCTTCCCTCCCTTAATAGAGGGTGCTGCTTTTAAGATGCCACTTGTCCTAGTTGCCTCAGTAACTTGGAGAGGCTCCATACCCATATTTCCCTGGGACTGCCCACACTTCTGGGTTCACTTTAGTATAAGCTTTATCAGGTAATTTTCACAGTGTCACAATAGCGCTAACCTTCTCATCACCCCTCACAACACTAACCCACATTGCCAACTCAGTCATCAAATCCCTCCTAGTGTCAGGAAAACTAATCCACGATGTAAGAGGTTTATGACAAAAAGGAGACAGAAGTCCTGTAACTTCATTTGAATAAAGGGAAGGCCTTTGGACATTTTCCAATGGGATCTCTGAAGTTTTTGGGGACACAGCCTCCTTTTGCATTCTAAGTTCCCAGCTGCATCACCCTCTTCCATTTACCCATTGGCTGAAGTATCAGAAGGTACAGACTTCCTGAATTGCCTACTCTATGCGCCCCTCTAATATGCACCCCCCTTTTGTTATATAAAAGAAAGAAAATACCTATTTATAATTCTATTAAGTCTTTGGTCTTTTTCCCTAGGTTCCAGAATTTAACATGGCTTTGGCTGAGTCTGTGTTGATTAGCAACATTTTCTAGAACTAATAGTCTCTTCTGTTACTCCCTAACTCCCTCCTTATAGATATAAGTTCCTAGTCCTATCTGCAAGCGATTCACACCGTCTGTTTGTAAAGACACATTCATCTTAGTCCTTTCACCAGCAAACCACATGTCCAGCTAGGAAGAAACAGAAACTTATGCATTTCAAACCCACCCCCCACACTCACCAACAGTGGTTGAATAAAATGCATGCCCTCATCTTTCCCATTTACTCCCTGAAAAATCAAAAGAACGTGTTCCATTGTCCCCCACTTGGACATAAAATTCAAAGCAGACTGAGAGACACCCGTGTCTACCAGGAAAAACACTTCTCGGTTCAGACCCACCCTGCATGTTAAGGGCTCCAGTGGGGTGAGCCCCTGGTGTAATAGGAGAGTCTGATACCCTTAACAATCAATTTCTAATGCTACCTTTACCTTTTCCCCATCCCCTCTTATATATACCTGATCTGCCTTTCTAACCACCTCCTCCAGGGGCCCACTCTGCCACCTCTCCAGCCTGTCCTGCCGCTGTTTGTGGGCTCTCACCCTCACAGAGCCGCCGAACTTTCTGTAAAATCACTCGCCTCTCTGGTGACCCAAACAAAATCCCCTCTTACACCTGGCCAGGGTTTGGTGACAGATCGTGTGTTACACCGTATACCAAAGCCGGTCCCTGTCCTGCCTCAGTATTCAGACTGCGCCTCCGCAGCACACCTGTTCAGGCCCCCAGGTCGCTCTCGCAGCACCACAAGCTCTGTGTAACACCGGATGCCGGCGCAGCTCGGCGGGCAGTCCAACAGGGACGGGAAGATGGACAAGACGTCCCGCAGTCTCATGGGGCCGGGGGGTGAGGGCGTCAGGCACTGTCCGGCGCTGAGCCCACGGCTGCCCCACAGCCTCAGCTCGGTCCCGCACCTCCTCACAGGTCCCCAGCCAGTGCCACTGGTCCTGAACTCTCGCACCTGGTCTCGGCACGCCTCACCATAGAGAAACCCCCTTAAGTCCTCAGTAGTAAGCGGACAAACCCAAATTCTACACCCTGGCTCCATAATGACCCGAGGAGGGGTGGGGGGGTGTAAGAACAATACTTCCCTGTTTTCCTTATCCTGGAAGCCGGGAATACAAAGGACCTGCAGCCGGCCCTGTATTAGGTTGCAGATTCTGAAGATAAGGCAGCGAACGTCCCGATCTTCACTGTTTCTCTTTTCTTTCCTTATCACATAGTCCCCCACTACTATTTGCTTTAAACATATTCCTCCACACCCCTCTTCAACCAGTCCTTTCCCAAACCAACACCACACGTCCCGTATTGCCGAGATCGCTTCACGACTCCCCTTGTTGCCCCCTCTGGGCGTGGATTACCGAGACCCCTTCTTGACTTTCCCTTACTGCCCCTTCTGGGCATCCATGTCCTTAACTACCTCTGGGAGAATGTGCAAACCATCTCAACATTCTCCCAAAGGACCCTTTGGAGGTATTTCAGGGTCGCCATCCCTATGGTCGAGACCCTTTCTTGACTCTCCTGCCCCCTCTGGGCGTTCTGCCATGTATTACTCCCTGAAGATCCCATTGTACTCACTGGTGTGATTTTCTGTGGTCCTTTCCTGTGGACTCTTCATGGACCCCCTCGGTCCAACATTCATCTGTCTCCTGGACAGTCTCGGGAATACAATCAATTATCTGCTGCCGGCCACTGTTGAAGGGTTGATCACTGAAACTCGGTGAGGCGCACCTCCAGTTCCCCTTGCCGTGTGCCACTCCCAGACAGTGGAAGGATCCCAGACAAGACTCCATTTTGTGCGGAAAAGCCATGCTTTGAAAACCCATTGTCCATAAAGAAGACAGAAGAGTCCTGCAACTTTATTTGAATAAAGAGAGAGAGTCCACTGGGGCATATGCCTGTGGGGTTTTCTCTCTCCAGGTTTTGGAGGATGCAGCCTCCTTTTATCCTAAACTCCTGGCCACGTCTTGCCTTCCTGCTTCCTCATCGGCTGAGGTACTAGGAAGGTACAGCCTTCCTGAACTGCCTACCACATATTCCCCCCTTGAACATGTAATATTCCCCCAAAGTTCAGAAACTCGGGCTTGTTGTGGACCCATTTGTCTGTTTCAGGAGTCAAACTGTCTGGGTTCTGTAACATAGCTGCAGCTTGAAGTTGGTAGAGACATTATGACGCATTTCAAAGACATTAAACACCCATACCCTCACCCATGGAATTGTTTGTAAAGACATTAGCACACATCTTTCCTATCAAGTCTGTCAGGAAAATTAATCCACAAACACTAGAGGTTTATGTCCAGAAAGCAGACAGAGGAGTCATGCGACTTTATTCGAATAAAGGGAGAGGTCATGGGCATTTCCCATGGAGTCTCTCAAGTTGTTGGAAGATGCAGCCTCCTTTTTATCGTAATTTCCCAGCCGCATTTCCCTCTCTCTTTCCCCATTAGCTGAGGTACTTGAGAGGTACAGACTTCCCAAATTGCCTAGTAAAGACCCCCGGTTTTTTTTTTCTTTTTCCTTGTGTGTCTGTTCTTTTTCTCAAAGTCCAAGGATTTAATGCAGTCTTGAGTGAGCAACAGTCTGTGTCAATTAGTGGGATTCCTATGGAATTTATGGTTCCTCCCATTGCTTCTTTCATCTCTCAGTATCTGGTTTTATCTGCAGCAGGCCCACGACTTGTTTGTAAAGAAACCTCCTTCTCATTCCTTTTAAAGTCCAACCATAAATTAGGTCCCAGAGTAGAAAGTCCTTAATTACGTATAGAACTTCGATAATACTTTTTTAAGGTAAAGATTAGTAATTCTCACATTAATACCCAAGCTTAGGATGTTCGAGGGGGCTGTCACTCGAAGGATATCACTTTTCAGCTTCATCTTTCCACAACTACACTAGGAGAGGGCTCATACAGCAATCTGTGTTAAGCGTTTTGCAGAGCTGTTGGGCACTCACACCACCACTAGCAAGAAGAGAACGGCGGGGCTGCGTCAAGCCAGTGTCCGCAGAGAACGCACAGCGGTGCCCAACACCTATTTTACAGCTGCAGAGGCCTTCCTGAGAGCCCTGTACCTGACTTCAGGCCCGTCACAGCGCTCGTCGCTGTCGCCGTCGCTCTCCCTCCCCCCCGTCCTCCTCCTCCTCCACAGTGCCCTCCCACACATGCCGTAACCTCCCCCTCTCCCCTAACCCCTTGTTTTGCCGGAAGACCTTTGAGAGGCGGCCCCGCGGCCATCTTGGGCAGTGACGCGTGCGTGGTGCAGCGTGTGAGCAGGAGCGATGGGGCCGGGGCAGAACAGCGCCGTGCGGGGTATGGTCGGCCGGGGGTGCGGGGTATGGTCGGCCGGGGGTTCGAGGTGTGACCCGATCGGGGGGACTGAGCGGAGCAGGGTTGGATGCACGGGACCGCGCGCGGGCAGGACTGAGGGCGCCTCTCGGGGGGCGGCTCCGCCCCGCGGCTCGCGCCCCGTCGGACCCCCGGAACAAAATGGCGGGCTCCCATTCCCCCC
>VXAC01006816.1:72854-92795 GCA_013399225.1 Rhipidura dahli | reverse complement strand
CAAGAGGGCCGCCCCCCCTCCCCCCCCCCCCCCTCCGCGGGATGCGGTTGGTCTGGAGGCAGCCGGTGGGATCCGCTCATCAGTAAAATCCCTACTTCGGTTGGCGATGGGGGAATATCGTGTGGTGGCTCGGCCTGAGGCTCCCCTCTTCTCCCCTCCAACCCCGCTGCTGTGTGAGGGCCCGGAGCCGCCGAGCTCCGCGCCGGGCCCTTGTGGGTGCTTCGGCCCTCGCAGCGGACTCGGTCGCTCGCCGGGTTTTATCTGTAGTGAGAAGAGCCCGTTTCAGACGCCAGTGTTTTATTTTTGCCTTTCTACCTGTTTGAGTGAAAATTTCATGGAAACCTGTAAATTTCAGAGGTTTTGTCTGGCTCTCAATACCCGCTACTGTACAGTGGAGGTAACGGTGACATTTGCGCTGTGTAATGATTGACTTGAACCGTCCCTGAGGTAGCGTTGAGTGTTTTAAATGCCTAAATGTGTGTTTTAAATGCTTTAAGTGTTGCACAGCCGGACAGAATGAAAGAGTTGGGCTGGGTGGAAGACAGAATAAAGAGCTGAATTACCTAATTTTCTCTAAAAAATGAGCTTCACGTGCATGACTGGTTTCCACTTGCAAAGCTGCTCATGATTTATGTCCTTAATTCAGCAGGCAGATAGTTTAAGTTTGGGTTTTTTTCGGGGGATGAGTGAGGGTGGAGACTTCTGGTATAGAGAATGGTGGTAAAGACATTAGTCTAAAATGAGCTATAGTGATGGAAGACTTTGCTTATTAAAACAATCAAAGCCTTGATGATGACTTGGTAATAGCTTGCATCAGGCTGTGTTCCCAAGGGCAGCTTGCTGTCACTTATAATCTTGCAAGAATTAGAATTTAGGAATTGAGCAGAAAAACTTTGTGGAGATGGGAGAAGAATATGCTCCTAAACAAACTGAAAATATCTAAGAAAGGCATGGGAGCAGTTGATGGGGCCAGTCTGGAGGATGCTCTGTTTAGGAGGAGACGGCATTAGGTTATTGTGATTTCTGACAAGATTAAACTTGATCAGTGCCTTGTGACTGACAGGTTACAGTTCATCCTCCAGCTGGCATGTGGCTGATTAATTTTGAAAATAATTTATTCTCTACTGGAAACTAGACACCAGAAACTTAACATATTTTTACGTGATTTAATTCGTGGGGGAGTTAGTAGCTTCTGGGCATGTTTGCCCTTTGGAAGGCAGTGAGTGGCACAGATAAGGCTTTTTGTTTGAGAGGTGTGATTCTTTGCCAGTGTGACCCCACACCAACCATGGATCTGATCACGGTGACTTGTCTTTTACTGCTTATTGGTGAACTCTAACAATCTTTTTCCATCAAGTGGCCTCTTTACCATCTGGCTGCAGTTAAATTAAACCGACCAGTCATTACCCCATTTTTTGTGGATGCTGTGGGTGGTAGAAGTGATTTTGTTGGCTTGGCTTTTACTGTTAGGCTTTTTGTGCATCCAGTTACCCTGGATGACTCTTCAGTAAGTGAGTATCATGTGTTTCTCCAGCATTTCCTTTTGTTGTGAGCAGTGACACTACTGGACTGTCATGAACAACTCTTGCACAATAATAATCTATTCATTTGCAACAAATTGAGGAGAAAAATGCTTGAAAGTTACAAGCACTTCTGGAGACATAAAATACAGTTTTTCATGTCTGGAGTTATTTCTCTGTGACTTTTGAATAAGAAATATTTTCTAAGCAGCAGAGGTAACTTGAAAATTGCCTCGTAGGACTCTCTTGGACTAACTTTGTCAGGGCGTGGCTCTCCCCCATACAGTTGCTAGAATGTAAATTGATCTGGGTTCTTAACAAGGATCTTGGTGGAGGCAAGACCACTTCAGTTTTTTAGTGCACTTCTCAGTGCAGATGGTAAATGTGTGTTTTCCTGCAGGTAAAATCTCTCAGAGCTCTCTAGCAGATCCAAAAACTACTTCTTTAGCCTGAATCTGGAAACATCTGATGCAATGTTATAGATGTTTAGAGAAAGGAGAGAGGAAAAACTTTGATCCTCATCTCTTTCATTAGGATATGTCCAAAGAATACAGAAGAAAATAAATCCCTGTCAGTGTCTTACTGCCATTCTTATCGTATGATTTTTTTTGTTTATTTCTGTACATTGCCTGCTCTCCTGGGACTTCATTCTTTGAATTTGTTTCCTTCTTTCCATCTCTCTTGCCATCTCTTCTCTCCTTTGTGTGTTAATTTTTCTGGCGTTTTAGCCAAACTTTTTTCCATTGTTTAGTGTTTACAACACAAAAACTATTTCTCTGCTGTGTTACACAGGCCTGTTTTGTCTTCTCTTGTAACATTGTGGTTTTGTATTGTACCAGAATTGGGAGTTCTTTAATAATAACAACTTGAAAGTTGTCCCTACTGCTTTTTATTTTAAGAATAAATAAAACTACCTTGACACTCCACATCAGTGTCATTCTGTTAACAGATGCCTCATGCATGACCTTAAGAGTTTGGCAGCAAACTGTTGTATTGGCACCAGAAGTCTCTTGAAGTTCAGAGTATTTAAAATTATCTGAAAAATGTTCTTCTTCCAGGTGCATTTTATGGTTAACTTAGTTAAAAAGATAAAATGGGTGTTCCAGCTTTTCCAGATCTGTGTGTCAAACAAGACAAAACTTACTGCCTCTGAAACCCTGTAGGATGATTTAAGGGAGAGTCTATTGAATAACTTCAGATATTTATTCTAAATTTTCATGATATTTATTAAGGCAGTTCTGGAATTTAAAGAATAAGAGTGCTTTAAATGTTTGGACTTAATGCATTATTGGCTGATAAAATTTTCCATCCTGAAAGCAGAAAAGAGAAGTGGCTCCAGGTAGGTGATGAAAAAAGGTAATACAGTAGAAAAGACATTGCTCTATTATAAGAAAAAATATCTGAAGCTGTTGGTACATGTACAACTTGCCCTTGTGTATAAAAGGTGATTCTGGCTCATGGGAGAAGAGGTAGAGGATCAGTGCAGGTGAGATGACAATTTAATTCATGATCTCTGCTTGCTGAGCTGGATCTGATATGCACAGATATGGGGGATGGCCCAAGGGGAGTCAGAGTGATCTGGGTTGGCTGCAGATGTTCAGAACAGCTCTTCTGAATGTGTTGCTGAATTTTAGTGCAGACTTCTCTTGATTGTAGTGAGTCACAGAAATATTACCAATTTTTTTTCCCTCTTCTCATTTGCTAAGTTGTCTTGGACTTTTAGATAGATACAAGTAAAGATGGGCTTCCTTAAGGTCCAGCACCTTAAAAGGTGTTCCAGTTACAGGAGCCATTTATGGTCTTCATTAAAGTCACTCTTTCCCCTTAGATTCCATAAGGGAATGAATATGGTCCCCATCACCTCATCACTTACTTAAAATGTGGGTGAAGATTTGATCCATTGGCAGTGCATTGGTAGCATCTTGGGTAATCCTTGCAATTGCTGCTTTCCCCAAAGCCACACAATGAGCAGTCCCTCGGTTTTGCTTTTGCTGTTGTAGTTGCACTTGACATTTCATCAGGGGTCACTTGAAAGTTGTCAGACCCAGCCTGTCCCCTGAGCTTGCTGAGCACCTCCTCCCTGCCACAGCCCTGCTTGAGTGAGACAGGGCAGGGATCCTGCAGTAGCTTTTCTTGAGAGAGCTGGTGTCTTGGATATAAATTGTAGCTGTTCTTTTGATTAGTTTGGGCTGTTGGGCCCAAAATTAAAGCAGATTTTCATAGAATCCTTTTTTAAATTTCATTTCCTCACTTCTTTATCAAAATTAGTGCATTACTCTGACTACTCTGGGGAATAAAGGGTGAGAACTCACTGGTTGGATATAAAACAGCATTTACAACATGGTCTCTGGGGCTTTTATTGTTTTAAGGAGTTGGGGAGCAGGAAAACATGCCTGCCCAAAATTCTTACATGTTAAAGATGATTTTCTGTATCTTAATAATCACCTTACAGGAAGGGTTTGTCGCTCATTTGCAGGGCAGGTCTCAGTGTGTGTTGGTCTCTTCTGTGTCATTTACAAGGAAAATGAAATCTGAAGGATTTCTGTATCTTTTACTCCTTTAGTAAGACTCTAAAGGGGTGCCTGCCTTCCCTGATCCTACAGGTCTGCAGGCCTAATTCCACATGTTGCTACAGCCAGACACTTGTGGATCAGTGTGGTGCCTATTAGCTAGCACAGTGTTTTAGCTGAGGTAAGGGCTTGGTATAGATTTTAGGAAAGTCTGTGGGACAGCGACAGAAAACCTCGATACTTTTAGTCGAAGCTCACAGTGGAAATACTGCAAATCAGTTGGTCATGGAAAGTAGTAAGAACCAACAAAGGTCTTTGTTTCTTCCTAGACTCGAACGTAGTGATGTCTATTGCTCCAAAGATGCCATCTGGCTTAGCATCTTACAAATCCAATTAACATAGGACAGAATAGAAATTCCCAACTGGAGACTGTTCTGATTTTATTAAGTTCTGTAAAACTTAAATTCCTGTTTATTTGTCTGTAAACAGAACTTGCAGTACATGTGTATGGGGAAATGGTGGATGAAAAGCAAAGAAAGAGCAGCCACTTATTAATCTGAGAGGAAACAACCGGGGCTGATGCTGCAATCCTAACCTTTGGGCCAAAGTCCAGCATATTTTCATGAAGCAGAGAGAAAACAATAGAACCACAAAAAAGTAGGAAAACTTCTTGCAGAAATGGACATTGTACTAAGAAAGACTGCAAAAATTGTGTCGGTAAATAAAGGGAGGAAAAGTGAAGATGGGAAGTGGTGGAAAGAGGATTTTTTAATGCAAGTTGTCTTGCGGAGATTCAGGATTTAATCTAGTTAAAATGAATGTGTGCTATAATCCTTAAATAGAATCTTTTTGGATCCTTGTTCTTTCCTCTATACCACAATAGGGATTTAATCGAAGATGGCTTTTGTTACTGGTGGTAGTATATTTAATAATTTCCCCATTGCCAAACAACTGGTTTTTTTAGTTACAAGATGCATTTTATTAAAAGCTATTCAGTGCCCGTACCTTGGGGGGACAAACCTGTTTTTGGGTTGTTGGTGCTGACTGTTCTTCTTTAGTGACCTTCTTGAAACTGAAACAAGCAACACAGTTTTTTTGCTGCTACAGGATGTATTTACCTGGTTTAATATGCTGAACTTTGAAATCATGTACTACAGATGTTCTTATCAGAGTTTGTAGATAGAAGAGTGGAAAAAACCAAACCTAAACCAAAACAAAACCATGAAAACTCTGCCAGGTTAATTCTCACCCCTGTGCAGAAAGGACTTGGGTGAAGTAGAACTCTGATCAATAGAAAAGAGCGTATTAACTAGCTAAGTGTCAAAGGAAAATACTCTTCTAAAGTAGAAGGTTACTACTACAGAACAAAAAGATCTGTTGGAAAGTAAAAAGGTGTTGCTGCAAGCATGAAGACATTTACTGCTAAGTAGTTTTGATAGAATGCTTTGATAGAATGTCAAAACCTGACAGTCTCTTGTTTTTTCTTCTTTTATTCTAGTTGAATGGATTGCTGCAGTCTCCTTAGCTGCTGGAGCAGCTGCTGTTGGATACCTAGCTTACAAAAAATTTCTCTCTAAAGACAAATGCTGCAAAGCAATGGTGAATCCCCATATCCAGAAGGATAACCCCAAGGTAGTCCATGCTTTTGATATGGAAGATCTGGGAGACAAGGCTGTGTACTGTCGTTGTTGGAGGTCTAAGAAGGTAAGAGAAGAATGAGTAGTCCAGTGTTGTTCATGTGCATGCATCTTTCAGCAAAACCATTTTTAAACTGCTTTATTTAGAGGAAACTAACCTCTTTTCACGTAAACTATTCTGCATTGGGACAAAGCAATATTCTAATCTGTAGAACTATGTGGATTTGTGCTCACGCTCAGAGTAAAGCCTGCAGATCAATGCTAATAGTGAACAAAATATTTCTGTAGCTCTGAAGAAGACTTCTTGAAAAGAAAGCAACTGTCTGGAGCACGGTCATAAATGACAGAGATACCATTTTGTGTGCTACCTGTGCTAATACTGAAGCTTATCCAAGGCTATTGGCCTGTTGCCAGTAGGAGCTCAGGAAACAGTCTGTGAGGACCTTAAGCACCTTTTTTTTGAGAAAGCTGGAAGCTTAGAAAGTACCTTGCTACTAATACATGGCGTATGCCAGTGCAATCACAATGGCACACTTTAAGCTCCTATTTTTGAGCAATTAAAAGCCTGGCCTAAATAGTGGTCCACCTTGCTTGCATTTGAAGTTGAGTTGCCTCAATTGCCTTAAATTAGTGGTAACCTACCCTCTCAGTTAATAACAGTATCTCAGATTTAAATCAAATCTTTTTAATTAAAATAAATTTTAATCTAAACCTTAGAGGTGTGTGACACCTGATGTAGCTGAGATGTTTTTACTTTATCTATAATAGTAGTTCTGGGATCTGTAATGAGGGAAAGCAAGATTGCAAGATTAATCCTGTCCATTTACCACTGGTGCACAATTGAAAGCTTTTTTAGAGTGTGCCAATGTGTGGAGACTGAAATAATACAGACCTTCAAAACCAGATAACGGTCTTGAAATCTAGCTCTCTCTGCTCCAGGGAGGTGAATATTCAACTTCTCAAGTCTTAAACATTGGTCTTATTAGGCCAAACTCAGCAATTTCCAGATGCTGTAACTTCTGGTTATCGCTGTTTTCAGATCTGACTTCATTACCTTGCAGGTAGCTCAGGGGCTTACACATTTTTACTTGAATTTGGTTTTACGGTGTAACACGGCTTAGGATTAAACAACATTATGATTTGATTCTGACACAGTCTTGTGGAGATGGCCTTGTCTTCTTTATTGTCTGGAGTCTGAACTGAACCCCACTTGAACCTTGGTGTTTGTGCTTTCTGCTTCCTATTCAGACTTCTAAACAGACATGGAAGATAGTGTCTGGTTCTACTGGTTGCATTGCAGCTCCTGCCAATTGTTTGCTATTGTTTGATATAACCCTTTTTTTTGGTGTGAAATAAAAACCTCAAGAAGTACATTTTGGCATATGTTTAAGGGGTGTTGTCAGTTTAGGGAACATATTGCCCTACTGAGTTAGAAAGGAAGTAGGTGAGACTATATAATGAGTGCATTCTTAGAATTCTGATCTGAAAGGTCTTGTAAAGGCATTGAGGAGGTCTGTGGAAATTTTGCAAGGCATTTGTTTTGTTTTACTGCTGTTTAACAATGAGTATTTTAGTCAGCATGTTCCACTTCAAAGGCTGTAGTTTCCAGTTGCCTTCCTCTTGCCTTGATGGGCTGACCTTGCAGCATGGGTAGCATAACCTTTAATATGGTTTGTGTGCTTCTCATATTTGTTATTGCCAGGCAGTAATAAAATACATCATTCTCACATGCTTGTCATCTTTGGAAGTTGTCAGTTAGCATTATCTGGCTCTTACAGTTCTCAAACTGTTAAAATTTGTAATTACATGGTGTCAGAATGGGGAATGTGTATGTTTTCAATGCAGGAAATTACAGTTACTTCAAATGCATTAAGTACCTGCTCTGTTTTTGTTGAATAGGTGCATATAAAGGCTAGAAGAAATGTCCTTTTGTGTAACTGTGTGCACTTCTCATGAGATTCAGGCTCACCTAAGGCACGGGGCTGTTGGTAGAACCAGTAACATTGGGAACTGCAGGGTGTTTTCACTTGCCCTGATGGTGTGCATGCACTTACAGCTGACCCTGCATGGTATTCCTCCTCTACGGGGAATAACAAAACAGTTGGACTATACCAGAGTATTTTGGAGTAACTCTTGAAAAAAGAGCAGGATTATGCACAGTTGTTTTTGTTTGGGTTTTTTTTCTGAAATAGTGTACTTAAAAGGCTTTTGTGCTGGCCACAGTCTCTGTGGAATGTATGTGTTTTAAAAAACCACACATGGTATCTTGAAATAAGTTTGTCTTGGCATGTAATTACCTGTTAATAATAAATGGGTGGTTCTTTGAATGACCCTTTTCTATCCAGTGTTGTGCTCTGCAGGCACAACAATAGTTGTCCAGTTTAGGGAAATAACCCAGTGCTCAAACTTACCAGTGTAGAGGCAAGAATTTTGTCTTTAAACTGTAATTAAAGTTAGAACACTTGTTTTCTTACTTGTCTTCATTTTTAGGTGTGAGTTGGGGGAGGGGGGAATTAATTTGCTGTCTTTTTACAATGACCTGCAGCTTCTGTGTCTTCCAGAGAAGTATTAGTCTCCAGGTTGTGGGTTGAGGAATACTTCTGCAGACTGTTGTGTCCAGGGTCAAGAGAAATCGGTTGTCCAGATCACTGTACAGTTCCCCTGGGGTTTGAGCTTTAGCCACTGTTGCTAGCCTGCTCTATTCTTAATTGGGGATGAGCACATTGTGTCAGGGCCAATATCCATCTATACAGTAACTTGGTCTTCAGGGTGACCAAGTGGGTGCTCTGGAAGAGTTGTGTTTGGTTTGGTGTTTTTTCCTGAGAAGCTCAAGTCCGGTGTACCAGGCCCTGGGAGCCAGTGTTCTGAGACCAGCTGACCAGTAGGATAAATTGCTCAGTCACCATTGGTAGCTGTTAAAGATGTCTAGATGCTGTCTGAACCTAGGAATCCCACCATTTTTGTTGCTTGAAAACTGGAAGTGATAATGTTCATGTAGCTGGACTTTGAATTGCCTCCTTCGGGCTTGTGAGATGTTAATGTCTGATGGAAGCTGTGCCGTTGCTTCTGTGAAGACCAGTGGACTGTGGTGTTGCATGGAAAAATAACTGGTCTGGGTACATCTGATTTGAAAGCTGGTCAGTGTCCCACAAACATACATTCCTGTTTGCTCAGATTTTGTCCAGGTATCTGTCACTACTTGCTTATTGAGTCACAAGTGACTGATGGGATGAGAAAGTTTCTGCATGAATCAGCTTACATGAGCGTTCTCTGAATTCAAGGTTTCTTTATTCAGAAATATCACCTGCCATTTTTAGCATAGGTTTTGACACTTCATTACTGTGAAAAGCCAGAAGAAACTCCCACACCTCACCTCTCTTATTTCCTCCCAACACTACCCTACAGACCAGGTGGGGTTATTTTTAAAGCTCTGTATATTGTTTCATTGCATTGGTTTTGTGCAGTACTTTGAAATCTTTTATTCTAATTAAGCATGGGTGATAGGGTATTAACCTTTTTCAGTGGCTGGGACTGAAGTAGGAACATTGAAATCAGTGGAATGTTGAATGATGACTGTGACGTACTGTAAGAGAATAGTGCTGTTGCAAAGGCAAAAGCTGAGTAATGCCCAGCGTCGAGTCCCACTACTTGAAAGCAAACAAAATTGTAACTGAATGCAAAATACTGGTGTGTGATTTCTATGATCGTCTCCAGAGCTTCCTATGCAGAGGAGGCGTAGCCCTGAAAATGCATCCTTGAGAAGTGATGGGATGCAACCTTACTCTTACTGCCTCATAGAATGTCTTTTGTCTCTTCCATGTGGGAAGAGCTGCCCAGGAACAGTAATTATCACTGCTCTGGGACTTGAGCAGTTAGAGCTGGCTAAAGGAGTCCCTGTAATTCTTGCTCTGACCAGCCTGTTTTAGGGTGAGGTTTGTTTGGGGTTTTTTAATGGAACAAACATTTCTTCAAATTGCTTTTAACTGTCATGGCTCTTAAGGGCAGCACTGAGGAAGCTTGGGGCAAGGATGAGAGTAAGGTACTTCAGGTAGGTTACAGCTGAAGGTCTGCTCGGGCTATAGTTTCCTTCTGCTTACCTGAGGCAGGAGCACCAAATTGGAGTTTGGTGGCTGCTTTTTTAGAATAAGCCTCTTGTCTGCTCTACACTAACAAGGATAAAGCTAGTGTTCAGCCAAAACTCAAGGAGACCTGAGACACTTGCATAAAAATTGTGATCTGTGGTTTCAGTGGATTCAATGAGAAGATGCCTAATAAACTTTTAGCCTAGATTCTTAGTTCTGACTCTGGATGTACTTTAGATGTGTTTATTCTTTCTTTTTTCAGTTCCCACTGTGTGATGGCTCTCACACAAAGCACAACGAGGAAACTGGCGACAACGTTGGGCCTCTGATCATCAAGAGGAAGGAGGCGTAGAGTGGACAGTAGAAGCTACAGAATCAATGTCTGACAAATCCTCTGCTCTCTTGTAATTGGGGGAAAAAACCACAAATTCTTTGTCTTATCACTGAAGACTTCCCAATGTAGTAGATACATCAGGCTTCAGCATGTATATTTTCTCTGGTGCTTGTTGTCTTTCGATCACTACAATGCATAATTTACTAAGTAGTCATGGTTTAAATTTTTTGTCCTGTAAAGTGTGTGTACCCTCTCACTGAGTGTGAAGCTAAAATGATGCACAGAATGTACTTCATCAGGAAATAGGTATTAAATTATTTTCAAATACATGTGTATTGAAAGGTAGATACTAAAATCCTGGAGAGGTTCTAAAGTCACAGAGCTGGATAGATGTCCATGTAGAAGGCAGTGGCAGGGAAGAAATTACAGTACCGTCTTAATCTCTGATTATGCTGCATTTTCTGTAGGTGTCACATTTGGCCTGTTAACACTACTGTGCTGTGTGGCTTCTGTAAAAGATCAGATTTGAAATTGCTAGCTATGAACAGACAACAGGAAAGGCTGAAAGTAAGATGGGGCTAGAGGGCAACTTTACCTTTGCTTTTACAGCAGTGTTGAAATTTGACCCTACTTCCATTTGGTATCAAGAAAATACTATCCAAACTTCAGACCTTTATTTAGAGCAGGATTAGGAAAATGGTCTCTGAGAGCTTTCTTAATAGATGAGTGGAATGACACAAAGTGTTCCAGGAATGATGAGCAGGGGGTGGCAGGGTTGTTTTAACTGCTAGAAAGCCTTAGTTTCACTTGCAGTCTTGCAGTGAAGCCAACTTCCCAAGACAGGAGGCTTCTGTGGGGCAGCTATGCTGATTAATTCCAGAAGCTAAAATAAAAACTAAAACCCCACCCATTATCACCATCTGCTTCACCATTGCACTGGCTGGTTCTGGAAAACTCTTCCCGATGAGAAGGGAGGAGGCACACCTTTCTTACTATGTGGCCTTAGGCTCTATGTGTCTTAACTACTGCCTCCCTGGGCTGCTACTGTGGTTCAGCTGATTTTACAGAAAAAATCCTGGCATGGACAAGGAATGGCTTTGGAAATAGAAACAAGGAGGGAGAGAAGGATGAGTCAGAGAGAGCTCTTACCCTCCTTACTCATGGCACTTGTCTTCTTGTCTGGCGTGGTTGCATTAGTGGCTGTAATGTTGGTTTCCTTAAATAGCTTTGATTTATTAATGTGCATATAACTACAAAACAAAACCCAAAGAGTGAGGCAGCAGGGGGCAATTTTGTACTAAACTCAGTATATTAGTGTACCTGCAGCCTGCATAAAATTGAGCTCTGAATGTCCTGGGACAGAAACTACCTCAGGGCTAAATGAAAGGCCTTGTTAAGAAGCTGACATTTTAGCCTGGACCCTTAGGGATTCTTCAGATAATCAGGGCAGGAGAGGTTCTATTTATTTTATTTTTGAAGAGTGGTTGGTACAACTGATTAAAACTGAAGATGTTTTGCATAGTCTCTATGTGAGACTTTCAGAGGCTGAGATCTTGGCCAACTGGACTGAATTTGGGCAGAACGCACAAAAAGTAAAGAAGGAGGCACAGGTAGAGAAAGGGTTTTGCAGGTGGAGTGTCAGAGTAAGGGCACTACTGTCCAAGAGACCTCTACTTGAAAGAAGTTGCAGTCAGATATGTTAGTTTGTCTTTTCTGTCTGTCTTGAGTGTGAAGACACTAGATATTTTTTACTTTGCTGAGTACTAATGCATATGGAAAGTTGTTATAACCTTAAATTATCAAATACATTGCTTTTATCCAAAGCAAAGTAACTTCTGTATTATAGAATATGACACTGGATATTTCTGTGTTTTTGTCAAATACACATTTGAGCTCATCTTAATCTCAAGGCTTTAAACTCTGTGTTATTATGGGTATGCTCCTCCTTTGAGTAGTGCTGCACAGCAGTGCTGCTGTAGTCGTGAATCTGTGTCTGGGGTGGATTTTCCTTCTGAGACTCCTTTTCCTGTCAACATCAAAGCCTGGCTGCTCCTGAAGGAGTAGAAATTCACTGTTAATGGTCTGAGAAATGACGTCCTCAGGTTTCAGATGAGTCTCCCAAGTCGTAAAACTATTTTGTGGAGTTTGGGCATCAGGGAAGTGGGCCCCATGGGAAGTTTTTATTTCTGGGAAGCAAAGTTGCAGAAGCAGAGTCTGTATCGATTTACATCCTGGTGACTTTTGTTTTGGAGAAGTGTTGCATTTCTCAATGTTGATTTGAGTGTTCTTAAATGAGATTTTAATTAGAGGCATGTACAGTTCCTGTACTGTACCTTATTTATGCAAGCTGTTCGAATGTGATGACAAGAGAAATTTGGATTTGAGGAAACAAACTTACCAAGCAGTCTCAATGAGCATCACAGAGAACACTTCATTTTTTCTTAGTACCATAATAGGTCACCATGTTCTAATGGGTAGTGCTTGAGTGTTCAGTGTTTTCCTAGGTCTATTTCTTTAGTGCTTTCCTCTAATAATCTCTAGAGTATGAAGTGCATTGGTTACATTGCTACCAAGTTGAAACCATAAAGAAATGATGTAAATGTGCAGTTTTCACCTCACATTGAAACTCCTAATAGAAATGTGGTACAAATGCTTCAAAAATTAAAGCAGAGAAGAATTCTTACCCCAGAGTAAAACTATTTCTGCTCCTCACTGTTATTTTCAGCATGTAAGTGTTTGGAAGGTCAAGAAATTAAAAGTACTGATTCTTGAGTAATTGAGTGTAACTCATCAAAATAGTGTGAATGTCAGGTATTTGAGTGCTTCTGCAGTCAGGATCCTTGAAGGGGAGAGGCTGTCAGTTACAGATATTTCCTGCAGGTTTCATTGGAGCGCTGTTAGTCTGCAGGCTGACGAGGCAGTGGCGGCCAGCAGCTAGCACTGCAGCTGTGCTGCTCCACTGAATGGAAACAGGCCATGCAACAGGGCCTCCATGAGGGCGGCACTGGTCTAAGGGCTTTTTCTAGCCCCATCTCAGCCATGGATTTAAGGGATTTCAGCAGCAATGCTGGCTGGCTGAGCCCAGGCAGCTGGAAATGCTGCATAAATATGTTGGGAACTAAGCAGTTTTTCATGTCCAGAGCCTCATGCACTTTGAGTCCAGGAGTTGTTTTGCCAGTTCCCTGCCAGAGCTGCAGAGCTCACCACAAACCCTGCTAAAATTACCATTTTATTGCAGTTCCGGCCTTGTTCTGGTGCTGCTGAGGTCTGTAAAACTTACCTTGTGCAATTGTGCAGCAGTTAGACTTATATTTTCCTTTCAGTGTAATGCAGCTAAAGACATGGAAACATGAGTCACTGCTGTATCACAGTTGCTCACTCCCAAGAAACAGAAGAACATTTTATTATAAGATTATTATAACTTATTATAACATAAGAACATTTACAGCTGCAGGCATGAAACTTAAACACTGGTTTTGCAGAGGAACCTTGTCAGCTGAATTCTCCCTAGTCACCCCGGACATGGAAGTCTCATGCTAAATTTGGCTTTTGTTTCAACTCCTAAAGCTTCAAGGCTGACAAAACATACCCTGAGCCCTGACTGGATTAGGTGGATGAGCAGAGTCTCCCCCTTGCCTGTAGGCAGAGAGAGTATGCCCATCACCATGGCCAGGAGGCCAAATTTATTGATGTTCACCATCGCTATTTCAGCCCAGCAGAACATTTCACGCAGATCTGCGCTGATACATATTCAGTCCAGCAGTGTGGGATACCTGTTTCTCCAATTGCTCTCTGCATCCAGGTTTGTTCTGCTGTCGTTTTCCTGCACGGATGAGTGGCTTTGCACTGTCAGAATAATTTTCCTAGAGCCATGATTAATTTAGAATGGGTACCTGGGGCTGCTGCTTGAAGCTCTCTGTTGCTTGTTTTCTATAGCTGCTGGGGTGTGTAGTGCATTTCTTGGCAGGATGATTTCCAAGCTGCCTAATGCTGAGGCTAATGCAGAGAGCAGCTGAATAAAAACTAAATAATGTAAAAATAAACAGAAAAATTTATGAAGAGAAAGAAGAGGAAAAGGGAGAAAAAAACCATGGTGGATGGGAGTAGAGCATAAGCTAGAGAAGACTTACCATCATGGCAGGAAAAAGGGATACATCAAATGACACAATGGTGTGTTTCATTTCATTATACACCTTAATAGAGCCAGCCATAAAAGGTATTAAAGTGGTGGTTCTATTAGCCAAACCCATGCTTCTCAGAGTTGAAGGGGTTATGTGTTTGAACAGACATCTGTTACTGGGGTTTTTCTTCCTCAACTCTGAAATCCTGCTGTACCGGACAGAAAGAAACGTACACCTGTGCAGTGGGTCTTGGTAGCAGTCTCCTGTTCCTCCACTACCCACTTTGTAAGCTGTTTAATTAGATGAGTAGTTGTAATAAATAGAAGGAGTATTTACCGGTGTGCCCCGAGAAGTCAGTAAAATCATGGTAGGTTTACAGGACTAGCAAAGCAGAATGCAGTGCACCTTTCCCATATGCAGTTTGGACTGGTAAGAAACTATTTATCTGGCTTCTCAAGCAACTTCTGTTTCCTTCAATATATAGAAGCTTCAAAGGTCTCACATAAGCACAGATAGATCATGTCTCTTGTTACATTTTTCCCAGCTGAATGCTCATCCATCCCTCTTTTCCTTACTTGATATGGCACTGCCACCTTATCTGCTCTGCATCCTTTTTGTCATGCAGACTGCAGTTTTCTTTTGCTGTTTTTTTATGTGTGGCAGACTTACACCAAAAAAAGTGCCTTCTCCTCTCCAGGAGCAGCCTGTGCAAAAAAGTTTCTTGAGCATCCCAGAAATTACGGCTTTAATGTGTAAAGCATTCAAAAATCAGTGTACTGCAAGGGTCTGCTCAGTAACTGCAATGTTTGTTCTGTTCAGTTGAGTTAGCTGGCAACAGGCAACAAAATGAATGATAAGGTCACTGACGGCATAACTTTTCTCAAATACTTTGCTACAGCTGGCATATATCACCATACATGGGTAAGACATGTTCATGATGCACTGTCTGTTCACTGCCAGGGCTCTTGCTCAAGATTCGGGTACCAAAACAATGGTCAGCACAGACTTCCACTGCAGTAATTATTAAATTTGTTGTTCTTTTCAAACAGTGTGATCTTGTTCTTTCAATCTCATTCTTGGCTCTAAAAGCTGTGCAGGTTAAATTACTTTTTAAGGGTTGCGACTGTTGTTTCGCAAATAAATTTTGGCAGTAGAATACCATTTAATAGAAGAGACGTTTAATGCCAGTGGGTTTACTCAATAAATAGTGTTTAATTTACTGCAGGTGGAGGCAATCTAAGCTCTAGGGAAAGACAAACAGGCATTTTAAATAAACCTCTTGGCATGTTAATCACCTTAAATCAAGTTCTGGGCTTATGCTAAAGCATTAGGATGTGACTGGTAAAATCCAAATGCCATCATGCATTTGTAAACCCTGAACAACCCCTGATAGCGAAACAACACTGTACTTGGAAAAAATCCCTGTTTAGAAGAACAAACTACTATGTAAGCCATGAGATCAGGAGATGGTACCAAAGACTTTGATCTAAAGTTTCTATTTCAGAAAGAAGTACAACTTCTTTCTCAAGGATGTCAAAGCACACACATCTGTCATTGCTGTTTTCTAGGACTGAAGGCAGCTAAAGCATGCTTCAGCTATTTAGACTCTCCACAAATCATGGTTTAATCTTTTGCACTCATAGTTAATGGTATGTTCCTGTTCTCTGTGAGAGACCAGGCATAAAAACTGGACTCAGTAAGTGGCATGCTGAGGGTACAAAGAGCAACAAAATTACACCTTTTGTCTTTCCCTCAACACTCTTTGTGCTGCTTCCCAATGTTTTGTTGGCTTTTTTTGGCCGCATACCGGACTGATGATCTCAGGCAAGTGTTAACAGTGACTTCAGGATCCCTTTCCTGGGCTGATCAGCATCGAAGAGCTTTGGTTTGGAGTACTTTCCTCTATGTGTGCTACCCTATGTTTATCTACACTGAAACTCTTCTGCCAACAGTGTGCCTTTTGTTCAGTTTTGTGAGATCCTGCAGGACGTTGTCATTGGCATGGCATTTGACTGCCCCGAGGAGGTTAGGAATATCTATAGACCTGGAGATTTTGTGTACTCTTCCTTCCGCAGGTTCTGAATGAAGATGTTGAATAAAACGAGTCTCAGCAAACACCCACTGCTGCCTCCTCTCCACCATCAAAGCCTTTTCATTTGCCTCCCACCCCTTAACCTGCTCTCAGGTAAAAAATGAACTTCTCCTTCAAATACTTTGCTTAGTTTCTTTATTGATCACCAAGAAGAAAATAAAATCCAGGTATTCTGAAGAACTGTTGAAATGAGCTTCTCACTTTCATAGTCCTTGTATCTTTCTAATAGAGAAGAGACCTCCCCACATTTACAGCTGCAGTTCTGATTGTAGGAAAGGTGATACAGAAGATACCCAACTGCCATGAATTAACCTTGCAGTGATTTTTCAAATGTACCACATTAGCACAGAGAGTGTAGGTTGGCTTTTGACAGCATCTCTTTGTTTTCATTCTGGAAAGCCCTAGATGGACCAATTGCCAGGGAGGAGAGTAGTGGTCAAAAAGTGTGCACCAATTTGCCAGGTAAAATATTAATCCTTGAGGGACATGATGCCTTAAGTGACAAGGCCATAGCTAGGAAAGAAAGCAGGACAGCACCATTGAGTTTTACAGTTGCAGCAGACAAAGGTAAGTTTAGATTTTCCTTCACTTATCGAGAACCAATCAGGACAGAACTTCTATGAATTTAACAAAGGATTGAAAGGCCTGAGTGATTTTAAGAGGTCACAATACAGCAACACTTCTGCTTTGAAACTTACTTGATGAAGAGCTGCAACGCAGCTACAACTTCCATGCTGCTGTGATGGTATCTGCCTTGCATTGTGTGAGTGGGACAGGCCTCCCAGCCTGCAGGAGCCCCACTGCAGATGCCTTTGCCTGTCCAGCAGGTAACTGGTTTGGGTGATGGACATTTGTTCTCAGGCCCACATGTACAGTTCTGGCCAGCTCTGTTGCAATCTGTTGGGCTGGCAGGAGCTACGCAAATGCGGTTGCCTGATGCAGGAAGTGGCTCTGTGGGCAGCAGGATCCACACCTCTCAGACCTTGTGCAGAAAACAGTGCTCCAGCAAATAGCAGTATGCTTGGTGAGCTATGAAAGAGATGGCTGTGAACCATGTGAAGGTTCACTGAAAAATCCAGCAGTGTTTGCTGTCAGCATACTTCTAGAGTACCAATATTTTGGCAAAGACCCAGCCCCACTAATTTGTTTACCTAATGTCTTCCTGCACTTCCACTTAAGTATGAGCTTATTTCCTGTACTAAACTACCATGCGTCTTGCAGTTAGTTTTTAACTAGCTGTTGTGTTTGAAAAAGGCCTTTATTTCAGCAGAAAGTGATTCTTTTGTAATCCTCGCTTAGTTCAGGGCAGCTGTGCTATCTGCCCATGACACATCCTCTTGCAGCACAAACACAGGCCTGGTATTTTCTAGGCATTGTTAGTCTGTACATTGTCATCAGAGTGAATGAGGTATGACTGATTTTCAGCAACAGTGAGAAAGAGCAATCCAGAATTAAGTATAATTTTGCCAAATGCATTTTGTTGGGGCAATTGGAGGAAAATCTCAAACAAATGCCCCTCCTTTAGGAGCTGTTCGCAGTCTCCTCTACTTTCTCTTGGACTGCAGTTGCACAGCCTGGAGACGAGAAGTTTCCTTGGGAATCTTGCTGGTAGGTCCAGTGCAATCTCTGTGTCACACTGTGGAGAAAGGAATAATTTGCCATTTCTGCTAGTCTCCGAATTGTTTCATTTTAGGAGAAGTTCCCAGCTATGATTACTGAACTCCGTGTGCTGAAGCGTGAGGGTGGAATGAGTGAGTGGAGGGTAGTCTTGCATCACTTGATTTCTATATGCATAAATCTGACTAAAGCAAATGTGAGGAAAAGGAAAGAGTCGCTGTTTGCTTATTCCAATTAACTCATGCTTTCGTATTTCTTTTAATGCCCTCTAGGCCCACTTCTGTTAGCTGCAAGAATATCTAACAGCTATCTGTTGAGGACTAGGTGCTTGAATAGTCTAAATTCCAGTATTTTTGCCTTTTAATTCCATTTTTTTTTTCCATTGAGACTTCAAGTTCAGGTAGATTGCAGTGTTAGATGGGCACTTGGACAAGTTTGAAATGCCATCTCTGTTTTTCTCTCTGTGTTTAGACCCAGATTAGCTGAAGTGCCTCACATCTCTGCAGAGGGAAGTATCTTTCTTCAAGGCTCAGGTTGGCATCCAAACCTTGCAGCAGCTGCTGCTGTCAACACTGGGAGCCTTCTCTCTCTGCCAGCCATGTGCTTTTTTTTCACTGTACTCCTCACTAATTCTTGTGCAAGGCTTGGCCAATCTGTGGTATTTCTCTCCTGTGTCAGCACCCCCCTGGGAGAATTCATCTTTGGGTATCTGAAGATAGGAGCTTACTTTTGCACCCATATTTAGGGCTGGACAGTAATGACTGGTGAGAAGGGGATATTCAGGAGGGAAAAACGTTTTCTGCCCAGCCCTGTTACTTCAGAAAGGATCTTGCTGAGTTGTAACCCCTGTCTGCACCTTACCCAATTAAGAGTGTGAAACAAACTGTTCCACGAACAATGAACTAAGAAATTCAGTTTTAATAGATTTATATGTTTTGCTTCTTTCTCTCACTCTTCAAGTCCTAATTTTCTGTATGACATTCCCCCTCTGATACTTCAGTTTCCCCAGTAAATCCATTAAATTGCCGTCACGTCTCCCAACCACCTGCCACATCTCCACATCTCCCCAGCTATGGGATGGGGAAGAAGTGGTAAATAGCCAAGCTCACTGTGTCGCAGTTCCTCTGATGTCAGTGTCAATTCTTGAATATGCATCAGGCCATTTTATAGAACCTGGGAAAAGCCCTGTATCTTCTAAAACTCATTTTCCTGTCTCTGGCCTTTTTTTCCCATTTGTGTCCTACTAATGCTAAACAGAACTTGATACTGGCAGATATCACAGCAAAGGTGCAGATCTAATACAGAGATCTCCTCATTTTATAAAGGAAAGAAACAGCAAAAAGAAAAGGCAGTAATTAAAGGCTGCTAAATAGAGCTGAGAGATGCCCTAGTGAAGTGGTAATGAATAGCCAAGCTTTGCAGTCCTGAGAGTGAATGCAGGGCCATGCATACCTTCCTCTCTCCATGGGGAGGTAAAATTCAATTTAGAGATTAATCTGTTATTCAGTTTAATCTGGTGTTGGGCTAGGTGCACTCATCTCTAATGCCAGACCAGCACGTACAGAGAGTGGCAAGGTTCTGGTTCAGGCTGCTTTAAGGGCTCCCTAACAACTGTAAAAGTTTATTTTGTTCACATACTTCGGTTGAATCTCGCTTGCAGTCACTCCGGTCTACTGGAGAGAAACTGAACAAACCTCGGCGTGAGGGTAGATTTATTTAAAAATGAAAAGGACTGGGGGTATTTCAGGTTACCGAGAACCTGCGGGAGGGAACGACCCCTGCCCGCCACCGCAGGGGTCTGCCGGCTCTCGCGGGGGAGCGAGGGCTGGCGGCCCGGCCGGGGGTGCCCCCGGCCGCTCTGCGGCTCGGGGCCGGTTCGGCGGTTGCGCCGGGCCCTGCTGCCTCTTCCGGCGTCCGCTGAACCGGCGCTGCCCGTCCAGGCCTTCTCCCGGGGCCGCGCCCCACTCGGCTCCACCGTCACCGTCACCACAGCGGCGGTCCCACCGCGGGCCGGGCCGGGCCGGGCTG
>VXAC01006816.1:0-72773 GCA_013399225.1 Rhipidura dahli | reverse complement strand
GGGTGCGTGCCGCTGTCGCACCAGGTGGCCGGGCACATGTACGGCAAGGATAAAGGCGGTGAGCGGCGACGGGCGCGGGTAGGGGGCGGCGGGCCGGGCCGGGTCACCTGTGAGGGGGTTCTTCCCACCCCACCCTTCGTTCATCTGAATTCTTCCAGACCGGTTGTGACGGGGCGTGTTTGTCTTCGATTTCCCTCACGCCCCGGTGGCGAAGGGGCAGCTCCGTGGCTGGCGAGGCGAGGGTCGGTGGAGGCGGGAGCGGCGCCGGGGGGCGAGGACAGGACTCGCCGCCGCCGCCGTTCCCGAGCTCCCGCTGCCGGGGCTCTGCCCGCACCTGTCCGCCGGAGGTGCCGCAGCAGCGCGGGAGGTCGGTGCTGGGGCCTGGGCCAGTGCCGAGGGACTCCTGGGAAGGCCGGAGGGGGAGCTGGTCGAGCTCCCCACTGCGCACAGGCCGTGGATGGAGCGGTGTCACTGCTGCCAAATTTAATTCTTCTGGTGCTTTTCCTAAATGACATTGGCCTGTCAAGACGCGATAGTTATCAGGCACCTTTAAATCGAAGGACTGCAGCTTCATTTTGTCAGGCACCTTTTTAGAAGTGGGAATTCAGGTAACAGCATGCTGGTTCTCTCAGAACATATGTCAAAAACGTGATTTATCTAACGGGACCACCTGAAACTGTGGCCACCAGAAACTTCATCAAATTATTACTAAGCTATATTTATTTGCTTGTTTATTTGATGGTAAAGCTGAACCAATGGCTAGTGAGTGCTCTAATAATACAGATACATGAGGATAGAGCGTTTTTAAGTATGCCTCCACCAGCTTTAAATTTCTATTCTAATTCCATATTGAGGAGTAAGGTGTTGGCCCTTCTGATGAAGGGGCCTTTTAACATAGGCAGCGGTCATTGCCAAAGCAAGCGGCCAAGTTAATGTTGCCAAATGGCATTTCTTGCCTTTCCAGGATATGGCATTTGTGGTAACTCCTGCCTCTTAGCCAGATGGGAGATACACATCCATTCAACTTGCAGTGTGCCCTCTGAGAGTAGCTATAATGAGTACCTGCTGGCATATTGCCTTTGAACCCTGGCAATAGGAACTGCCCCTGCTGAATAGGCCAAGGGCTGAATTACAGAACCCTGTCAGCCATCAGTGAGTGAAATTACAGCACTACTGGCACTGTGAGTTTGTCTTATCTACAGCCTGCATTCGTGGTGTGCCTTGCTGCAGATAATCTCGACAGAAAATTCATTCTTCTCTCTGCCCCTGCCAAGGGCTGAACTTCAGAACATTTTCAGTCATCAGTGAGTGGAATTACAGCACTAAGGGCGCTGTACAATTTTCTTATCTACAGCGTGTCTGTGGCATGTCTTGCTGCTGATAATCTCCACAGAAAAGTATTTCTTTTCCCTTGCCCCAGCTGGAGACGGTGCAATAAAATGTAGAGGGAGGTGCATTGGATCTTTGAAGGTGTATGTGTTCCTTGTTCATACATTGTAGCATGGGGTGGGATCAGGCAAAAAATGGCTCACTTCAGGGAGAGCTTCACCTTTGGCACATCAGGCTAACTGCAGTTAGATCAAACAGCACATGTGATCGTCTGTAGTTTGGGTGCCACTCCACTGGGTTAGGTAAAGCTAGCTCCACTGGATCTCATGGGCAAGAGCAAGACTTTTTTGCAGAGGTACCACCATGGTTGATGATCTCATCTTGGAAGCTGTTTTATGTTAAAGTGAAGACCAAAGCAGCTCTGGTACTCACAGCTCTCATTTTTGTAACTTGATTTTCCCTTCTGTTCCCACATACAAACAGACAGATGACTTAAAGGTATCCAAAGTATTTTTAACTTTGTTTTTTTTTTTTTTTTTTTTAGTAAAAGTACACTGTAAAATTTCTTTGCCATAGGGTTCCCTCCTCCTGAATAACCTTCCTTTTTCCCTTTGCTCCCTGTGGCTGTTATTGCCTTGCAAAGAAAGGCATCTTACAGGCTCTCAGTATGCACGTGTAGACATTAGGCTTCTGTGCATTGTGACTGCCCTTTTGTTGAATGCTGTGTGCAGTAGTGCTTCCCCCAGGTAAATTGTATGTAGTAAGTAATGACTTTGGGTTGTGTCTTAATTCTGTAGGTGGGTAGAGAGAGACAGAAGCTGGTGGGATATACCACGTTATAGAGCCTCCTGCACCTGGCTGTGGTTTGGTGCCTGTACCTGCAAAGTGCTTGGGGTCCCTAAGCTGTTAGTGGGATTCTGTAGCTAAAAGGGGCCATTCCTCTTCAGAGTGACTTGCTTGCTCATTTCAGAATGGCAGTAAGCTTTGCATCCACAGGCAGAGAGAAACATTTGTGAGATACTTGAGGATTTTATTTTCAACATAGTTCTGTTGATTCTTCAGAAATGTTAAGTTGCTTTTTCATATATTAAAACGGTGCTATTCCCTGTGCTGAAAAACTCCAGGAAGCCTACAATAAACCCATGACCAACATCCAGATGTTAGTATGATCTGCAGGTGATGGTATCTCTGCTTCTTGTTGTAGATCAGAGGGAAGGTTATGGAGTTTACATCTTTATGGTGAGTGTTGAAATATGATTGGTTTTCAGGCCCACCCCAGTCACAGTGACAGAGTAGTGCAGTAGGTGCTCTAGTCTGTCAAGAGTGCTGAGAATGAGGGAATGTTGGATGTCAGTTTATATTAAACTCTTAAAGTGATATGTATCAACCCAATAATGTATGGATTCTGCTTCCAGGAATCTTTGCCTGGTCTTTCTACCTTGTAGATTGTCTACTTATCAAAGCCAAAATGCAGATTTTTGAGGAGCATGTGTTATAAAACCTATTTTAATGTTGTGATTGTTAACAATTCACCTATAGAACATGTGCCATTCAAGTACTTGGTACACTTTGCAGAGTGGTTTCCAGCATGTGCAAAAGCGTACAGGGAGAGGGAACACAAGCTGCTGTGTCTTGAAGATGTGGTAGCTGCACTTGTTAAGTGGCAATATTTTTCTAGTTTTGGAAAGTATATAAAATCAAACTTTAAGCAAGAAACATGACTTCAGAGCTGTTTTACATAAATTTTAAAAGCAAATCTTTGGCATAGCCAACTATTGAAACAACTATTCTAAGTCTCGTGGTTGTTGTAAAGTAAATATCTCGGTCTCTAAAGATTTTGTTTAGTTTCCAAGACTGCACAACCAGAGCCCATTCATAGATAATGGTTTTTAAGAGGTGAAAAACACAGTTGCTGTTACTACTGCAAACTCTCTTTGGGATGCAAAGCTCATGGCTCATTTTTCTGTTTTCTCACGTGGTAAGTTGAAAATAGAACCAATTTTGGATACAGTTGACATTTTTGTTACCCTTCTAAGCAAAATAAATTACTGTCTGAAAAGCTAGAATTTAATCCTAGGAGAAAATTTCTTTTCCAGAAGTGGGTTTATGGCTTTCCCTTGCATCTGTGTATACTGTGATACTTGCATCACAGTACACATTTCAGAGGAATGCAGTTACTTTTCTCCATTCTTGCCTACATCCAACTCTTGAGTATCCCCAGATACTCAGTTGCATTTCTTCTGCAGGTATTCAGAAATATTGGTGACTGGAGAGTCATTAAGGCTGTTTCAGGAGGGTATTTTGGAGGGGTTTTTTGTGCTGGCTCAATGAAGGTGTTGCCCGGCTGAGATTAAATTCTGTACTGTAATTATGGATGATTCAAATAGTAGCATCTGATAGTTTGGAGTGCTGTAGGGGTGCTACTTCTTGTAGTAAACACATATTCTTTCTGTGCCACTAATATAGATGTCCATCCATAGGACACGTATTTCTGTTCGAGTAGTGAGAAATGCATTAAATGTGGTACTCCTTTAACATCTTGGCATTGTTGGGAAACAATTTATGAATTATTTAAAAAGGGAGTGTGTATGTAATCTTTTTTAGTTAATGATGGGGTTTTTGGGAATGGAACTTTTAATGTCAAATCTCAGTACTGTGTTGGCCTTGGGCAGAACTACACCCAGGAAATCATTCCATGGCTAGAAATAAGAGGAATGCAAGTAAACCTCTGCTAAGGGTTATGTGTAGGAGCTGACAATCTTGTTTCTACTGTGTGCGCTGTGGAAGCAGTACATCTTTTCAATAGGCTGTCCTTGATGGTGAAGTCACTATTTCTGGAAAAGAAAGGCAAAAGGAAAGCTGTACCTCCTAAATCTAAGCCCTGAAGGAAATGCTTCTCTTCTAGGTATACTGCAGCATCCAGATGGGACTGTCCTGAAGCAGTTGCAGCCACCACCTCGTGGTCCCAGGGAGCAAGAGTTCTACAACAAGGTGAGGGTCCCACAGTGTGGAGGAGGCTGGGTTACTCCAGGTGAAATGATGGGTGTGCTGCCTGTAGAAGAACATCCTTATCATTGCAGTTGGGAAAGTGCAGTCTAAATACTCTGCCATGGTATATGTGTGCTCTCTAGAACTTTCTGCTCTTTGCATGTCAGTCCCCATGCCAGACCTACACTTCACTCACAGGATTTAAGCTTGCTTATTTGTTTATGGGACAGCAAATTTTCACAGCATCTGTGATTTTATTGGAAAGCCTTATCTCGCATCTATGTTTAAGGGGTTGTATGTTTGATCCCAACTTTCTCACGTAGCTGAGTCTCAAAATTGCTTACATATAAATTTAGCATGTTTTATGCTTCTGCCTAGTCTGGTTTACTGCTAGAAGTATTGCTCTGTTCACTGTATTAAAACTCAGCTCCTCCAAAAATTCAATAAAAATCAAGACTCTCCAGTTGTTGTAACTTCAGTTGTTGTATTTTTCCTACTGTTCATCTTCAGTTTGCTTTATCAGTAACTTTTGACAGTGCAGACCAGGAAGGCTGTTGTTTTCGTGTAAACAGTTTCTAGAGCCTGTACTGTTCCTACCTGCCTGTGATAGTTTGTCATGTGGTTTTCCTGTGTCAGATTGATAAGCCATGCCTTTCTGTGGCTTATTAGGTACCAGGAACTATAGAAATCTTCATGCTTAGTGTAAGAGGAGTCTTGAGACCCTCTACTTGTGTTGTTTGGCTTGGATTTTGGTTGGTTATTTTCTTTTTCCTAAAAGGGTATTTATTTAAGTTACCAAAAGACCTTGTGGATTTTGTGGAAATGTTTCACATACACAAACTAAGCAAGGTGCTTTCAGTGAACAGTGTGTTTGCACACTAGCATTATTTGATAATTCTCATGATGGGACAAAACAGCAGGCCTTGAGTTACTAGGAGCCAGTTAAATGTAAATATTTTCTGAGTTTCTCTGTGACCCTCCTTGAGATGAGTCTTCTAAAGCCTGGCTGGGTTGCTTCCAACACTGAAGTTTTTTGGTTATAAGCCGTCTTGGAAGGGGCTTGGGCAATTCTTGAAAAATAACAGAGAAAGGGAAAGATATAGGCATGATTAGTTGTGTGCAGACTAGAAGACCTTTTTGTGGGAGAAGGGAAGGAGAACAAATACATGTGTGTTGTGTAGGTGAAAGTACAGGAGAAAGGTCTTTGGGATTTGTTGCTTTTCAATTATTAACTGCTATCATGTTTGCTCTCAGGCAAGAACTGGCTGATGTGGGCCATAGGCATCTAAGCACTACACATTGTTGTTATAGGATGATGATTGCTCTGGGTTGGGAGGTTCTGGGTAAGGTACAGTTTGACATGCAGTTTGTGCTGATCCAGTAGCTCATTGCTGCCAAAAGGGAAATGCCTTTCTTCCCATTCCTGTCATTTACCTTGCACCATGATGGTGCTTTTTGGACATTTATTAACTGATTTGACAATTTAAAAGATGTCAGAACTTCCTTGTCTTGGTAGCCTTCTGGCAGATTAGGTGACTAAGCTGACAAGTGATGGGAACAACATCAAGGCTGCCCTGCTTTGGTGACTGAGTTCAACCCATCTTGTGGGCTATAATCAGAGACATCACCTTGGAGAAGGCTGATAAACCTCCAGAGATTGAGGGAAGGAGAATTTTGCCACTCCTTGAGACAGAGAGTTGTTTGAAAGGTGGCCAGGTACAGGAGATGGTGAGAAACAGTACAGAAATGAAACAAGTGAAATAAGACTGATGAGTCCCAAGCTCTCCCTTTGTCAGGGCAAAACAGCAGGTTGGTTGGTAACATCAAAGCAGAAGGTTCTCCGTTAGTATCTGTGGATTAATTGCGACTCTTTTTTTTTTTTTTTATTTCTGCTCCTGTTTTTTTCATATGTGCTTAGAACAGTTTTGTCTTAGGTAGGTGAGTTATTGCTCCCTTTGCATCCCACTTATGCTAGCGTGAATGAAAATTAGTACCTGGGTAAGAAACAAGGAGGTTATCTTTCCTTCTGGAACAGCACACCTCCTCATGTGAAGTAACCAAGAAGCTCTGTAGTTTATGGTAGCAAGAAGATGAGCATGTCTCAGTTTCAGCTGCATGAGTCAGCTGGAGAGCAGCTATTGCAGATTTGAAGCAGAAGTGTCTTCCAAGAACCACGAAGTGGTATTTAAGTGTGCAGTCCTAGTGCTTGTGAGCTGAAGGCTGCAGGGAATGTGTCATGATAGAAGGTAATCAGGCATTAAGAGACAAGTTTGGCTAGAACTCTGATATATTTAATGTGATGCCAGGTAGATATTATTGTCTGTTTGGACCAAGAAAGTCTTCTCTTCTGTAACTGCTGGATTTGCTTGCAGCTTAATGTGTGAACATGACGGAGGTAAAAGTCTGTGTCAGTGAATCACCGGATGTTTTTTCCCTTGCCATTGATGGCTTACTTTCTGTTGAGCATGAAGCTAACTACTTAACAGTAGAGCCCAAACAAAATGGGCTTTTGTTTTGGAATGGAAACATGAGCAAGACATGTACTGCAAAATATTAATAAGTGATCCAAAACCCGCTCAGAAGCGGGTGGCAGCAGAAATTTGAAAGGATTTCACAGGTCTCTGTTAAAGCTGGAAAACCGCTGAAGTAATTCCTACTTGAGCTGTTTTCCTCATACTATGTTTTCAGTTTAGGAGTTAAAAAAAAAAATAGAGGTCTTCTTTTGTAAGAGATTGTTTCACCAAGTAAACCAAACTTTTACCTACTACAGCACTATATCTAATTCTCTACTGCTACGGAAGGGGCTTGCCATGTGTTACAAGGGAGGGGAAAAACAGAGCATGACAAGATTATCGTGAATACCTTCTATGATAAAACATAGTAAAACAATGAGCCGTTTGTACTGGTTGTTAATAGCTTACTGTGCACTGCTTCTCATTGGAGTGTGACTTTGTAGCTGTAATGTTCAGTTGTTATTGAGTTCTGTAAATCTGAGTAATTATCAAATCAAAATAATAACTTTTTTATTTTGTTCCTGCAAACTCACTTTCTGTACCTGGGGGCATGAACTCCTTACAAGCATTGCCCGCATAACCATGGAGTGTTTTACTAGGTGTTTTGGTGCCCTTATCTGTGTGAAAAAAATACGATTTTTTTTTAACCTTGAATAGCTACAAAATACTTTGTTTTCAATAGGTATGAGCAGCAAGAGAATGAAACTAATTGAAGTATAAGGGTGGTGTTTATTTAAGGGACTATCTACACTGCTGATCAGTTGTTTCTGTGTAATGGCAATGCTGTGTGAGAACATGTAGGTGGAGGTACTCCAAAGGACTATTTTTAAAGGTGTTTTGGAAGGGAGCAGTATACATTGATGTGGGAACAGGGAAATAGTGTTGTTTGAAAATGTAATCTTTTCAATTAAAGAGACTAAATTGGTAAAAGGCAGTGTGAGAGCTTATGGCAGGCTGCCTCCACAAGCATGCTAAGAAATCCACAGAAGTGGCCTGCTCCTCAGTATGTTTTGGGATTTGGTTTCAGCCTGCTTAATGCCAGGGCTCATTTATCCACGCTGAAATGGTCTCATTTAGTTCAGCAATGTTGAGAGAAGGAGGAAACCTATCAGCCCTCCTACTGTGATCTGTTGTGCCAGCTGAGTTGAAAAATGTTAGAATAGTGTCCTTTGAAAAGGTTAGTGCAGGCACTGTATGAGGTAACCTTCTGCTTAGCTGTGTGTGGAGCTCCTGTCTCAGCCATGCCATGCCGTACCCCAGAGCACTCTGTGCCAGCATAGCTCTGTCTTTGCATTTCAGAGCTCTCTAGCACAGGGCTTTCCTTAGTTTGTCGTGTCAAGAACGTAGCATTGCAGAAGCTGTTGTCCTGTAGAGAGGGAGAACATTGCAATGTCAGGCTTTAAATAGGGCAGCTGCTTTTGCAGGCACTAAAGGAGTGAGATTGGGCTTCAAGGAGGGGACTCTGCCCAGCTCAGAGCTGCCTCCAGGTCTGAGATCCATAGCACAGGAAGGACACTGACCTCTTTGAGTGAGTCCAGAGGAGACCTCCAAGGTGATGGAGAGGGCTGGAGCACCTCTGCACCTCAGCTGGGAGAATTGGGATTGTTCAGCCTGGAGAAGAGAAGGCTCTGGGGAGACCTTGCATCCCCTTCCTGTTCCTAAAAGGGGCTCCAGGAGAGCCTGGAGAGGGACTTTGGACAGGGGCTTTGAGGGATAGGAGAAGGGGGAATGGCTTTCCACTGTCAGAGGGCAGGGTTACATGAGATCTTGATAGGAAATTCTTCCCTGTGCGGGTGCTGAGGCCCTGGCACTCGTTGTCTGGAAAAGCTGTGGCTGCCCCATCCCTGGAAGTATTCAAGGCCAGGTTGGACAGGACTTGGTGCAACCTGGGATAGTGGAAGTGTCCTTCCCCAGGGGGATGGAACAAGATGGTCTTTAAGGTCCCTTCCAGCCCAAACCATTCCGTGATTCAATGAAAACTGAGGAAGAGAGAATTTACAGTTGTTATCTTTGCGACTGTGGTTTCCTACAAGCTGTGTGTTAAGCATGAAGAGATTGAGTGTTTCCTAATGTTCTGTAGAACAAGAGAAGGTTGCTGAACTGTTTTGAAATGTTTACTCTTTCACTTTTGTTCTTGGCATTCACTCAGTGCAGTTGTAAACCTGTTACTGTGTGTAACTGTTCTGAGCAAGGCCTACTGAAGTTTAAAGTTTGTTAATGTAGCAGCTAATAAACTGGGATTTTATGCTTAACAGATCAGTAAATGTTCCTGTAAATTTTCATTTGAATTGCCTTTCAGTTTTCCTCTGGTGACTGTGTGACACTTGGGGATATGTAGTATACCTTCCCTCCTCATGCTGCCTGCCAAAATCTGTCCTGAGAAAGCTCCTGCAGCATGGACAGGTTCAAAGTGTAGCTTTTTCTTTTTTTTTTTTTTTTCCCCTGTTAAATGTACATCAGAGTTGTCATAGCTGGTTCTAGTGGTGTTGCCATGTCATGGCTCCAAATAACATAGCTGCAATGGTGCAAGGTTTCCAAGGCTATTGTAATGCAAGTCCTACCCAAATTCTCAGGTAGTCCTGTTCCAGGTGCAAGGGTGATTTTGAGGAGTTGGAATGAAAAGGTGAATGGGGTTCTCCCAGTCCCAGCTCAGCTCTGGTAACCTCCTACCTCTGGCCAATGCTTGTGAGCCAAGGGAGCTGATTGACCCCACACAGCATTATGAAAAGATAATTCAGCTAATCACCTGCCTCTTCAGGTTAACAAATCTTCCAGTTGTGCCCACTTAGTGATGGTACTGTTAACTGCTGTAGCAGTAGTCCGAGTTCAGGGTTTGAGTCCTGCTGACATCAAATCTGAATGCAAGGAAGCTGTTACCATAGGAGATAGCAGAAAATGTTTTTCTCTCTTGTTACGTGTCCTAAAAACAAAGCCAGGATATAAGAGACGCAAATAGCTATGGCATGTAAAAGAGATTTACAGTGGTTAGGTGAGTCAGGCACTTGAAAGCTGGGAAGGAATGGTTTTGTGGTTGCCTATGCAATTGTTCTGCAGTTTCCCTAGATGCACTGAAATGCAGCTTCCATAGGGCAATGCCCTGTCATTGTTTTGCTTTCCCTAAGGAACTCACTAGCTCATTTTACAGCTTGATACAAGACAGAATGAATATTGTTTGTGCAACTTTTGCTGTCTCTTTTTTAAGTCAGTCTTTGAGTTTGTAACCAGAGGATAATGTGTTAGTGAAACCCAGTAACGTTAATATTTCTGAAGCCACAGCTCCTTGTGCTTCTGAGGTTACAGAGAAGAAATGTTCAGGAACTGTGCCCATTTGGACCATTATCAGTGATCTTCATTACTGTTTTATTTATTTTGTTCTCAATAACCTGCTGTAGCTCCTGGGCTGTGTCTTTTCATTCCTGCTCTTTTCTGCAGTGTCTAATTTTAATTAGTATTCCAGTAGCTTCAGGCAGTGCAGAAGACTTGTGATGACTTCTCCCCCTCTCCGTGGCATAAAATCAAGACAACAGTCTGAAATATGGGTTTTGGCCTGAATTTGCACAGAATTGCAAGAACTGACTCATGAGGCTCAGCTCCCTTTTAGTCTATGTAGCACAAATTATGATAAGGCAGCCTGTGTTCCATAAACTGTTCTCTGCTACAGACAGGAAAGGAAAGGGACTGGGGAGGTAAAGTATGTCTTGTTTCAGGATCAGTTAGCCTATTTTGTAAGCTCAAAAACTGAGCTCATAAAGTGCTTTTATACTCTTGATTTAGATGATTATCCTTGGCTGAAAGAGGAGTGGATGATGGCCATTGTGCTGCTGTTGTGTACTAAAATATCCTTATCCTGTGATCACGTCTCCAGCTAAGGTTTCAATTTTCAGTCTTGTACGGACAAAAATACAGGAAGCATGGTTTTCTTAACATCTTATTTTGGAGATGCAATGCCTTGCCAATGCCTTGCATTACTACTGCATTTGGAGCTGTAGCTCAAAAGGATCTTTGGCTGTGCCTCATTCTGGTACATCTGGATCTGCCGCACTGGACAGCAGAGATGCTGGTACTGAAGTGTACGAATTACCTGTTGGCAAACATAGCGAACATGTTCTGATGCAGTTCATTCCTGCCCTCGGCATTATTTCTCCTGCTGACAAGCTGTCTAGAAGGGATCCTGTTTTGCTGGGGAAATGAGCAAACCAGCATGTGACATTGCCTCTAAACCATGTGGCCTGGGCAGATTTAATAAAAGGAAGGACACACAGTAATTCATAACTAATGAGCAGAAAGTGGCTTTTTGACAAAGTTGTGAAGTACTGGAAGCTGGTATTCACATCTTTTTTCACATGAAGAGAGATGAAGGATGAGGTAAGAATATGCTGAGTTCCTACTACTGTTCTATAAATACTTTTTTTTGTGCTTCACTGTTAAATGACTGGACAGTGTGAGTTAAAAAATACGGCAAATTTTTGTGGTTCTTGTACTCTGCAGCAAAAACAATTTTGGAAGAAACACACCACATAGCAGAAAATTTACCTAGAAAGGTCTGGTGAACATCTCTTTCCCATGCTTTTTGAAGACTGTGTCACAGAATAAACTGCAACCTGCTTTAGTAAATCTAAGAAACCCTTTAAAAAGGGAGACAGTAAAAAGGCCATTATTGCAAGTTGATGCAATTGTGGAACTACTGGGTGGAGCTGGTAACAGACTGAGTAGTCTACAGTCTATTACATGCAAATGAGCAGGAAAATAAATCCAGTTCTCTTAGCAACCTGATTTTGAGGAAGATTCCCTAACAAGAGTCAATCTGGTTGAAAATAAAATGAAAATGCATAATTGTAAAGTGCATAGTATGTTAAATTGAATTAAGACACAGCACAGTGCTCCTGCTCTGCTGGAGGGTCATGCAAGTGCTTTTTCAGACTGGATCAAATACTGTTTAGACTTCTGTTGTGAATGTTTCAGAATATGGATCAACTTACTGATACATGTTGGTGTTACACAGAAAATACTTTGTTCACTATAAGTTCATTGAAAGTAAGATATGGTTGGTGAGCTGCCAGAATGAGATTGAGGAAAGTGTAGGTTGCCTACCTGAAAGAAAAACAAAATAAATTCAGTCTCCAAAAAGAATTCTAGTTTCCAGATTAAAAAAAACCCAAACAGGCTTGAACTGTGAGAATATTGTCGCTGGTGATGCATTGGAGGGAAGGGATGCCATCCTGGGGAACAGTGACAAGCTTGAGAAATGGGCCAATGGAAACCTCATGGAGCTCAGCAGAGAGAAGTGCAGGGTCCTGCACCTGGGTGAGGGCAGTCCCAGACACGCTGACAGGTTGGATGGAGAACGAATTGAGAGCAGCCCTGCGAGAAGAACTTGGGGGTGATGGTTGTTGGAAAACTCATCGTGAGCTGGCAGTGAGTGCTCCCAGCCCAGAAAGCCAATGGAATCCTGGGCTGCATCCAAAGGAGCATGGCCAGTAGGTTGAGAGAGGGGATTCTCCCCCTCTATTCTGTTCTCATGAGACCCCACCTGGAGTACTGCACACAGTTCCAGTGTCCTGAACATGAGAATGACATGGAACTGTTGCAGCAGGTTCAGAGAAGGCCATGAAGTTGCTGAGGGGACTGGAGCACCTCTGCTATGAAGACAGGTTGAGAGAGTTGGGGCTGTTCAGTGTGAAGAAGGAAGAAGACAAGGTTGTATGGAGACCTCCCAGCACCTTCCAGTATCTGAAGGGACCTCCAGGTAACCAGAGAGGGAATCTGCATCGGGAACTGGAGTGACAGGACAAGGAGTAATGAGTACTAATTGAAAGAGGGGAAATTTAGGCTGGATATTAGGAAAAAATTCTTTACTGTCAGGGTGGTGAGATACTGAAACAGGTTGCCCAGGGAGTTTGTAGTTTCCCAAACCTGACAGTATTCAAGGACAGGTTGAACGAGGCCTTGAGCATCCTGATCTAGTGAAAGATATCCCTACCTATGGCTGGAGGTTTGGGACTAGATGATCTTTAAGGTTCCTTCCAACCCTTAACTTTCTGTGGTTCTGCGACTCTACACATGGCAGTTAAAATGGGGTGCCTTGGCCTGGCACATGGGCAGTGAGCCAACTTAAGGTGCTCAGGAGGCTGTGGGACCAGCTGTACACTGTCACTGCTGCAGGGGGGGGCATGGAAGTGTGTGTGGCACTGTGGTAGTGGCTGTCTCTGAGTGACTGAACCTGCCATCAGTCTGTACCAGCGTGGTGGTTGCTGCAGTACATTCTTTATGTGGGCTGCCTCTTGCCGTCCTAGGAAAAACAAGCCAACATATGCCTGTCAGGACTTCGTTCCCATTTCTGTCTCTTTGAAATGTGAAATTAAATTCTGCTTATTTAAGTGTAATTGCTTCAGGATTCCTCCCAACTGTTGTTCTCTCCCACTCCTCTGTGTAAGCATTCAGCTGGGACCAGATTGCTTTCTGGAAAAAAAAAAAAGAGTAAGGCTGAATGTTCTCAGAAAGTGGGACAGCCATACTAGGCTCTTCCCTTTTGTTGTATTGTTCTACCATTCCACTTTCAGTAATTTCAGTGATAATTTAAGCTTGAATAGTTGGAGCTGCTTAAAAAAATTACTCTTGGGGCAGAGAGTTTGTATTCAAACACTTTGGCTGCTGGCTTTGCCCACTCACCTTTGGGTCTGTGAGCCTGGATATGGTGGTGGTTTCTGACAAGGTCTGTGTCTTCCTTCAAAATCCCAAGCAGTATTCATGTTGCACTACATAGTGCATTGCAGTAACAGAGCTGCCTTTTGGCACAGTAGTTGATACAGAAGATAGATGAGAAAACTGCTTGTACTGTACTTCTGCAAGGGAGTAGTACTTGACTTTCTGCCTTGAAATTCATTGGATCTCACTGCCTGCTGGTAGCTTGAATTTTGCAGTGGGTAACTTCAGGTCAGCATCTCTCCAGCTCTCTTGGTTGTGTTGTCAAAGAAGAAATCAAAAATAAGAATAGGAGAAATATTTAGTGTGTTAAAATTAAAAGTTCCTTATCAGATGACCAATGGTAGTATGTCCTAACCATTTTTTTAGTCTGTGTTCTCTTTATTTTGGCCTCTAGTGGAGAGTACCTAATGTGAATTCTGCTCTAGTTTGTTGTACACGCGTGTTGACATAACTGAATGGAATTCTGGTTAGATTATGGAGTAGAGACCTTGATCTGCAATTTGCCATGTAATTTTTGACTGTTCACCTAAGAGTCTCATAACCTATTTAAGAGGCTGCTTAACAGGTATTTGTGATGGTAACAACCCCTACATTTTCGTGACTATCTTTAAGAATTATCTTTGATTTCAGAGTGCTCTCAAGTTCACTGAAGATTCCATCTCCTATGCAGTTAAAGCTGAACATAATACCTGGCTGTGCTAGTGAGTTGTGAACACAGGAGAGGCTTAAGGGCAAGAGAAAGCTCAGCTCTATGGAAAGAGATTGGTGATGAAACATGATCTCTAATGTTGCAGTTTTGACAAAGACGGCTCTTATGCCCATTACCCTCCCTGCTCCATGCACAATGGGGTGACTTGCAGAAATTGTAGGGAAGTGTGGGTAAAGTAAGCAACTTAAACTTGGTTTGTTGTTAATCTTTAGTTGCCCGGGAATCTTGTGGGATGAAAGATTAGATGGGAGTTTGCTGTCTTTTGAACCCTCTTTTACTTACGATGGAGTATGGCCAAATGCCTGCTTATGTCTTTCAAAATGCTTTACTGCCTTGCCTCTGTAGTAAATGGTTATTGGAAAGTAAGAGGGGAGGGACTGGAGGATCTGTCTAGCTTAGCTCTGACTGTTTTGGAGCAACTTGCTGCAGGTGGTGCCTGTGGCTCTTACTTGCAACTACGCTGTGGTACTTGTTTAGTGTTGCTGCTGGTGGCCGTGCCTGACTGCAGCCTTTTGGGTGGTTCTCTTGGCTGCTGAAGTTTTGAAGCTCTGGCACACCTTTAAAATGGGTTAGGGTTTGCTTTGTCTCTTTTAAAAATGTTTCCGTGCATGGGGCTTCAAATCTTGCTGGGGTCAAGCCTAACCTGGACTATGTAAAGTGTGAAAGTGGATGAAATGAGACCTGTCATTCTTAGAGAATGACTTGTTGATACACATGACCAAATAAGTGTTTCTTTGGGAGATTTTTGAGGCTTATTTTTGCAACCTTCATTTTTTGGAAGGTAAGATGGCCAACCTCTTACTATAATGTGGGGTTTTTTCCTGACTCCTGAAAGACTTTTGACTTTGTCAACAGTGTGTGCCATCTTTACTTGAAAATCTATTTATGTGATCAGATTGTGGGAATAGGTCCTCATTTGTTTTAAACATTCTTTCTGTAGGTATTTTCAGTGAAAATGGTTGCTATCTCATTAATACGGCTGCACATTAGATAGTAAACTAAGCAGTTTGGTATAATAGAATTTAGTGTAGCAACATTCACAAATATTTAACTTCTGAAGTTATTCTGGTATGAGATTTTGAGTATAAGTAGAGCTGTCTCAATGCCTGTCATTTTTGTGGAAACAAGTTCTGTGGACACACAAGTCAAACCATGACGGTACCACTATAAAAAAAACCTAGGGCTGTCTGAGTTGTAGAGCCAAGCAGGGATGAATTGCTAAAATCACAGCTGCTGCTTCAACCTCAGTTTTTTGACCCTTGCACTTAACTGGTATAACTGAGTGATGTAATAGTCCGGAGGGAAATACAGAGTGTGCTCAGGTAATTAAAGTCTATTATATAATTACATATGAACCTAAGAGGGAATTAAGGTTGCACTATCATCTATAAATCTTGCATTCACTAATTTAAGCGTATGATTTAGCTGCATTAACTTCTCAAAAAAAGTCTCAAATCCCATACTGGACACTGAATTCTCTACCTGATGTTGGCTGCTGGCTCTTTATCCTGACCCTAGTGCTTCTGCCTTTTGGGGACAGTTTTTGATAGCTTTGGCAACAAAGAAAGGTGATGCCTCAGACTGATATACCTACTCTGACATTTAAAGTTTCCTACTCAAATAGCTTTAAAATACATGTTCTTTCAAACTAACTCTTGAATATACTTTAGAAGACTCTCTATAGATTACTTTTCTGTCAAGGTGGTATTTTGAAGACAGTTATAGTGCCAGAACTATTTTCCTGTTGAAATTTTACTTGTTTTACCCTCCATCTGTCATTTATATCTTCAGGTAGTCTTTAGAAAAAACCCCTAAATGTTGTGTTTTTAAGAAAGAACATTCCCATTGTCCTAAGCAGCCCCTGTTTGTATTAAAAACAGATTAATCTGTTAGAAGAAACCCCAGAGTGTACTTCGGATTAAAAACTTAGGGATGGTAAATTCGCCTTGGAATTAAAAAGTCCTGCATGACTGGAAATTATGACTTCCTGGTGTCTGTTAGACTATCTGAGCTGCCACAGAACATACCTGGAGCATATTCCTCCTATGAGTTTGTGTCTGTAATTTGTAATGGTCATTTTGTGAGCTCTCTAAATGTTAGCATCCTGTTTACTTGCTTTTCTGGAGACATTTTATGTCTCTAGTCTGTGCTATTGGAAGTATGTAGCCTGTTACATGTAGAAGGGATAACTCCCCAGGCTGAGATGACATAGAGTTGTTTTGCATTTCTTGATTTATTGGATAAAGATGTTATATACAGTAAGGAAGAAATTGCTTTTATTTGTCAGTGTTTGCTAGAGAAATGGAGCTCTATTGTTACATTAAAAAAACCCAAACCACTGTTTCTTGAAATAAAATTGGAATATGGCTGATGTAAGTAAAAATCTAAGGTTTATTTACTAAGGTTTTTCTGAGGTAAGTGATAACCTGTATTTTTAATGAACCTTCCAGCAGTATTGGTAACAATACCTTTTAGGACTTGGGATGCATGGTGTATTCCCCGTGTAGTTATAGGGATGCTTTACATTTATATTTGCTATTCTGTGGCTTGCTACCAGATTGTGTGAAATGAAAAGAAATGCCCATGATGTGTACTGCTTATGAGGCCCCATTTTAATGAGCGGAAGTGGTTCTGTCCTGCATAGGAATAAGCATAATTCCTGAAATGTCTGGTTTTGTTCCTTTGCCCACACCATGTGACTTCCTCTGATCTTCATTAACTGAGTGCTTATTCTTGTTTGACATGCAAAGACATTACAGGCTAAGATTGAGGTCTATGTTAAGGTCAAATAACTGCTTTGTATATGTTATGTCACACTTATGAGGGGGGTTTCCTTACTGGTTCTAGGAGCAAGATAACTTTTTGAGAGACAGAAGTAATGCAGTTATTTCTATTATGTCAAAGTAGTCATACTGAAAAATGCATTATTGGAGCTCTGTCTCCATTTAAATGTCTTACATCAGGGTATTGAGGAATAGGCTATTTGGAGGACACTACTTCCATGGGAGCTCTTTTCCCCATTTGGTCTCAACTTTGGGCTATTAAATCCCATTATAAATTATCTGAGTATCTTTGTTGTATCCTGCTATTTGATATACACAGGAGCATACTCATAATTGCTTGCTAAGTTGCAAAGTTTAATTGCCTAATGTTGGTGATAAAAAGTAAGTAAGATAAAAGTCTCTCTTAAAAAACCAGAAGTGGTCTCCTGACATTTCACTTTCGCAGAATCTTTTGTTAATAAATTTAGTAAATGAGTTATTATGTTTGCCCATTTTTTCAGTTGCATTCAGTGTTTCTCCTCATTGTCTGCTGCACTTTTCGTTTCCATCACTCTCCTCTTGGTCGTGCCCTAAATATATGCACTTACTCTCATGTAAAGGCATGATTTCTGCTCAAACTCACCTGGGAAAAGAGCATTAGTGCTGGGGGCAGTGGAGTGCCCTGCCTTGAATGTAAGGTGCTGTGATCATAAACTACCACAATAAACAAAAATTGAGTTTGTACTACTTGTACACAGTATGAAGTAAGTGCACTAGTCAGTGCTTGGAGTGCTGGCCCAGAAACTGCTCTCTGTACAATGGGGAACACTCAACTGTTATCAAAGAGAGCAGTGATCAAGTCTGTGCCTCAGCATTTGCCTGCTTCTAATCTTTCCCTCTCCCACCCTAAGCTTCTTGTTTTCTTCCTTAAACGAGTAAGACCAAGCTACATTACAATCTTCTGGAGAAAGCACTGTCTTCTGCTGGTAACACCTGAGGTTCAGTGAAGAAATGTTGCATAAATACACTGATCACAGGGGCAAGCAGGGGTTTTTTGTCTTAGAGCACAATGTACCAGCATACCAGCTTGTAGCTTACATGAAGGGAAACTGGACTAAGACATGCAGTTATGTGTCATCCTCAGCAGTCATGCCATCTTGTCAAACCATGACATGTGAAGAGAGATCAGTGCCCTGTGATGTAACACTGTGACTTGTAAGATACACACCCAGCAATTTCTCTATGCTTAAGATAACAACGGTAGTGGCAGAGGGTGTGGTTGTTTGCAGTACACTGTGCACATATTTCTGTGGTTTGAGCTTTGAGGATTCAGCCCCTTCTTCCCTTAGGATCTTTCAAATGGGACCTATACCATGAGCTGATTAAAGGAATGGGTCAAATTCAGTACCTCAGCATACAGTCAGCATGGTTGTATCATGCTCTTGATCACTGCCCACTAACAGTGAGGGTGTCAGAATTGCAGCTGGTGCAAGCCCAGGAAAGTCCTGCATTAGCCGTGGAGCAGTCCCTGTCTTAGAAGGACACTGGTGATTTGAGTTTACCTAGTTTGAGGTTTCTGCAGTGAAACCTAAATTTAGCACAAACTCACATTAACTAATTTTAACACTGCTGCTGCATGAGGCGCTGTGTCAAGTTACTGGCACTGGCGAGGATAGCCAAGGCTTGCCTCGATGCTCTAAAATAGCAATGAATCTCAGGTCCATTTTTTTTTTTTTCTTCCTAGTTGTATTAACATTACAACACTACAGGTATTTATTTTGCAATACCTCAGTAGCTGCTGTTGCCAGGTATCCCTCACTACGGTTAAATGTGGCTTGACACAATGTGCTGAGCCAAGTCTGCGGAGCTGTTAACACCTGGCATTTCTTTTTGCCTTGCTGCCAAATTTGCAGTAGGCTCTGGCTGCATTGCAGTGACAGCAGAACACTGAGCATGCCCTGGTCACTGTGCAGCATCCATGGGTACTGCTGTGTGGCCATGGTAGGACTGAGGCGCAGGACACCACTCTGATGGCAGCATAACTGAGAGATCTGTATGGGGAGTGGGATGAGATGGCTCCTAAATGCAATAACAATCATTGTAACCTATACTGGTGTAGATACAGATCCTTCCATCCACAAACCACGTGGAAGCGTGGTATAGGCAATCCCCTATGTCTGGAACTACATCACTGGGTGGGATGGGGGGAATCTGGGCAAGGGAATGGTTTTGAAACCCTCCTAGCAATGCTGCAAACTGGTAGCAGTCATTCAATTCCATAACAGTATCCAAAGCTTCATTTTAACTGCAGAGAATTGTTCTTTCAGGAATATAAGCCAGCTGCTGTTTCCAAACTGTTACTGTTTTTCCTAAAGAAGTTGAAAAAAATGATGAAAGCATTAAAGCAAATGAAAAGAAATATATTTGAATTGTGCATAGTCTGTGATGTAGCTACAGCGTGAGTTGTCTTGGAGAAGATGAGAAAATGCTATCCAGTCTGAGCTTCTGTGCTTTACCTGATAAAAATTAAAAAGATTTTGATATATAATATGATGCAGTAATCCTGTACAGTCTTGAATGCAAATGTGAGAACATCTTTTTCAATAACTAGGCTTTGAAGATAACAATTACAGTTTAGATTTTTATTCAAGTTAAGCCATAAATTGTGCTTGGGGTTGATGCATCTTTGCCACTTCAAAATTTGAAAGAAAGGATGCCACTCATTTATTTTGGACTGTGATAATTATCTTGTCTGAATATCATGAATGTCTTGAATATCATCTTTTATGTTTTTAAAATGTAAAGTAAATATGTTGGACTTAGGAAAATAAAGGCTATAAGAAAGTACAATTATGGGACAATTGGAAGTTGTTATGGTTTAGCCCCAGCCAGCTACCAAGTACCATGCAGCTACTTGTTCACTCTCCCACCAGCAAAAATGAACGTTTAAAATTATAATCTCTCCAACCCTCCTTAATTTATTTCAGGTTTATGACTCCGACTGTTGCGACAGCATTCTTCTGGAACTGCGGGAATATCTGCCAAAATACTTCGGTGTCTGGTCACCACCTACTGCACCAAATGGTACTGTTCTAATTTTATCTCATAATCCAAACCTCCTGGAAGAATTTTCTGGAGACTGATTTTTGGCAGTTATGAGCTCTGTAGGGGTTTTTTGGACTTGTTTTGGAATCCACTGACGTTCTGCCTAACAACTGGTTCCAGTTTGCAGTCCTGTGGCTGGATTAGGTCTTTGGAGTCCTCCTCCCAGGAAAGATGGGGTGTGGCTGTTTGTATAGCAAAGGTTTCCTGAATAGATGGGCCTGATGCACACTGCCCCAGAGCTGCTGCTCTGGGTAGGGTCACGGTGGAGGAGTGGACTGGTTGCATGGTTATGTCCAGTCAGGCCATCAAAGCAAGAAGCACCTTGTGAGTGTGGAATTAAGGAACAGTGGATAGTCTGGGGCTAAGGGGAAGCATTCAAACTGGAATCTGCTGCTGTATCTCCAGAAGTTGGATCCCATCACTGTGCCTTACCACACAAAGCACTTCAGCAGGTACCACTGTGGGGGACTCTGCTTGTCATTCTGTGTTACTGGTTTGAATGAAACAAACCAATATAATATAATAATAATATAATGTTTGTATAACATTAGGAGTCAGGAAGAAAATGGTGGTTTGGTGGAACAACTGGAAGATTGTCTCCTCAAGAGAAAATAGATATTGTTGTATTAAAAACAGAAACTAGATTTTCTTCTGGGGACTCTTCTAATTCACACTGGGGAAAAGGAGTTTCTGGAACACACAGAAACAAAGGGATGCCATAGAGTTTATTTAAATATGTGGACACCAAAGCTAGACACCGTGCTCCTTTAAAATATCTCTGTCTTCTTTTGCTTATGCTGTCACGATAGACTTGTTTTCCAAAGAAGTAGTAAGACAGTATCCAAAGACACGGTGTAATATCTACAGGAAAAGATGAAGGGAAGATTGTGGAGAAGAAACCAGCAGTTTCTTAGCTCAGATTTACCTTCACACTTTCCTGTTTGGCATGAACTCAAGTCTGTTAGAGCTATCCTTTTCTTTCCTTCAAAATTTAATGTGTCATGGAGTTCACTTAATATTCCCTCTCAATTGCAAATATTTTTTTTCTCTTTGCAGTATGATCTTAAGATGTGAAAATAATCTGGTCTAACCAAGAGACACTAATTCAACACATGGCTCATTTGCTTTGGGAATTCAAAAGCACCAGGCACCATGGGGCTGGATTTTGGAAGGTCTCCACCAGTAATTCAGACATAGGCAGTAGGAATAACTGTTTAAAGGAGGAGAAACTTTTGATTTTGTTTGTTTTGCTTCTTGAAAAGGCTGTGCTCTATCATGAGTCCTCTTGATAGAAAGCTGTGGCAGCATTTCAGCCAGAACACTGCACTGCCAACTCTATTATCTATAGTATTAATGAGCATTGTGTAGTCTTGATAGAAATCAAAGTCGCTGGAGATGATGGAGCTTAGTCAAGTGTATATGTATGTTGTTCTTAAATGCAGATTGAATATATATTTGTAGGTTTGCTGCAGTCTTGACACTGGAAGCCTGACCTTTCCCTTAGCAATCGCTGCTCTTCAGGCTCTGGGATCACAGCTTCGTACAACCTCTGAGTAGTGAACCCAGTAATTTCCTATTGTAACTAAATTGGTCATAGGTGACTTCTAAAAAAACAAAACTTAGACTACTCTCAGCTTGATTTGTGACCGTCTTTGAGTTTCCATGTGACAGGTAAGCAGGAACTGCAGTTGGTAAGATGAAGAACATAATTTATTTCCTTAGAGAAATACTTAGGGAGAAACATCAGCATTCTGTACTGAAAAAGTTGGTAAGTGGATGAAATTGCTAGCTAAAAGGGGTGAAATGTATGAAGTGTATATGAGAATGTAGGAAATGTGACAGAAAAGTTAGTCTCTCAGTATCAATACAATTTGTAAAATAACTCCTGTTCTGCTGAAATCACATACCCAATACTACTGCAAAGGAAGTGGATGTAGAGGTGGGTGAGATGCTGTCTTTCTAAGCTCATCTAAAATGGGTTGGATTTGAACTTTAGCTTCACTGGCATTGTGGGCATTTGGAGTTTATTCACAAAGAAGTGGAAAAGTTGTTAATAAGACCTAGGAGCCACCTGCTGCTGAGTTTTCTGTGTTTGGCTGCTTAGTTGTTTCCTGTGCTTTTTTTTTTTTTATTTTATTTTATTTTATTTTTTAGTAACTTCACTGCTTTTCACTTCATACTGTTGCCTAACCTGAGAAGAGGATAGATACATATAACTCAGCTTCAAGCCTTTCTTTTCTTCCTTTGTTGCTGCAGGCAATTGAGGCTCTTCCCTGCTTATTCCTATATTTTGAGAGATGTCTCCTCAGTTGTGAAAAAGAATCAGATGCTCTGAGTGATTTTGTCTCTTCTGTCTCCAGTGAGGACTGAATGCACTGGCGTGTCTGTGCTGAAGTCTGCATGGATATTTGCTGAATTTTGCTGGTCTTTTGGTTCATCTCCTTTGGGACTGTAAAAAATACATAAATAGTATGTCAGGCCACACCTTCCTGCCACTGGTAAATAGAAAAGGGCAGGGCAAATCTCTGATGAATGATTTATTTAAATCCTTGAAATGTATGGTCAGGACTATCTAGCAAATCAAGTTTTAATACATAAACCATTATGAATTCCTCTCTCAGTGGGGGTTTTTAATTTAATCTAGTTTTAGATGGCAAATGCATTATTTCCTGAAGCACAGCACACTTGGTTAGCAGGGCACTACATAGTAATTTAGAAAGTCTCATTTGCTTGAAAAATCTGCAGGTTTTTATTTAACCAAGCAAGGATTGCTTTAAGAGCAGCCTAGTTACCTGGGCTGAGGTGCAGACTTGCTGATGCCCTTGAGAAGGATACTTTGGTCAGAGCTTCAGAAACTTGCAGTAACTGACTTGAAAATGGACAGCAGTCGATACCTATCTGAGGCTTAACTTTGTTTGCTTTAGTCTCGGTGCTTGGGTATATCATAGGGGGTAACTGCTGGAAGTGAAAGTTATGTATGTGCCAATATTGCAGGTTTGGGACCTGTTTCATTAGACTATTGAATACCGTGCAGATAAGCACCAAACAGTGTCAGGAAAAATGGAGTGTAAACAATTGATCCATTTGTTTGAAGCAATAATGAGAAAAAGTAACTTAGTATGGTGCTTTATCTGGGTGGCATTGCTCTGCCAACAAGGCCAGATAGCTTTGGTTGAACAGATAGAACAGTCCTGTTGCTTCTCAGCAAGCAGTTGCCTAACAAGAAAGATGTAATTCCAAAAAGTGTGAGAGAGATGAGAAGTTTCTGGATAATTTACAGGCTTTGCTAAATAATTAGTATTTCCCAGGGTTGGTGTTATCTACAAAGGTAATTTAATGCTTACTTTTAAAAAAATAGTTATTGTTACATTTTTAGGAGGTCAGTAAAATAGTCTAATTTAAGAAATCTGAAAAGGACAGGGAACAAAGAAGTGACAGATATTTAGGACTTTTAAATATTTGTGAGGTGTTGAATGCTGGTGCTGCATGGTTAAAAAGTGGGAATTAGACCAGTGCAGTAGAGGACAACAGATATCCATGTGTGCTTATGGAAATTGATATTTTATAATACTTTCTATATGCTTTTATTTTAGTGTTGATGAAAACATTGCATCTAAACTATTTGTATCATTTTGTATTTCTAACAGTTTGATTCTGGAGTGCTTGTAACATGCTCCAAAGCATTTTGGAGTTGGTGGTGAAGGACTGCAGCCCTTTTCTGAGATATTTTGTATTTACTGTTGTTCCTCACCTCCCATATAAACCATGTAAAAAAAAGCTCTTTGCTTTTGAGAGCTATGTACTGAAAACCTTGAACTTTAGTTATTTTCTGCATTGTTTTAGAGTGATGTCACAAATCAGTTGATTGCAGTGATTTCTGTAATATGCAAAAAGAGTCAGAAGGATGACACTTAGATTTCTGCAGTTTTTGTTTTAATAAGAGATAGCTAACAGATTTTATGGACTCCCCCAGTATTGGTAGTGGTTTGCCAAAGTCCTGCAGAAGCTGTGCTAATATCTGTCTGAATGAGACCTCTGTATAACACCTTTGAACAGTAAAGATAGCACCTGCAGTTCAGGTGATACTGAATACACTGCCTGGTAGGGAGAGTATTTGTCCTGCTTCTCCTTTGGGGGTATTCAGTGAGCAGATATCAAGTGTGTTTGCTGCCTAGGGCTCCTCAAAGTTACCTACAAATTATTTCAGCTTGGATGTATTCCTGCAGCTGTAGTGAGTGGGTGAGCTAGCCTGCAACAAAATTCCTTTGGCTGTAGCTAGATTGATCTTGTAGCCCAAAGGACATTGAAAGCTGATTGAGTTAGTAGAAGGGTCGTTTTATTTTTTTTTAATTAGTGTATTGGTTTGATGGGGTTTCCTGAAAATGATTACATTAACAAGATGCCTAGTTCCATTCATACAGAAAGCAGGCATCTGAGGATTAAATCAAACCTATTTAAATTGATACATACATACTTTGTGAGAAATTAAGACATTTGATCATGATGGTGTAAAAACTGAGGCTCTCAGTAGGACTTAAAATAGTAAAACTCCCTTTTATTTCTTTTCCTTAAGAAAGTGTTTCTACTTATTAATTGTAAATGAAATGTTGCTTGTTCACTTTATCTTGACTCAGACTGGTTTTGTTACCGGTCTGTACAGCTTTCAAACAAGGCACTTTGTGCCTCTTTTGAACTAGTTTTGCTTTCTCTCACAATCCCATTTTAGATCACGGTGCAGGAATGGGGTATATAATACAATGTTCTTTTGTATTTGGACTGCATTAAAGTCAAATAAATACATTTAATGAATAGGCTGTACTGGAAAGAAAACCAGACTTGAATTTGTGCTTGGTGACAGGTGGATTTGCAAAGCACATGTGAAGAATGAGACCAGAGTTGAGGCTGTGTGTTGCCTTGGTTATGCCGTGTCCTGGCAAGGGCTGGAGGTGGGTGCAGATGTCTCCCAGGCAGAGCTGTCTGAGAGCTGGGTGGATGCTGAAGTTCATTTCCTTGTTGTTATTCTGATAGTCAGTGTGGAGGTCATGCTGATAATAATCATGCTGCCCTGGAGAAAAGCATAAACCATTTTCGTCAGGTTTTAGAAACTCCTTTAAATCTTCAGGCACTCCAAGTACTTTTGGGGTTTCTTGGTCCAGCCACTCTCCCAAAGGGATGTTGGAAATGGATGAAAGGCAGCCTAGGATTTGAAGAACATTTTCTCCAAAAGGTGTGCCGTGAGAAATGAGTGCAGATTGGAGTGGGACAAAAAGAAGCAAAATGAGCTGCACTTCAGCCCCCGAAGGCTTGGACTGAAATGTTCACTTCATTTTAAAATGACACAAGGGGCCATCTGAATTGCAAAACCAGCCACACAGACCATCTGAAATGCAAAACCTGCATTTGTATGTGCTTAGTAATGCTGTTTGTGATATGTTAATGACTTAATAAAAGCTACTCATGGATTTCTTGTGGGCAATAATTTGAATTTGAATGCTAGGTTAACACATGTTAATTGTATACAATTTTGTAAACAAGAAAGCATTTAGATTTTCATAGCAATAGAATTTGTGAGTGTCAGTGACCATGATTTACTATGCATTCAGAGACAAGTTTGACTCTTAAGGAATTCATGTGATGTTAAGCCTTGAACTATTCACATTCCTCCACAGATACTCAGCAGAAGCTATGTAATTATTTTGCTTTGACCCACTGCTAAGAGAAGTTTTGGTTTTTTCACAGATACATATCTAAAACTGGAAGATGTGACCCGTAAGTTTAATAAGCCCTGCATAATGGATGTAAAAATAGGTCAGAAAAGTTATGATCCGTATGCTTCAGTGGAGAAGATACAGCAGCAGGTCAGCAAGTACCCACTGATGGAAGAGATAGGCTTTTTGGTTCTTGGAATGAGGGTAAGAACTTGTTTTGTTTTCATTTTCAGTTTATGCTCAGGCCTCTTGTCCCACACCAGGCACAGCAACTTATTTTCCTAGCAAACAACAATCCTCTTGAGTTTTACGTAAATACAGTGTTACTTGAATGTCTCTCTCGGTAGTGCTGGTATCAACTGTCATGTGAAATCTGTTCCAAAACACTGCTCTGGTTCACAACAAACGTTTAACTTGGCTGTGTCCCTTAGGGCAAGCTGTTTGCAACCTGGGCACTGTATATGTATACAAGAGAGGGGCTGGGTATTTAAAACTGAATATAGTTGCAATTAATTCTTCACCACCACAACAGATATTTAAAATTATTAAGAGGATGGTGTTTTTTTCCTTCAGGGTTATAGCAGAGATTTAAATACTGAACCAGTCTTTCTAATGATTTAGTAATGAGCTGTATGCTCCACATTTTTCATCTTGATACTCTGTTTTTAAAAAAAAATACTTTTTACGTAATTTTTCTATTTAGGGAAGAGTAACTAAGCTCTCAGAGGTGAAGCATATAGTGATGAACAGCTGCTTATGTTTTGCATTTTAAAAAGCTTTCCTTCAAAAGATGGAAACTTCTTTTGATGTTTACATGCTCAAGGAACAGCTGTCTGGGGAAGGTTAGTTGGGCATGGATGGGGCCCTGCAGATGTCCTTATTAACTCTTATTACTCTTAGAAATACTAAGAGTCATTACATGTGTGTTGGCTACTTTAACATTTCACCGTACAGAACATTTGTGGCTCAGTAATAGAAATGTGTTGATGTCACTGGAGTTTCTTATGCAATTCAAAAGTACTTTTTTCTGCAATGATAGGCACAGGAATAGTTTTCTTTTTGAGGTGAGATCTTTGTTTTTCTTCTCACACACAAAGCCAGGGCTCCTCAAGCTCTGCATCAACATGCATAAATGGCTGGAGACTTTGATAAGCTTCCCCTTTGCTGTTCAATAGCAACAGCAGCCAGACTGCACCATTGTTTGAGATAATTCTAGTATCTCTGTAATGTTTTGTGCAGATCTGCCCAGGCTCCCAGCCCTTAACTCTGCCTTGAGATAAGCTGCTACATAAATTATAGTGATCATGAGTAGTAATTATGTAAGCCTATGAGCAAGAATGTGGAAGTTAAGTCAAAAAACAGCCAAACAGTTTGGATGGAAGAGGAAGGTTAGAGATTATAGTTTTGGATTTGGTTGATGTCATTACATAACCTTTCTTATCTCATTTGTAAAACAATCATGTCCTTTGTTTCATGACAGTGCAAAGGGAATGATTGATTGCTTCCGTGGTATGCTTGTGACTATTGTTTCTAACACTGTCACTTATTTGTGTCTTTGTCCTGTTGCAGAATTTTTTTCAATCCCCTAATTCAGACTGGATGTATAATGATGATTATCCCAAATAGTGCAGTTTTCCTTCCAGTGTTTAACTAGGTGAGATTTGGGGTTTTGCCTTTGGCACCCAGTTGCACGTTGGAAGTTGTTTTCTGAAAAGAATTGAAAAGGTTCCTCCTGCCCTCACACAACACTTTGCAGTCTGAATTCACAAGCCATGTTCTCTGCCTCATGATAATGGTGTGTTCTCAGCTTGTCTGCTTGCTTTATTTTTGCAACATTCAGGCCATGCTATGAAACACTCCTACATGGATATGTACTGCCCAGGACAGCTCAGGTGCTGGATGATGGTTGTTCCCGTTTGCTGGACAAAACATGATGTAATGAGGAAGTACAGTGGTTTGGTTTTAATCTCTCCATTCAGTGTTATTTTTACCAGGGAGGTGGGCTTGTGTGGTGGATTTTTACAAGAGCAAGAAGGAGAGGGTCGGGAAAAACAGAGACTGTAGCTATGCTTTCTTTTAAAGCACCCATTGCATAAGTTGTCATGAAGAAATACAAGCAAAAAAGTGTTACAGGTGAGGGTTTTACCCCGAAATCTATTTACAGTGTATTTTTACCCAAAAGGCTTTTGAAACATCTTTTTCTTATGCATTGGTAAACAAGCAGTTCATACATAAAATATGTATGGTGAGTCCTTAAAAATAGGAGTCTCCTGTCTAGCCCAGTATTAATTTATGTACACAGTTCTGGCGTTTGACCTGTATTTAGCTTAACACACTGAATAGACAGAATAAATGTATAGAAATACATTTGTAAAACACAATTATTTTAATAACATTGTTTAAAAACACAATTCCATATTTAGTGGAGAAGTTCCTTTCTTTAATAGATGCCCCTGGATCCCGGGAAGTGTCCAAGGCCAGGTTGGACGGGACATGGATCAACCTAGTTTAGTGAAATACGTCCCTGCCAATGGCAGGGGATTGGAACTGGGATGTCTTTGAGGTCCCTTTGAAACCAGACCATTCTGGGATTTTATCAGACTGGACATGAATTGTTATGAAAGTGAGTTGATAGAGAAGTTGGAAGTCTCAGGTACTGTTGCAATAGCAAAAATAGAAATTCTTATATGGTTTCAGTAGTAGACATGAAGGCAGATAAGAAATCTCTTTGCAGAGATTTAACAAGCAATGTTAAATACAGAGCATTCTGCATGCTGTTGAATACAAGCAGAAAGTGTGGGCTGTGCTCCCATTTCAGATTCACAATCCTTTTGGAATCCACAGTTCCCAGATTCTGCAGGTTTTCCTTTTTTTCCAGGACATCAATTGCAATCTCACTTATTCCAAAATACTGCTTAAATGCTATTTTAAAGGACAAACTGGTGATTATGTAATTTTACCAGAATAATCCATCATTGACTTCTATTGTTTATGCCTGTGAACATGCAGGCAATAATGTACAGTAATCAAACCTGGTTTTACAAGTCAGTTTTCTAATGGACAGCACATGATTCTGCAGGATGTTTTCAAATTGACTCTAGCTGACTATTCTATGAGGTTTTTATGAATTCTTTCTAGTATTGTGGTAATTTTTACAAGATCTGATCTGCTAGTAAGATTTAGGAAGGAAGTCAGAAATACTAAATCCTGCATCTAGTGTTCAGATTCTTCTACAGTAAAAAATTACCAGAATGGGTCTTTTTGCATTTTTAAGTCTAATTCAAGCTTTGAATTCAAGCTTAATCTTGTTTAAGAAAACAGGAAGACAAACCAAAACAAAACCTAAAATAAAACAACAAAATATCCATGAAACTATAAGTAAATAAATAAATAAAACCCAAATCCAAAGAAACCAACTGAAAGCCCTAAAAAAAAAATCTTCCAAGCTTGAGCATGTGGTTTTTTATTACATGAAAAAAAAATTATTCTAATAAGATGCTTCATGGAAATTCTAGGAGTCCAAAATAACTGCTGCTTTTAAGATTGTTCATTATTCAGTTGCAGTGTTGTTATTTCTTTTATTTAGGAGATTAATAGTCTGCTTTTTCAGTGGATAAATTTCAACATAATTTCATTCTGTATCTTATTCAGATAGGGACTTGACTAAAAGTGTGTATTGACTGTCAGAGCATTTGGGGGTGCACTTAGTCATATGAAGCACTCAGTCATATTAGTCCAGAGGAAGAAAGAAGCAAAATGGGCAGAGTAATATCTAAATATAGTCTTGGAAATGAGGTAGCAGGGATGCATCCTTCCTGTGCTGTATTTTCAAGGCAGCAGCAAGCAGGGATGTGTGTATTTTCACCACCTGTGATCTAGCAACAATAAAATAAGTTTTAAAAAAAAGAGTAAAAATTAAGGAAGATGTTTAGATAAATGGATTTGAATAACTGGGCCTGCTCTCGGCAGCAGTAGTAATGTGAGAGCGTTACTGTAAAGCAGAGATACCAAATAAGAGAATGTTTTTTAACAAAAATTCTCCCTTTGTTATTTTTTTCTTTAAAAAATATTCTTTTTGAAAAAGAAAAAATGAGGCTTGTTGAATCTCTAAGTCTTGTACTGTGTCTGGATGAAGGGCCTACAGAGAAACCTGGGTTACTTGGGCATGAAGGAAACATGTATTTATATAGAGACAGTCGTGGGGTACAGGCAGAAGGTGCCCAGGCATGGGTGGGGGTCTTGGCCTGGCACCAGGAGGGTCCTTTCAGAGCTGGGGGATGGATGCTGGTGTTGGATGTGGCCAGGTAAGTTGGGGTGCCAGCTGCTTAGCCTGCTTTCAGCTTGGCTCCAGCTTTGGTAGCAGCTGGGTACTGACCTTCAGATTCTGTCACAAGTGCAGAGGTGCCTTGTTGTAAACAGAAACTTCTAAACACTCACTCAGCCCTACCTGTATGCAACTGGTAGGTGTATTTGTGGAAAAAATCTGACAAGTGGGAAGCTCAGCCCTTGGCCTTGTGAAGTCTGGATGCCTCGGCATCAGTGTGTGTATCTCTGATCTCCATGTCCTTGCTTAGCACAGCAGATCCCAAACTGCCCTTGCTTGGGGCATGCAGGGGAGCTGGGATGGACACTGGGAGCTGTGCAGGAAGCTGCTTCCCAGGCACTACGGGAATGTCAGTGCCACACAGGTCTATATTGTGCATGTTGCTGAGTCGATCCTTGCTCTCCAGGTTGTTCTGTAGTGTTCTCAAAAATAGGCCTGCTCAAAATAGGTTGGGGTTGTTTTTTTGTAGCAGTGCAGCATTCGAGGAGCGGCAGGGGGTTATACCTCCAGCCTCTCGGGGGTTTGTCCCGGGTTAGCTGATGCCTATGCATAAGGCTGGATGAATATGCATCAGACGGGAGGTCTCAAGTTTCCCAAAGCCCATGTTTGTCTCCGCCCCTCCCCTGCTGGCTCTATTGGCCAGGTGACTATTCCCCCATCAGCCACTGGCTCTTCTCCCTGACCGAGGGCATAAGCGACCTGTATGAGGGAGGAGCCGTGGTCATTCGCCATTTTCCCTTCTCGTTTGCACGTCATTCTTCCTCTGTGAGGAATAAAAGTTATTTATTTTAAAAGGCAGTGGCCTGTCCATCTGTTAACCTTATAGCAGCTGCCACTGCCACTCCTGGAACAGAGCTCAATAAGCACAAGAGTTTGGGACAGCCTTTCACCAAATGAGGCTGGTCAGGACTCCTGTGAGAGCTACTGAGGATAGGAGACAGGTGGCCCTCAGCAAGCCGAAAAGCAACAGTTTTTCCCTGTTCCAGTGATGTGGATTAGTAGATATTTTTTGCAGATGTGAAAGAGCTCTGCAAGTTACTGAATAGGGATTTTTATTTGTGCCAGCAGTATGTCCCCCAAACAGTTCTTAACATGTATTTAAATTGTACTTTCTGGAAGTCAGGGAGTTGCCACAGTAAGTTTTTGAACTTCTGCCTTACCGTGGCTGTTGGTACTGAATTACCATAATTAACATTACGTAACATTTCATACCTGTTTGCTTCAGTTTAATGTCCTAAAGGTGAAGATGCAAGGTTTCCAAACTGTGTATCTCTGCTGAGACTTTGCAAGAGTTGTGCTTTTTTAAAGACAGTGCTGGACGAACTTCTTACTTTAACTCAATGTTTTCATCAGTCCAGGAACATCAGGTGATGGAATTGTAACTGAAAAAACGCTACAATAAAGAAGGAACTGTAATTGCAGAAGTTTACAACAATCTGTTTTGGTATGCAAACAGCAATGACTGAACACCTCACAGGGAGACAAAAGCCAGGTTCAGGTTTAGAACATCCAAAGATAATTTCCCTTAACAGTTAATGGTCTGGATTTTTTTGATGTGCTGCCCATACAGTGCTAATTGTAAACTGCACCTGTTAGCTTGCTGGATTCCAGAGCCATTTGTTCAGGAAGCTAATTGAGTGGGAGCTGCTTGTAGGCACAAGGAGAAGCTTTTGCATTGTCAGTCAGAACAGCTCTGATCTTGTGTAGTAAGACTATATAAAAATGACTGATGAAGCAGGAGGTTTCTTGAGTGCAGTGTTTTGCAGCTCATAGGAAGAGTTTTCTTTATCTTGTACTCTGCAGGAAACCTCACAGTGGATACAGAGCAAACACATAACAAACTGTGACAGGTGGACAAGAAATGAGATTTTTCTGTCTAATAATCTATTGGCTGCTGTTAAGGTTACAGATCAGACTTGTCTTTGTTCTGACAGAAATGGGCTAGTACAGACAGCTGCAGCAACAGGGATATAGAAAAAGCTTGGTTCAAAGGCAAAATGTCATTTTGGGAAGGGTTAGTAGCAGATTATTGGTGGTGACCATGTGAACAAAAGCACGGTGGAGCAAAAGGTCTGTCAAACAGAAAGTTGATTTTAGCCTCCTGCTCCTCCAGTACAGCCATCCCTGTCTTCGGGTGGATGAGGGTGGAGAGATTGTTTCTGTTTGAGCTTGGCTTTCAGTTCCCTTGCTTTCAGAACGGGGTGTAATGTATCTGTATTTGAGTGAGGTTTTCCAGGAATGTTCAACTAGTCTCTTCCTGCAGTTGCATAGAGTCTTGAGGTAGTGGTGAGAGCTGGCTTTTGTGAATACCCAGATCTGTTGTCCTTTAATGCCACTGGCTGCAGCCAAGCCTCTTGGTGACCAAGGGCATTCTGAGTGCACAAGGCAGTTAAACACATACATTACACTCATGCAGTGGGTCTGGGACTCGGTGCTTTGTCACCAACTGTTTTATATAATTAAAAGTGTGCTGTTAATGCAGCACGCACATCTGACTCAGTGTTTGTAAGCTATAATTTGTGGAATGGTTTTGTTGAAATTATGAGAAGAGGTGAGGTGGCTTCATGGGAAACCCAGTTCAGAAGCACAGGGCTGAATGTGCTGTTCCAGCGTTTTTTTGGAAAACAAAATGAGCTTGCAGATCTTAATCAGCATGTTTGAGCTAGTGCCCATGTCACAAAAACTGTAGCTCCTATGGGAAGAGATAAGGTTCTGGTAAACAAGACGATTCGGTCAGGAACTGCTGTAGTGCTGATGTCTGCAGAAAGCTACCCCTGGGCCAACTACATGAGAATGCTTAATATCATTGAAATGAAGGCACTGCTAGTGAAAACTTAGATGCAGTCATCAAACTCTTGATTCTCTTTCTAAGCAGTATTATTCTTTATTTAACTGCCTTTGACTTGTAGCTCTTTAAAAAGTTTTGAAACTTTTGGTATGTTTTTGAAGGTTACTTTGGTACCTGAAGTGTTTACATAAGTCATCTTTGGGTTTCTGTGTTGTATAATGTACTTCTTTCATGTGCTTTGGAAAAAAAAGCCAGCAAAAACTAAGTGGAGATGAGATACTGTTCTTGTGAAACCAAAATCACAGTTTTAGATGGAGTTTTAGAATAACTCATCTCTCCTATGGCCTTCTACATTTCACAGACATGGAGGCCTCAGTTTCTCCAAGTATCATAACAGTGTGAAGTGTCTCTTCTACTGAGTGAGTTTAAACATTTAGACTTTTTTTTTTAGAATAATGAGAACTGTTTACTCCCCCTTCAGTTCATGGTTGGTGACTTAAAATCAATTTCTGCATGCTATGATTTAAGTTACTTGAGGACTGGATTTAGTATCTTTTTGTCAAAATAAAAGCTATTTGAGACTGTTCTTCCTAGCTGCTTTGCAGACAGGATGTGGGGATCTGTGTAATCATACTGGATTTATTGTGGTTTGTATGGGGGAGAGACATTTCAGGGTGATGAGCTATAATGAAAGCAGGGAATTCTGTTTTCTTTATTTTTTGCTCCTGTACCATTCCTTTTTATGTGCTGCTGTTTCACTGTTGTGAACTTTATTTGTTGGCTTCAGCGAGAATAAGGCCCCAGAGGAGGGATGAGGAGCACTGAGCAGTGCACCCTGACTCTCTTTCTTTGGGATCTTCTCTTTTCACAGCGGTGAAGGGAGGGCAGGGCTTTGGCTGGGGTGGGTGCCGCAGGCATGGGTGGTCTGAACAAGTGCCAAGCACCAAGTTCCTGACAGAGACAACCGCCTGCTTGGTAACACCATTATTTCTGTAAATAAAAATTGTCTACACTCTAATAAACAAATTATATTTGGGCCTTGCTGCCTCGCACAGTTCTGCTCTGGAAGTAATTTCAGTGTAAAAGAAAATATGTCTATATGTGAAGCGGTTTTGAATTAAGTTCTTAAGCTTGTATAATTCCTGATATGGACAAAACTGTACCCATGTGCGTTGCCTCCCTTTCAGATGAGAGCTGATGTACTGCTTTTGATGCTGGAACCAGCTTCTGCTTGGCTGCTGCTATTTATTTAATGCAGCCTCATTTGTGCTGACAGTTGCAGATGGGTCTTACAGGGCCGGGTCGTGGTGGTCACAACAATTCTTACTGTTTTGCTCTTGCGCTAAATAGTTTTATAGTTTTAAGAACTCAAAATAATTGCATTGAAACTTTTGCTTTGTTGTCTTACTGATTTAATATCTGCAGCAACACAGGTAGGAGTGTGATAGTTTCAGGTCTCAGCTGTGATTTGCAAGGCCACATAAAAGAGTTCCCTGTAATGGATACATTGCTTTTTGCCACCCCCAGGATGTCTCTAGCACAGGAAGGCTGTAGCTTGGAGCCCAAGGGCTGGAGGGAGAATTTTGGAGAGCACTACAGCAGTACTGGGCACTGCAAGAAACTTAAAAATTGTGATGGCTAAATGGTACCCAAGGTTTTTTTTCGGCCTGTCTGTGAAGTGTCTCGTGCTCTGCAGAAATACTGGTTCAAAATATGTAGGGAGCTCCCTCCTTGCTTCTTTCAGGTGTACCACGTGTCTTCGGACAGCTATGAGACGCAAAACCAGCACTATGGAAGGAGCTTGACCAAGGAAACAGTAAAGGATGGTAAGGGAATTGGAGTGTCAGAACTTGGTGCTCTTGGATTTTTTAATTTAAATACTTATTTATAGAAATGTATGGAAAAAGTAGTCTGGGTGTTCCCATTTTAAAAGTCCTTTTTTGTCCTCACATCAGTTGTGTCTTTGGCTGTTCCCTGTAGTATTTGAGCTATCTGTCAATCTGAAATTAAATGTGCAGTTGGCTGTAACAGCAGTGCAGACTGTAGGAATTTCCTCCTCATGTCTTTTACTACAAATAAGGGGGAGAGAATTCTAGAATTCAACTGCTTTGCAGCTTTGAAACTATAATGAAATAGAAATATTTTAAAAGTATTACATGTTTTTATTATAAATACTTTTTTTTGGTCTCTAGTTGTTTTCTGTGAATATCTAAGTGTCTTTTCTATTAGAAAGCTACTATAAATGCATCTTTTGATTCAAAGGACTTTCTCAGTTGAAGTCAATCCACATGTTGCTCTTCGTTAACAATAAATAAAAATGCTGCCATCATGGAGCTGTTTGGTGATAATTATTGCAAACTAGTTATTAGTTGACACCTGTTCATCTGTCCCCCAGCAAGGGACAGAAAGTACACACACGAACACACTCATGATAACAAGCTGCTTGAGCCCATTTATGCATGAAGAATTTAATGGGTCCCTGCCCAAAACTGTCCAGATGCTTACTGAACTGACCTAGGAGCAGGAACCATGTTCATGTACTGTGCGCTTGATACATTTACTTTTACTTACAACCCATGCCCAAGCAGGTGATGTGACTGAAGGTCTCAGAGTTCTTTGGTTCACTTTGGGTTTAGTTAATAGTTGCCTGAACAGAAACCACCTGAATTCTATTCCTTCAAATAAGAACTATTCTCATCCCAAAAGAAATGAAATTTTTTGTTTTTCTTTTAGAAGTGAAAATAATCCCAAAATGTGTGTATTTCTTGCAGGCATCTCAAAGTTTTTCCACAGTGGGTACTGCTTGAGAAAAGATGTGGTAGCTGCCAGCATTCAGAAGGTTGAAAAGATTTTGGAGTGGTTTGAGGGCCAGGCGCAACTCAACTTCTACGCAAGCTCATTGCTGTTTGTCTATGAAGGCTCGTGTCAAGCGACAACTGTGGGGTTGAGTGATGTCACCTTGGCAGAGAAGAGAAGAGTGCCCAAAGGCCTGTTATCAGATGGAGATGTATTGGAGTATAATAATAATATTAATGTAATAAATTCTACAGAGAATGGAAAAATTGAAGCCTCTGTAAGTAAAGGCTTGTCAAAATTTTATGCACTTCACAAAAAGGCGTGCTCAAAAAGGCACCACAGTCAGCTCTCACTAAAAGTTGAAAACTCAGAGCAAGACAATGTGTGGAAAAGCAGCACGTGCATTACGCAGGAGCACTTGAATGGAAATGTTCTACCCCAACTGGAAAAAGTTTTCTATCACATGCCAGCAGAGACCAAGGAAAGTGCAAATGTCGAAGTCCGAATGATCGATTTCGCTCATGTGTTTCCTAGCAACACAAAGGATGAGGGCTATATTTATGGTCTGAAGAATCTAATCACAGTACTTCAAAATATTTTGGATAATTAAATTCTTTGCTATGTTTTTTATTGGGGGCCAATGATAAAGAGCAACAACATGAAGAATTTCTGCACTTGTAATGCCGTATAACTGGGTTTGTATTGTTCTATATTTTATTTGTCTTTGTACTTTTGGTAGAAGGGTTTAACTTTTTATAATTTCACTCAGGAAAAATATTGATAGTTAATTAGGAAGTGTGAAAGGATGAAGGTACTTGAGATAAAGCAGGATAAGTAAATTAATAGAATGAAGTGTATGTGGTTGGCTTAAGTCCAAGGACTACCAGGAGCAAGGGTTATGTTAGTTCCTCTAATAACTTTAGCATAGATGACATTTTTGCCCACTTAGCCTTGACACTGAGCCGCATCTCCATTAAGAGGTGTTTAGAAAATAGTTTAGACTGAAAGTTGTAAGGTGCAGGATTGATGTCCTCAGTACTGCCCTTGTGTTTACTGTATTTGAATAACTGGAGTAACCCTACTTGGAGAGAAATCCCATGCTGAGTCAGCAGTCTCACCTGAAGCCAGTTCATCCCAAAGTGCTTTTCCATGTCACGGGACAATATTATTGTTCTTTCAACCCTTCCCTCTTCGTGGATGTCTGTAGCCGATGTTCAACACAGATGAGCTACCGTGTAATTTGTGTTGAGGTGCTAAAAAAGTGCTGGAGTACAATACCATAACAGGCTTAAACTGCACAACTTCTAGAGAAAGTGTTTGTTCCTAAGAACGAGTGAAAGAATGCAAATGCAAGATGTTCCAGGAACTAATTTGGTTTAGGAGATCATGTCAGTCTGTTAATGGAGTGTCTGCTGCTGTGATTAAGGGAAATGTCTCACTCTGTTGTTCTCATGGCCCTTCTCCAACAACAGTGCTTTAAAAGCAAACTAGTAGAATGGGGGAACAAGTGTTTTGGGTAAGTGTACAGAGCTCTGCTGGCTGTAGGCCACTTGCATTTTTGCAATGAGCGTTCGATGCTTACACTGCTGGGAGCACTGACTGGAACCATGAGCAATACAGGGGGAGGAGCCTCCTGTGAGATCACTGAGCCTTGGAGCCACCAGCTGTGCCACTGCTTGTGCCAGTGGAGCTGTGGCTCTCCCACCCTGGGCTGCAGACCCCCTAGGTTTCGTTAATGACACACAGGCAAGCTGTGTAATCTGAAAGCTGTCCCATTTCCTTCCTATTCAACTTTTGTATAGAATACTTGAGATTAGGATGATGTATCCACAGTATTTTTGGCATGTCTCTTCTGTATGCTGTGTATGTGGCTGTGCTGCCATGCATATTACAGTGAGCTGTATGAAAAGTGGGAATGGAGGAGTCTTGCCATCCCCAGAAGTAAGATTTTAATGCTTAAAACATTTCCAGGACAAAAATGTTTCAGAATGGATTTGGTCATTGGAAACATCTATCATTTTCATGTGGATTTAGTGACCCTGTGGCCTTGCTGCTCTCTCTGTACGATGTTCTGCACTATGCACTCAGCTCTGTACACATCTTGACAATTCTTCATTGGACATACGTTTTCTACATGACAAAGAGATTAATACTTTTTCATGCAAATATGCTGTTTTAAATAAAGCTGAATTTTTAGCTCTATTTGAGAACTTGGGTTAATTGGGAGAAACAGGGTATTATTATATGTAGAATTACATGGTTTAAAGTTTAGAGCTCATATTGACCAGTACATTCAAGTCTGAAACCAACCTTTTAGTAACATGATGTTTTAGAAGTATAGGAAAAGGGCCTTTCAGGAGGGGTGATACCAGTGCGTTGAAAATTTTATGTGAATTACAGTGAAGGCTGAGGGGGAAAGTACCAGGAAGAGAGGGACTTTTTTTTCCTACCTGGTGTTTCTCTTGCACCTTATAGTTAATATATTCCCAACTCTCTGTGAATTAATTTAAGCCATATTCTAGAAAGAGTTTGTGGTTTTGTTTGCTTTGTTGCCAGTTTCTCTGTTATGATTTTGTTGTTCTATCCCATAAATAGTCAACACTAGAGTAGTCCAGACTGGTAGTGGCTTTGTATGATAAAGTTACAAGGTTTTTAGAAAATATGGGCAAAACCATTTAAACATCATCATTTTTGTCCTCTCTAATTCATCTCTTCTGGATTTTAATCCATTTTGTACCAGAGAAATCAGGCATTTGCATCATTTATTGGAAAATTATTAGTAGGTACTTAGTACCATGCATTCTCCTGTCTCTGCTTTAAGATACATGTCCCTCAGTGTTTGAATGCTCTTTAAGTATCGATTGTTTTGTTGGCTATGGCAGTGTTTGTAATGCACCTGGAATATTGTCAACCTGTCAGAATATTTTGAATAAAAAAGTAATTTTATCATGGTTTTTGTACCAGTAGTTATTATGAATGTATTTCTGTTAATTTAAAATGTAGCTTGAGAAATAAGAGTATTCTTTATTGGAAGTTGTGCAAATAAAGCTTGCTGTGGAGGTGTCTGGGCATAGTACCAGCTGTGAGTTTGAGCCTGGAGAGGCCTTATAGTCACATTGTTCTTGCACATTTTAGACTTGGGTGTGTTTAGTGTCTTGTATCTGAGCAAATTATTTTCAGTTACAGTTGGAGATGTATTCACAGAAATCATTAAAGAGAATACATAATTAATCAGAAGATGAAGAGGGATACAGTGGGTCACTGAGCTGATGTGCTCAGTGATTGATCTCCCTCCCTCTCTGCAATGCCCCTTTTGGTTTCTGGGCAAAGTATACAAGACAGGCAACCATTACATGGAAATCTCTAAAGGAATGGTTACAAGGCTTGTAGGTGTTTATATCCCATAAAACAGTGGGTCCCTGCCCCAGACTAGTGTGGTGTAGCTGAGTGTTAGGGCTGCTGAGGAAGCTGATGATTTTAAGCAATAAGAGTTGGGTTTAGCAGAGCTGACTCTCAAAAAGGAAGAATTCACACAGTATTGTCATGCATGGACTGTGAGAATATAGGCTTCTGAAGCCTTTCTGCCTAGGTAATGATGTAAGAACTGTGCATACACTTACCTAAGGAGAACTAGAGTTGTATAAAGGTTTATAAAAAGCATTCATAAATGTATTTTTGAATATCGGTGAAATTTGTTGCATAAATTACATTGGAAGTTACTATACCACTATGAAATACTTAAAATAATTTAATCAATTTGTTTTATGAACTGAACTGGATACTTTACCTGTAGTTGTGATTCTGATGAAACTTGTACTTTTTTTTTCTATTGTAATGCATAACCAGAGTGTTCTTTTCCATAATCTCACAGTTTCATGGAGAACTTTAAAAAGTACTCAGTAGATTAGGATATCACTAATTTCCACTAATTTGATTAACAGAGTTCATATGTTCTTGAAATATTTCAGTGCATGTGATATTGTAAGGAATGTTAACATGCTACAAATCTAGAACCCCTGTAAAACTTCCTCACTTGCAGAGAGCTCCTGATCCGAGTCTGGGTTGTGCAGAGTTTAAAATGGACCTTCTCAGGTGTAACAGCAGCAGTGGTGAAGGGACAGTGTCACCTGTGCTGGCCATGTCAGGTGTGCAGGGGTGTTTACATCATGAACCTAAAATCATTGGAATGACTTGCTCACTTCATGATGTGAAGCACAATCAAATGTAGGAAGACACTGGAACATCCACACCTGCTGTTTAAAGTAAGGATTAATTGTTTATCCTCCTAATTTCTTTAGGGTTTTTTCCCCTACACGTGGTTTCTTCCTGAGTGCCACCTTTGGCCCTTGCAACAGATGGCATCATGATGGAAATTTGTATTTCCTAAAAAGCTTATGCCCCATAACTCCTCTTGAAGTGCTGCTACTGAAAAACACTGCAAAATGCCTCAAATACTGTGGGAATGCATTCTCCCCTGAATGAGCAGGAGTGGATGATGATGGACAACAGCATGCTTCGATGGGAGACTGGATTGCAGGCTTTTTGAGAGTTCTTTACTCGTGAGTTGAAGAGGATGTTCTGGGGGCAAGGTGAGTGACAGCTGAACTCTGTAGAGTTTCCTTTCCCTCACTGCAGTTCAGGTGGAGGTTTGGGTTTAAGGAGGTATTGCAGTGGGGAACAGTGAGAGCTCCTAAGGAGCCCTGAGCAGGACACTGGGTCCATGCTGGAGCACAGAGAATGGTAAGATCCAAAGGCTGCAGATCATCAGGTGTCCCACAGAGAGAATGTGCTGTGCTTATTCACTGGGTTAAAACAGGATGTTATCTGGGAAGTGCATTCATCTCCATAGCCACAGGCCAAATCCTGTGTGTTTTTCATGTTCACAGCAATCTGTTAGTGGAAACTGCAGTAGAAAATTGTCATCCAAAGGGCAAACGTATTTGAAAGGGGAAAATAAGCAAACTAAGGGTTGTACTGCAGAAAATGTTTGAATAAATATCTTTTACTCTGGTCTTGTTTAGTGGAGATGGGCCTTGTGGATTTGGAGTTTAATTTTTTACATGACATTCAGTGGCAAAGTCAGAACAAAGGTAATTTGTTTGAATTGTGTACATTGGTTGAAGTAGTTATTTCATAGGTCACTTTTTAAAAAAGTAACTTCCAGACACGATGTGTGTTGCACCTGACTAAATGAAACTACAGTGCACAAAGGCACTTTAATCCTCTGGGAACTACTGGAACATAGATGAAATGAAAGCATGTGAAATTGCTCCTGATGCTGTTGTTAATTGTTTTTGAGATTTAAAGTTCTAAGTTCATTATGCTTGATGGATGAATGTGTCTATTCTAGTCTCAGTTTCTTTGATCCAAGTGTCTAAAGCTGCCCCTCAATCTCCTCTGATCTGTATGTGTTTGTAATTTCATTCACTATTTTCTGACATTCTTGGACCACAGGGGGTATTGTTAATACTACCTGTGTTTATTTTATAGAACACTGTACTATGCTATCTACCAACTTTTGTAACTTAATTATTAGTGATGTTTAGGGTTGTTCTAATAGCTGTGTATTTGGCAAATTATTAAAATTTTCTGCAAGTGACTTGCAAGTATAATTGGTTTCTTATAAATACAAGGAGATTGTTGAGAAAAAGTTTACTTGACTATTACCTGTACTGCTGAATCCTTTCTTTCTTTCTCCTCTTCTCTGTGCACTCTAAAATGGGTTTCCCTTAGGTTTACCAGGTTTGCTTTACCACCGTATTTTTGTCACAGCATCCATTGCCATTGTTTGTTGGGAATACCAGCTGGGTATACAAGAATCATCTCTATAAAAAAACAAAACAAAACCTCAGAAAACATAATCCTTTAAACACATCCTGGAAAACCCTTAACAGGACAACAAGAGGTTGTCGATGATTTGATTACAAGTCCTTTTGCATCCAACACCGGATCCCAAATTCTGAAAGGATGCAGGAGCACTTTTAGTGCTTCACTTTTAAGCTGGTTTGGTTTGGTTTGGAGGGGGGATTTTTTTTTTTTAATGTGTTGTCTTGCTTGTCTACCAAAAGCTTTCTAAATGTGTTCAGTAGTCTTAGGTACTGTCCCATGGCCCTTTGTAGCCTTCCTTCCCAAGCTGCAGAATTGGAAGAAATGATGGGGTGAGGCTGTAACTGGCAAAAAGCACAGTATTGTGAGGATCTAGGGGGTTTTTTTGTGTTTTGAATTTAAAAAAATGAATAGTGGTTATGCACTGAAGAATCTTTTAAAGAAATCCCCATTTCCTTGTTGGTTTAAAGTGAAGAAGGAATCACACTCCTTTGTTGTCTGCTCACGTCGCTTGTCAGGGGTATTGCCTGGCTGGGGGTCACTGTCTCTCCTGTCTCCTTCCTTTCACACACGGTGTGTGTTTGAACAGCTGCACAGTGAAATATGTCAGAGAGCTGATGCGGCTGAGAACTGCTTCAGACTAAGAAAATGCCATGTGGGGAGGTGTGGAGAGGAGCTGGGGAGCTGCACAGAGGCCCCACACCGGGACATCCCATCCAGGATGGATATGGAGTTCAGGCTCTTGGGATACGACCCCATGTGAAGACCAAACCTGTGACTTTGGTCGAGGTGGACATAACAGCACACGCTTTCTGAAATGTAAAGTCGTAAAGGGTTTTTTTATTTTCTCGACTGCTATTCTTACACCTCTTCACAATTGCTGTGGCCTATTGAGATTGGCTGCTTAGCAAACAATGACAAGACTGTCTAACAAACAATGACCATTCAGGCAATAAAACAATACAAGCAAAGGTATAGTTGCTACATATTATCCACAAGTTCTTCCTTGTACACGCTTAACATCCCGTAACAAGAACATCCTCTCCTTGTGTCCAGAACATCATCTCCCATTAATTCTCGGCCTTCTCTGTGGGTTTCAGTGAAGCTGCAAAGTTTCACTGTAAAATTCTCATGGGTAAATTCTGACCGCTTCCAGGTCTGACTCTGTGAGGCTCCCAGAGCAGCTGTCAGCCTCATCACAAACCTACTAGTCTCTTAATGTAAAGACCTACTCCTTAGTCTCTGCTAGCATAGCTCTTGGGTTTGTGTTCCACTGCCTCTGTGCACAGCGTGACTGATGCCTGGAAGATGCCAAATGCTACAGTCCTACCTATCTGACACATAAATTACTAATTTTCTGCTGTCCTGGCTTCCTCAATTTGGCTCATTTTGAGGGAGATAAGTATCTTTTCTGCATGCAGTGGAGGAGAGACTGGGGCTGTGGGAGGGGAATGGGAATCTAAAGAATCTATTCGGTGCAGGTAGGTCGAGGGCAGCTGCAGTGGTGCTTCAGGCTGAACTCTGGGGGAGCCTGGGGCCAGAGGCTGTGACCTGCTGACCCTGTGTATAATGAGGCCCCTGGGGACCTGTGGCCCGACCAGGGGATTGGACACTTGGAGAGGAGTGGAGGACCCCAAACTTTTGTGCTCAGACTGTGAAGGGATAAAAGCAAAGGGGTTCCTTTGTTCAGGGGTCCCTCCTTGAAGAATTAGCTGCTATACTAATAATATACAAATACTATTACAAACAAATACTATTTCTTCCTTCACCTCCCTTCTTATTTTAACATATATGAAAAAAAAATCCTCAAAATGGCCTGGCAATGGGTAAAGGAAGACCTGGATGCTAGGCTCCATCCAGTAATTGGAAGTAATTAAGGAAGAAAATACAACCAATAAGCATGCTACCAGGATTTGGCAAAAATCTCTGCCTTCTGAAACAGAATGCTAGTACTGCTGGTGAGACCATCCATCAGCCCCACAGACATTAAAAATGTGAATGACTATTTCTGGAAATAACATTTGCACTATTTGTATTAGTTCTAGTAATAAAAACTTATGGCAGCAAGTTACTTAGTTACTTAGTCACTTAGTCATTGCACCAAGATTAAATTATTTTAAGAATTTGGATGTCTGAGACACTGCCATGGGAAACCTGGGTCCAAACCCATAAGAAAACCCAGTGTGAGTGTGGGGTGCAGCTGCGAAGGGGCTTCGGTCCAGCTCAGGTTGTGCAAAAGTGACTGTCAGCGTTGTCCTGGATGCTCAGACAGGGAAGTTTCCTCTACAGTGGGGTTTCTAGAGAGTCATTTAAAAGGCTCACCTTTAATATCAGACATTTTCCTTATCTCCTGTTGCTGCTCTGCTGTTTTTGCTTATACTTGTCATCCTTACTGCCATCCCCAAATGTAGACTTCCACTTAATGTAACTCTGTAGTTTGTGGTTTAGGCCAGCACAAGATTTGAGGATAAATATAGTCTAGAATAAGAACTGTAAAATAACTGCCATATACACATTTTCCTCTGGCCACCTCTGCACTTACTTTGACCTTGAACAGAACAAATAAATCCACCTGTGTGTTGTGCAGCGCACCTGAAGGGCAGCCAATTGCCTGCTGCCCTGGATCTCCCTGCTGCTGGCAATAAAGGATCAGTGTCCGCACACTTCTTGGTTGATGAAGCATAAGGAAAAACTGAGTTCAGCTCATTTTTCCACAGCTATATAAATTGCAATGTGGCTGGCAATAAAAACTTGATTTTTTAGCAGTTTCAGTAGATATAAATTAGGGCAGTGGATGGGAAACTGTCAAATAGGTACCATGCCCAAGTACTAATTTTGTAATATTACTTATCAAAATCAAAAGAAAGAAACAAACCAGGAATAGCTACAAAGAAAATGCTGACAACTTGGGCTTGGGCAACACAAAGCTTTTGTTTTCAAATATTCTGATACTCAAATACTGGTGTCTCATCTAGGATATGCCCTTGGCCTTCCCCAATACCTGTTCATGTAAGTCTGTAGGTAGGATGGATTAATTCCTAAAAAACATCATGTTCAGTATCAATCAAAAACCCTTGGGGATATGTTATGGGTCTCTATTCAATCCAAACAGAAAACTGTCATTGCTATGATTTAAATCTGCAAAAGCAATGGTCGTCTGTTGAATGTAGTCAAATTCCAGCTTGAATACTCAAGTGTGGTTTCAAAATAGGAAAGGAAAAAGGAAAGCAGAGCTGGCTGGGCCCTCATGCAGGATAATACAACCTTGCGATAGGTCTTGCCCTGTTTACATCTTCACCGTGGTCTCACCTGTGGATGCTGCATGTCCTGGGACACTGCCTGGGTCACCCCGGGCACATTTCATCTCCAGCTTGGGCTGGCGGAGCATTTCGCTCCATCCTTTCCTTCCAATGCCATCAAATGCTGAACTCAGGCACTTCCTATCCTCTTCCCAAGTTTTATTCCAAGTTCTTGGAAGTTCTTTATTCCAAGTTCCATTTTTGGTTGTTTCTTTTTTTCTTCCTTTTAAAACCCATCTGGGAAAAAACCCCAGCATTTTTCACCCGTGAATTGCCATGTGATCTCTGGATGGCAGACAGCTTTTGTTATCAAAGCCCTCTTCCAGCAGCACACAGCAGTTGCCATGGGTTGAACTAATAATTATTGATACTGTGTTGTTACAACCTTCCTTATGAGGAAAACCAATATTTTTGTAAATAGACAACATGGCCTCAGGCTGGCTGTTTTTAATTTCTTTTGAACCTTTTACTAAACTTTTGTATTAAAACCATAGTTTAAAAATTAACTAAGAGACATATCATAATTGCTTTACCAGTTAGACTGTTTTGTGATCTGTATGAGGAAGATGGCAGCAGTGAAGTGGAAAATGATCCAGGCATCAAAGCAGTAGTTAATTTGTCTGGGTGTAGAGCTGTATTTTTATGAGTTTGTAATTATCACTGGAAAGCTGGGCAGTTCACACAAGCTTTTCTTTCCATTGTAGCGATTAACAAATGAAAACAAACCGATGCCCCATACATAACTTTGATTAAATTACAGTTATCCTTAAAGGTAATCAAAGCCCATGTAACTGGATTTTTCAGTCTAATTAAAACCCAACAGCTCACACAGGCTGTGAGACTCTTCTGACACAACCTGAAGGTTTTCAAGAAGCTCAGCTCGAGCTACCTCTGAAGTCTTGGAGATGACATACATAATATTCATGCTAATGGCAGTTTCTAATTTTGACCCAATCTTAGCATTTGCTTGCTCATGAAGGAGAGATACCCTCAGGGAATGTAAAATGCACTCCTTTCAGGGAGACAGCTCTTTGTTCAGTGGCCTTTTCAGATTAATTGTGCAGTGAGACAAGAAGGCAAGTCTCCAGTGCAGCACTTCCCCTGCACTCTCCTTGTCAGGACTCCTACAGATTTTCGCCCACTGACTGGAACAACACATTGGCATTTAATCAGCTGGAACTCAGCTTCTTCTTACCCTGCCTGGAAGCTTTTTGGGCCCATTTTTAACATTAGTACCCCAATATTTGGAGCAAGGAAGCTCCAAGTCTCTCCCCTGGAAAGGTGATGCCTTGCTGGAGGCTGGTAACCAGCCAGGCTTCGTCACAGCTCAGCTTTCACATCCACTTGGGGCATGACCAGAAGCACCAGTGTTTTAACACTATTAAAACTCTGCCTGGAGAAGTAAAATGATGAATTGTTTGATTCACAAAGGCTGGTGTGCCTCTAGGAAAATAGCAAAGACACAGAAGTCCTGCCTACGCCCTTCTTTCGTGCTTCGTTATTGAGCCTTTTTTCACTTTAAAGGCTTCCACCTCACATGGTACCAATACAAAAGCAGCTGTGCTCTGCTAGAGCAGTCAGCAGGACAACCAGCACAGGAAGCCCGAGAAGTGAACCAGGAGGTATTTCTAATGAAAACTTTATTGCCAGCAGGAAGGGAAGATTCCACTTTTAGTCCTCAATTATGCTAGCTTTGCTTAAATTGAAGTATCTACATAGAACCCAAGGCAGAATGGATAATCGATTAAAGAAGGGCAGGGAGAGATAACCAGGCTAAAGAGGAGGAATTAATTTGCAGGGAACTGGGCATTCTCCCTTACAGAAAAGTGCATTGAAAAAAAAGAGGTTTTATAAAAAGAAGAGTTTGTATGTAGTAATATAGCACACCAGCATAACCATGTAGTAACAGAAATCACAGATTTCATCACACTGAAGTAGAGCCTGGGAATTGCAGGGCTCCCTTAACCTCAGCTATGTTATCCTTAAATCCCAATGCTAGCTCTTTCCATGGCAACCACTGCATATATCCTGTCTGACTCTTAAAATGGAAAACTGAATTCAATTTTTGCACTAAAATGGCCTCATAATTTGATACAGAAAACTCAAGCTGTTGTATTTTGGTTGATATTACTGAACAAATACTGTTTGGGCCCACTTTTCTTGGGACATGAGTGAGAGGTTTCCTCTTGCAATACATTTAGAAAAGACCCTTTGCCCCTGTGATGGAATTCTATGACACTTACAGTTGCACACCACACTTCTGACTACAGAGTACTACCCTGTCTGCAGGTTGATACAATTGTCTACAGTGTCTCTGTACTTATATTTCTTCCATGCCTCAAGAGGAGCATCCTGTTTGTTTGTGGTGAGTGTCCTGAATTCTGGTCCTATTTTGGCTCAGTGCCCCTCAGGCTTGTCTGGTTCCAGCATTTCCAGTGGCCTTCTTGAGATTATTTTCTTGCTTCAGGGCTTTTTTCTCTTTCCCTGTCTTTCAGCAGGAGCTAAATTCACCACCAACAGACACTGTTGAATTCTACCACTGGCCCGTTCTTTCAAACATTTTAACGGCTATTCAGGCTTGTGCACCCCTAAACATGGGAAATATATAATGCAGCTTTCTTACACACAGAGAATGATTGGGTGTTTTGGGCAGACAGTATCTTCTGCATTTTCTCTGCCTGCCATTGTGGTGGGGAGGCCCTGGAGCCTCCCAGGTTCTCTTGCACTTTCTGGCAGTGCTACAGCTCTGGCCCCATTAGTGAGGGTGTTCATACCTCACTAGCATGGGACAAGAAACCCTGGAATGGTTCTTGTCTTGGTTTCGAGGCAAATTTCAGGAGAAGAAGCTCTGGAATGAGTGTTTCCTCTAAAAAGAAAGGGCTTTAATAACTCCTTTTTTTTTCTGACAATGAGAGAAATTTGATACCAGAGGGTGAAAGTGAAACCTAAGTGGTATGTAACACAAGGTTAACCACAAGTAACATTGTAACAAGATGTGGAAGTAAAGCAAGCAAGATAGCAAAGCCAGTGAGATAACATGTGCCATCAAAAGCAAGATAGCAAGTTTTAATGGAACTTGCAAACTGCAAAATTAGCTAAAAACAAGTTAGACTGAAAAACAAGAAGCACCAGGCATGAGCTGAAGATAGAGGTAAAATTTCAAATGTGAGGAATACTGTGGAAATCTTCATCAAAGGACCACCAGAAGACTGATGACCACCACAGAAGGAACTGATGTATGTGTGGAAGCAACAAGCTGTTGTAAAACCATGACACAGCTTTATATAAATAAGAGTATGCTAATAATATGTTGTAATTGTGACATGGAGTAGAAAGACTTTTAAAATGTAACTGAAGGCTAAAGAAGATTGAGTGAGTTTTGTGGTAGAGAGAACCCCCTCACTCCCAGCACTGAATAAACAAATACCTGCTCTGTAGCTGTCTGTATAGAGTTTTATTTTCTTGCCCAGTTTTAGGCATCAAAAGTGAAAAAAGAGAACTATTTATTAACAGAAAAAAAGAAAGGGGTGTGGGGAGGGGTGTGGGGAGGGGTGTGGGGAGGGTGCCTGCAAGGCATAGAAAAGGATCGAATTAATGCTAGGTATGAACTCCCAGAAACTTACCCTCCACCCACACCCACACACCTACACACCCACCCAAAGCAGAACAAAAAAATGCCCAGGGAAGAAAAGTACATGGGTTTTCTGCTGGGCCCAGAAAACAAAACGGCGACAGGTCCCTTTTGTCTCCAGGAATGAGGAGTTCACAGAACAGCCTGGAGCACAGCAGATGGGAAACCTGTTGATCCTCTGGCACTGGTTATCCCCTTCACAGCAGGTGAAATTGGTGGATTTTTATGTCCCTTCTTTTGGTAGTTCAGTCTTTCTCGGGGTTCAGACCAGCTGGGGCCACCCCACAGGCTCCCCGGGCTGGAGAGAAGAAAAAAACCCCAAAAGCTGCCAAAAGGATTTGCTGGTGAAAAGCCTCCAGGCCAGGGGAAGGGAAAAAAAGGAAATCAAAACCCCCAGAAGCTTCTTGCCTAAATTGGCGAAATTAATCTAGCAAAGACAATGAAATCACAATCTGTGTAGCCACTGACCACGCTGGAGAGATTGAACAGATCCCACACTCAGGGTTTCCAGGCTCCGGCCCCGCTCCCTGGTTCATCTTAAAGATACCACAGACATTTATGGGCATGAAGCAGATGATTACGGAATAAAGTATCATCATAAAATCACCCCAGGACAGTTCTGGCTGAAAACCTGCCAAATTCATGCCAGAGATGGCTACTCTCCATGGGGCTTTTAGTTTTTGATCTGCAATTATTTTAATTAAAAATTATCAGACATAATTTTTATTCCACATCATCGATGATTTATCTTTCCTTTTATTTTTTTTTTTCCTCCACGCAAATGCATAAGCTGGGCACTGCATCCTTCAGGGGCCTTTGGAAAATGCTGTGTATTTGTGTTTCAGCTGTGGGATATCTTTAGCTGCCAGGTGAGACATCCCAAAGTCAGTGTTCCAATTACCTGGGGAGGAAAGGACAACTCCTTTGTACAGCATTTAGGTTAAAGTGGAGATTTGGTTCAATAAGGCTAAAATTTTGGCTTGTCAACAGTAAGAGTATTTGGTAGAGCTCCCCTGGTGCTCTAGACATACTCTGTATATTGTGCACAAGCAGGTAATGACAAAGGGGGTTTGCTGAGTGGGCTGCTAAAACCCTCCCTGAATTTCTCTCCTCTGATGGGAAATCTACAACTATTTGCTTTGGAGGAAGCAGCTGGGATACTGCCAACAATAAGGAGAGCTGCTCTGCCTCAATAAATGCTGGCAGCAGTGTATTAAACCTGGCCAAGAAAGGTTTACGACTGCTTATCTGTTGGTTTATAAGTGTCTGTTAGAGAAACCAATCTATACATGAATGGGATTATCTTACCAGATGTGGTGAAGTAATAGAGCTCTTCTATCAGCAGAGATGTGGTAAATGCTCTTTGGACTAATTAGTAATTACTACTAATAAGCAGGAGCACTTTCGCAAGAGTGCATGCTGAGTGCAATGTGTGACTGACATACACCAGTAGGAGCTTTGGTCCCAGCACTCAAAGTCTGGGGCAGTGGGAGTGTTACCATCACGGTGGCTGGGAATTGCTTAGGTGTCCTGGGGTGACTTTATGATACTGTATTCCCTATCATGTGTCCTATGCCAGACATGAGTTCTGTGCCTTTAAAGCTAGCTCTGGGAGAGGGGGGAGAGCCAGTGGAATTCCTTCAGCACTGTGTTCAAAACAGAGAGAAGCTTGCTGGCTTCTTCTGCCCGGCTGCTCAGTTTCTGTAGCAGGGAAGAGTTACATTCCTTTTGCTTTTTAGCTAGCTTCTTGTTCGTTAGCAAAACCAAGGAGTTTCTTGGGACTTTGGCTTCTTCTCTTCTGGACTGTTCAGCAACATCAGAACATCACTGGGAGGCTCTACACCGTGGCCTGGAGGGGCCCATGCCAAACCCCAGCTCCAGAGAGGAGGGAGCCAAACCCACAAAGGACTTCGAAAATCTTCCCAGGCCTTCTCCACAGTGAGAGGCTTTATTATTTAACATCATTCATTCTTTTCCCCATGCCTGTGTGCACTTTGCTTGTTAAATAAATAGTTCTTTTCACTTTCCTCTGAGGAATTTCTTTCAGAAACTGGTGGGGGAGGGCTGCTGAAATCTGCCTTCTAACAGAGGGATGTTCATTTTGGACATCTTCCCTCCAAATTTGTCTCAAACCAAGACATTGGGAAAAGTTTCTACTTCCTGGTGAAAATCTGAGGGAGTTACCAGCACTTGCAGCAGTGTTTCCAAGCTGTCTCCAGCAGCAGAAACTCTGGAGGGAGCTGTAAGCTCAGTGTTTCAGCACAGCTTCTTATTTTTAATTTTTTTTCCCTCTCAGCCAAAATTGAACTTTAAAGAGGTGGTGTGTTTGGGCATTTGAAGCTGCATATATTTTTGAGCGATTAAAAATGAAATAGTTTTACTCCAGGCCTGCATCTATCAGCTTCAGCTGTAGTTATTGAGGTCTCTGAATGCAGTATTCAACTCTGCCTTTGCTGATCAAGATTTAGCAGTTTTCATCAGTGTATGAGACCACCTCTATTTTCTGTGCTAGCTATCAGTTTTCTCAGGAATAGAGAAAAAAGGGGATTAATAAAACTACAAAAGATAGACAGTGGGCACGGATTTTAAAATTTTTTTATTTTTTGTCATGGCTTTTCAGTGCTATGGCTGTTTTTTGGGTTTTTTTTTGGTGGGGAAATTGCTGCTGAGAAGTTACCAATCTCAAAGGTGGGTTAAAAAACACTGAAAAAAGTCTTGTCATAAGCTGACCTGGAGGCTGTGGAGCTCTCCTTGCTCATGAGAGTTGTCCCCTGCCCTGGGGGCTGCTGTCTCTCTGTGATGATGATAGGAAAGATGTTTGCTAATGTCTTTACAAATAATTCCATGGGTGAGGATTATGGGTGTCAGTGTCTTTGAAATGCGTCATAATGTCTCTACCAACCTAATCCAGAGGTTTGTTACAGAACCCAGACAGTTTGACTCCTGAAACAGACAAATGGGTCCACAACAAGCCTGAGTTTCTGAACTTTGGGGGAACATTACATGTTCAAGGGGGGAATATGTGGTAGGCAGTTCAGGAAGGCTGTACCTTCCTAGTACCTCAGCTGATGGGGAAAGCAAGAAGGCAAGACGTGGCCAGGAGTTTAGGATGAAAGGAGGCTGCATCCTCCAAAACCTGGAGAGAGAAAACCCCACGGGCATAGGCCCCAGTGGACTCTCTCCCTGCTGCTCTGCAACACGGACATGTAGAGAAAACCACACGAGACAATGCATAGAAAATGGCAGACAAGCGAGATTTAAATTTTCCGAGGCTTTTATCAGTTAGTTCTCAAGGTGCGCTAGATGTCACAAAGTAATTGGTTCCTCAGGCCAGCCCCCAACAAGGGGCTGGTCCAAATTCTGAGCACATAACAGGCAGTTGTTTTCCTAAGCGAAAAACCATTACCTGTGAAAAACAACTGCAAGAGCTAAAGAGTTAACAAAATTGTAACATTGTTTAGACTAGCATGTATGGGGAAGACAGAGTTCTCATACAAACACTAGAGAGCTGAAGGATTTCTCTGCAAAAATACTCTAGCAGCATCCACAGAGAGTGATTTTGCTCCAGTTGCTGGCTCAGCAAAAGGACACCTTCTTTGTGGCTGATCAGCTGATCAAGTACCAAGTTTCAAAGTACCAAGTACCAAGTACAAAGTACCAAGTTTCCCAGACCTGCAAGGATTCCCACAGAGCCTGGCCACTGTCTCTACTCCGCTCCACCCTCCCTTCCATCCCCTTAGCAGGTACTATGGTAGGTGTGTGGGGAATAATCATGTAATAGGTTTTGGGCATGCCAACCACATTCCGTCCAGGGAATATCAAATGCATTTCACCCTCTAATTTCTGTACCATTACACCTTCTGTTAGGATGGGGATATTTCCCAGTTGTTCCAGTTTTGGACAGGACCCAGGGGTTATTCTGTACTACTTTGCATCATTGCTGGGTGTGAGGGAAGGGCCTCTGGCTTCCAAGAAAAAGGGTGGCCATTCTGGTCAGAATAGGTGGAAGCATTGTGCCCCGTTGTTCCTTGTCTCAGGGTCCTCAGTGAGCCTTTTTATGTGTGAATCACCCTCGTTTTGTGTACTTTTGTTACTAATATAGTTGCTGTTACTGTTTGTTTTCTTATCTCATGGCTATTTCCAGAAAATTGTTCTTAGAAAGGGGAAGCCAGCCAGCAGCAGAGTGGTTTGGAGTATTGGTGGGAGACTTAAATTCCTAAACCACACCAGTTTTCTCTGATTTTACCCCCAGACATCTTTTCACAATAAGCATACAGCAATCCAAAATGCCACTTACACCTGTAGCCAGTTAAATACTTCTATCCACATTGCCTACCCTGGTATTTGCATACTGTGGCTGAGTTAGCCAAATAATTTCAGGTGGATAATGGCTGTTGTGCAGGGATTATGTTGCCTTGGCTACAGTAGCCAAAGGCCTTTCCATTCCTTAGGGAAACCCCCCATTTTGCAGACTTCTCACTGCCCTGATGCTCCTTGGGTGCCCAAGCCCTAACAGGCAATCCTTGCTACGCTGATGTCTTTTGCATGTACATGGAGCATGCATTCCATAGCATGTGGATAATATGCACACGTGCTCCTGTATGCTTGCAAGGCTCTGTGAATGAGAAGTGTTCATGGCCCCAAATCTCTGACAAATAGGTCTTCCCTTTTCTGTCTGCTGTTTTATCTTATTGCCTGTGGCCAAGTTAGATGTACTGCTGGAGCTCTGGTTTGCTGTGGTTATACCTCTTGTAGGGTCTGCCCAGTACTCTGGGGGAGTTCTCTGTACTGAGGAGCATGTAGCCATGTCTCCTGACTAACATGATGACTGGCAGAAAAAATAAATAATCTATAAAGGAGTAGTAGTGATGGGGACAGCCATTCTGACATTGTGAAAGTGATAAATTAAGAGGCCATTTTTCAAAAGGTGTAACTTGCCTCAAATGGGCCCCATGCAAAAAAAGGCTGCACAGAGGTGTGGTGTTGACAGACCTTTGGTAATGCCTCATCTCATTTCACCAGCTTCTGTGAGAGCTGGTTAAAACAGCTGAAATATCTCCCTCAAAGTGCTGCTTCCTGCTGAGCACTAAGGCTTTTGTGATCTGCATAAAAGATAGGTCTCAATATTAAAACAATGCGAAATAGCAGTTAAAAATCCTTGTACAATTCAACATGCTTAGCTTAGCACTGTGCTTAAACTGATCAATATATGATATTTTATTTAAATCTCAAGACTTAAAGCCTGACAGTTTCAGCTTTTCTTCAACATTTAGAAGTTAGCTCAGCAGAAGTGCCATGAGATCTGAAGTACCATGGGTGAGATCCAGAAAGATGAGATGGCTGAGCTGCCATGATGTACTGCAGGAGTGTTTCCGGGCTGCAAAGTTACGAAGCATGTTACTGGGAGACAAGCAAAATGGCACTTAATTGCAATGTTTTCAGGGACTGATCAGTGTTTCCACTGGGGAGCTCCTAGTTCATGCCATTTGTTCTATAGTGTGAACACAAGTCACTGTATTTAACCTGTGTACTCTGTACTGAGCTCAGGGGTGGGCATTTGATGAAAGCGTATTATAAAGAATTTGATTTGATTTGAAAACACAAGGAAATGGAGAACATACAAGTTCCATGGACAGTAGTGTGATTTGTTGTTTTTTTTTCCCAGTCCTGCTGGCTAACTGCAATAGTTGTTTTCAAGGATTTTGCCTTACTTACAAATTGGGTTCAGCTTCTTCATGTTGGTTCTTAACCTTTCTCTGTTGCTCTCTTATCCTTCTGGGGACTTGGAGGAAGATTTCCTTTGTTCCTCTTAGCTTGCATGCATCAAGTTGAGATGGGCATCTGGCCCTCCTGTAGAAGGATGTACCTATGTTGCCCCAAAAGCAGTGTGTCCCAGGCTTTGTGCCTGGTGCAGATAGGCAGGGCACTCACCTCTCCTGCCTTGGGAAGAAGCTCTAAGTGCTTTGGGGCAGAGCTGCCATGTCAGGATATGGTATGTTGGCTCTTCTGCACATCCTTCAGCAGCTGACATGAAGATGTACTGCACCTCACTTCCAATATGCCACCCTAGTAGGTTGTTGTAGCAGAAGCTTTCATGAGAAGGGTTCTAATGTCTCCTTTTTATCATGTTTCCCCTCTTCTTGGTGTTTTTGGTGGATGTATTTGTGCATGCATGTGCAGATAGGAATCAGAAAACTCCTTGGAAATCTGCAACTGTTTTCTGATAAGAGTTATCAACCCAGTTTTCAGTGCACCTCCCTGTAAAGTAAACTAAATGTGTAATGTAGCAACTCTGCCCTCGAAACTACTTTTATTCACGAAGATAGAGCCAAGAAAGTGATTTGTTATAGGTTGGCAAAGTATCCAAAATGATCAGGTTCTTATCTAGCTCTGACTGTTAGTGTGATGCAAATGAAGGCGAACAAGGTTCATGTGTCATGGAGGGGCACAGGGATGGGAGATGGAGGGTTCTGTGTGACACTAGCTGGTGCTCCATATCACCACAGGTGTCACTAGCTGCTCAGGCCACTCTCCATGATCCCTTTGGCAGTGTTTAAGGCTTTTTAACCTCTATCACTTCTAGTCATAATCAGGTAAGACAGTTTGTTAGTGTGGAAAGTATAATTGGTAGAACATCAGTTCAGAAACTCAGATGAGACAGCTTAAAGTATATTTTATTGTCTGTGAATCTTAAAGTACTTTTTTGAATACGAACTCATTTCACTGGGCGACAGTAAAACTAAGTGAGCAGTATGTCCACTTTATACATTATTAAAAGAAAGCACACATAGATTTATTGACTGCTGGAAGTCATGTAATAAGGCAGTGATGATGCCGCAAGTAAAGTTCAGGAGTGCTAGATTGCAATTCCCTCTCCTGTCTGTTAGATGGTGATATGTGGAAAGGACTCTACAACTTGGAAGTTGTAAAGGAGGTATGTTTATTGTGGCGCCGGATGTATGAGGGGTAGCCCTGTCTTTGTTTGAAAGATGGGTGTCTGGCAAGGAAGGCAAGAGCCTCTGTTGAAATGAAAAATGCAACTCCCTTCCCTCCACAAATTATAATTTTGAAATTAAGGGGCTTTCAGGCAAAGATATGGAAAAGGAATGGGAGTTCCTTACTAGTATGTAAATGTATAACAATGCAAACAAACAGCAGCTGGGGCAGCAGCACCAAACAGAACCAGGCACCCAGTGCCAGCCTCTCTGGGCCGCAGGCACTTTCCCCTTTGGTGCAGTTCCGCTCGCGGCCGCCAGGGGCGCTGGTGGCTCCCGGCCGGGCAGGGCGGGTGCGATGGTTCCCCGCGCCTGCAGGGGGCGCTGTGGCGTGAGGTCGGCCCTCAGGCGGCAATGGCAGCTCGGGAACCCTGGAAGGGATGGACGGAAAAAGCGCCACAAACCCCCTGGGCAGCTGCTCCGGTGCCCAGCCAGATGTCCCGGAACAGCAGGCCGGAACAGCAGTGGCGAGCACAAACCCCAGGTGGCAGACAAGATGCATCAAACTCTGGAGCTGCGGTGGAGGTCTCAGCAGGCAGGGCGTGCAGGGCTATGATGTACTGAAGTCTCAAAGCAACCGTGGGGGCAGAGTGGCCTCAGCCTGGCTCCCACCAGGGGAAGGGAAAGGCAGGCTTGGGATGCTGGGGTTCCTCCCTGAGGGCCTGAGCAGATGGTTAACAGGTCCCTCTTTTAGTAAGGTGGGGTGTTAGGGTCCCAGTGCAACAGCCGCTCCAGTGAGCAAGCTCCACTCGCAGTAGAAGGAAGGCAGCCGAAAAAGAGAAACCTGCAGCACTGACAAAATCCCTCCACAATGATGGCAGCCTCTCTCCCTCCGAATGCTGAGGACAGCAGCCAGCCCGAGGTGTATCCAACCCCCAGGTAAAAAAGAGTAGCCCGTTGGACCCTTCCCCCTGTGGCCAGGTCTTTTGTTTTTCTTAAGCAGCCAGTAATTTGTTGCCCTGGCAACATATATGGGAAAAAATCTCTAAGAGAAAAAGAAAACAGGAGAAGTCCTAAAAACCCCAACAAAGCCCCTGAAAAACCATGCATGCTGACTGCAGTACTCAGCTTGAAATACAAATTGCATATGCATCAGGTTACACAATACATATTCATTGTCTGTCTCCGCTTCGTATTATAAGTAGTTTATCATCCTATTTATGTGCTGCCTGGTGGTTGTGGGCCAGGGTCTCCAGGATGAAGTAAGCAGTCTTCCTCAGATTTGAACTCTTCACCTTGCTTCCTTGCACATGCTCTTTGAGGTCCTGGTCAAAGTCCAAACCCCAAAGCTGGTTCGAGCCAATTCCAAGGTCCAAAAGCAGGGCTTCTGGTCACAGTTTCTTCCCTTTATCAATGGTCTGGCATCCTATCCTTATCCTCCCATATATCCTTCCCCTTTGCCTGGCCAGTATAGCAAATGTTCAGCAAGCAGTATATTGTTTAGCAAGCACCTGCAAAGTTTCGCAATAGTAGCAGTACCTACAGCAATTAACCCCTAAAATCTAAGCCCCTTGTATCAATAATTTGGCCACAGTTGTTGTAAATAAAATTGGAACCAAGAGTCTAAAAATGAAATTTCAGGAAAATTGACTTATTTTTATTCTAAATGTTAGCCTAGGTGAGAATAGGTGAATTTCATGTTTCTTGGCATAAAAAGCTGGAATATAGCTGTATAGTCCCAAATTAAATCAGTGTGGTCGACAGAGTCCTACTGAATCTTCTTGTAACTGGCAGTACCTGCAGACAGGAAAGCCCTAAATTAAATTCCTTTTCCCTCAACCAGCAAATATCTCTTCCTATTGTTTTATCTTTCCTTGTCTGATTGTCATCAACCAAAGCTCAAGTTATTTCCTAGAGTTATTTTCCTTGATCGCCTCTTTCATTTTGGGGTTTGCCCTGATTTCTGCCATAGAGGACTTAAAATCACAGTGCTCTTCCCAGGCAGGTAGGTGATACTTGGCTCACCTAGTGATAATGCTAAATTAAATAGTGGAGGCTGTTACCCACCCAGTTAATGTGGGGCAAGCTGTGAGAGGCAGAGGATTTCTTGTTACTCTGTTGAGGTCTAGGGTTAGTTTTCCTTTCGTTTCTTTCTCTTAGGGTATTTTCTCCCATTTTGCTGCTAAGGAACAATAACAATCAGGTACTTAAGAGAGACAAAAGAAATTGCCACAGCTCAGGGGAGGGGTGCAGCTGGCTACTCTCTCTTTACCTGGGGGTTTCTCAGAGAGCAGCAGAGATATTGAAAGATTTGGGCCGGGGGAAGGGGTTGGTTGCAGCTCCTAGCTCTCTTTTGCTCTTGGCTTGGAGGTAATATGGTTGAGCTGCCCATTTTTGCACTTCCGCCTCTCCGCCATATCGTGTGGTCTCCGAGCTCGCGCCACAGCGCCCCCTGCAGGCGCGGGGGAACCATCGCACCCGCCCTGCCCGGCCGGGAGCCACCAGCGCCCCTGGCGGCCGCGAGCGGAACTGCACCAAAGGGGAAAGTGCCTGCGGCCCAGAGAGGCTGGCACTGGGTGCCTGGTTCTGTTTGGTGCTGCTGCCCCAGCTGCTGTTTGTTTGCATTGTTATACATTTACATACTAGGAAAGAACTATCATTCCTTTTCCATATCTTTGCCTGAAAGCCCCTTAATTTCACAGTTATAATAATTTGGAGGGACGGGGGTCATATTCTCCTTTCCATAAGAGGTTCCTGCCTCCCTTGGAAGACACCTGTCTTTCAAACCAAGATATATTCTGTGGTTCCCTTGGTGTTTGATGGCTGTGCCACCTTACATGGTCTCTGCAGATGCTAGAGCTTGTTCCTGGGTTACAAAAGCATTTCCAGGTGTGGTTTGTCAGAAGAATAAGCTTGCTGTATCTCTAGAAAAGCGGCTGGTGGTAGGTAGCAAAGAATCCTACTTGAAAAATGGCAGATAGTTTAGGGACCACATGGGAAATGCTGGTTTTATGCAATTGATCTCTCCAGGTACTTGTGATTTGTTGTTTGTGGGATAAATATCAGGGGTTGATTAGCAAGTCAAGCTGTGGGCAGAAGTTACCATGGACCTCTGTGTGGGGAAATTGGACCTGTCTTTGCTGTTGGACGCTGTGTCCTCATTACAGTGGCACAAGGTGTACAGTTGTGCATCATTATTGTATGAATGATGTTCGGTTGTGCATCATTATTGTATGAATGATGTTCGGTTGTGCATCATTAATGTATGATGTGCACATCATTCCCCAAAGTGAAAACTGAGGTAGAAGTCTGCATTTGGCAAAAACTACCTATTTTGAGCTTTAACTTAATGCTTGTGAATGTGTGGTGCTAACCAAGTGATATTCTCTGGTTCAGGGGTGATGGTGCATTTAAAGAGTCTCATTGATCCAACTGACTGAAGCCATGCAGAAATGGACAAACATCCCCGTCACTCTGCAGTGATGTCTCAAGGTGATTATTTTTGCCAGCCTCCCTGAACTCTGGCTTTGGCCATGCCCACTGTCTTCCAGCCATCTAAGCTCTGGGACTGTCTGGAACCACCAAGCTCCACTTGTAGCTGCATAACTGAAAAGTCCTCAAGCAAATGAGCTTAACATTTTCAGAAATTAATTTCTGGCAGTTTGGAGCAAATGTTTGGTCATTTTACTTAAATTTCAGCCCTTAAAACTAATTCCATCTGCTAGTGACATTTTGGAGGCTAGTGCATTTAGCCTTAGTACATCATCATTATAAAAAGCTGCAGGTTTCATATTTGTGTTACAGCGGTCAGCATTTGCAGCTGCTATGGCTTAAAATTTCTTTGCTTATGTAGTTTTTTTAGCTAAATGCACAGTGCAAGTTACTAAACTACCTATATCATAACATTTCCATAGATCTAGTCTTTTTCTCTAGCTTCTTGATAAAACTCATCTAAATAATACTGACAGTTTCTTGACAAGAAAAGGGTGAAGAAGGAACTCAATGGTACTAAATGACATAAAGGCTGAACATGATGAGCAGGTGAGAAACATAGTGGCTGTGCTATGACTGCAATATATATTTCCATGGCACTAGAATTGCAAGCACAGCTTCTGTCTTCAACAGTCATCCCTATTTCCATTTGGATTATGGTGAGAGAGTAGGTAAAGGTTTAAAAAGGTATCCAGAATGAAAAATAGTGCTGAAAGCCTGCTGGGTGCTGGACGTCAGTGGCAAATTTTTGTGTAAGCCTGTAGATACTTAAAATAAATAGCTTCATAAATGCTGATTATTATATCAGTCCTATTTCAATGCAAGTGTATGGACAGCCTATTCCAATACCATTACAATTCTGTTACAATTTGAAATGGCACTAAATTGTTTGAGGGGAGGCTGTGCTAATGAATCTATTACAATGCAGAAATCACTGTTGTAGGATAATGGTTTCAGTGCAAATATGTGCATTAACTGTGATTTCATATCACTAGACAGGCTATGACATCATTTAAAATAAACATCTTGCTGAGAAATTATTTTAAATAACTTTGGAGATAGGCCTCAAATTTGTACAGTGCCAGAGTGAAGCTGAGGAGTTGCTGTTGGTGTTTGTAGGACTGTGTCAGTCTTGCATGTAGCACCTGTAAGCTCTTAATGGACTTCTGAAACAAAACTTTTATTTATATGTATGTTAGTGCAAAGCTGTGGCTGAAGTTCAGGTTTTCTACTCAGTCCTGTGCCTCACAGGCATAAAACAGCATGGGTGCCGGTGCTCAGTGGCAGAGCTGGCCAGCCCTCCCCAGTGTGAGAAGGCAGGAGCGTGGGTAGGAGGCATGGAACGGGCTTTAAGACAGGAAAGAAGCAATAGCTTTGAGCTGCAGACAGGGTGCTAAGGGTAATTGGGAAAAGATTCTTGAGGGTGAGGGCAGTGGAACAAATGTGGTGCAGCTCCTGCTGACCTCCAGGGAAGATGTATTTGCACTTCCCTCTGTTTCTTGTGTGTCTTCCTCCACTAGTTCTTCCATTTCTGCCACTGATACTTCTCCTTGAATATTTCTGTCAGATTAAATCTAACACAGATAAGGCTAATCACCCAAACCTTCCTTCTGCTCTCTGGCACAGGTGACACCAGTGCTATCTGACCTGTTATCAGGCTGGCAAGACGTGGGTTACTTATGTTCCGCCTGTTGTCCTCTGTAAATATTTAAACTATTTCTTAAATCTCTTCCTCTTTCTCTAAATCATCTGCAATCTGCCCCATTTTCTCCCCCCATGTGAATGGAAGGGTTGTGTTTGGGTAAGGTTAATCAGCGCAGAGAACTTGCTTGAGACCTACTGCCCTTTATCCTCCGGCTTCTGCCTACCTCCTCATCTTTCTCCATGTTATTTCTTTTTGCCTGGGGACCTCTCAAAAACCTTCAGGTGACTTCATTGAACACTGCTATAAGCTCGTGACCACAAAGCACCTAAACAGTGTCCAGGTTTTGGAGGGGGTATAAGCCTAGGCATTGTACCTTCTTGCCTCAGGACAGGAGGCTGAATGTAAGAAAGCAGCTTGCCTAAAGCAGAAACTCTCTCCCTTTGCTTTTTGATTTTTCATTTGTAGTCTTTCTTTCAAGAAACACGCATGGACATATCAGAACAGCAGATTCATTCCATCTCAATTGCATTTGTGCCTTGCTTCAAAAAATAAGACAGCTGCTCCTGTCTTTAACTGTCTAAAAGATTATTGAGTTGGTCTGTTGTCTGCTTCATAAAAGAAGAGAGATATCTGCAAAACAACATCCTCTACTGCTAAAGTAAAAAGAATGTTTGCATGGGATGTTTTCTCACTTTTTCTGATTTTTTTTTTTAATCTTTAAGTTTTTTGTGTGGTTCTTCTTTCCTCCCCACACCCTTCCCAGGGTTTCTGCCTACAGTAGAATATAGCAGTCATGAAATTTTTATCCTTGAAAACTCAAAACATTAGGTAACGACTTAAACCTAGATAATGGCAGGGTCACTCTAAGATTTCTGACATCCAAAGGCCATTTCTTTCATTAAAATTAAGGTATCACTTTATGTATTTTAGTGTTAACACTTTTCCAAATGATATTGTAGAATCATCCAACCCCATACAGGTAGCGTGGGTAACCATTGGGTTTCACTGTATGTTGATCTTTCTGCTGCCAACTCCACTCATATTTGCCCATGGTATTGAGGCAATCAGGAGTATGACTTGCTTGGAAGAGGGAGTGTGTTTCTGTGCTGAGGTTTCTATACAGCAATTAGCACAGTGTGACCCAATCTCCATGGGAGATTTGGGAAAGGAAACTGACAGAACAATCTTATAATGGAGAAAATAGCTCAGGTTTTGTCACCTGAGGGGGCCAATCCTTACAGGTTTTTAAGTTTGAGTGATACCCTCCTCAATCTTACAGTGAACACCTTGTTTCTTGTGGGGAATTTCAGCAGTTTTCATCTAAGCAGACTGCATAATTCTCTGTGCAGTAGTGCCGAAGCCCAGTGATAACCAGTGGTCTGTAGCTCTCTCTAAGCATGTGCTTTCTCTTTCTGCTGCCAGAGATGGATCCCTGTGCAGCTCCTCACACTGAGATACTATGCAAAAAAGGCTGCAGCAAAGCAAATGCTCAGTAATCCAATTGCTTTGCACTGGGCAACTATAACTAGTGTGGTATTTTTGATCACTGCAAAAACTCATTTAATTTCCTTCAAGACATCCCCGGTCACTTCAGACTCTACAAAATGCTTCTTTCCCTTCAGCTTTAGATCTCTTTTGGAGTTGAGAGAGGTGCTAAGAAGAAGAAGGATGCATCACACAAGGGAGAAAATGTAACAAAGCTGCAAAAGTATTAAAACATCGTGAATAGAAAAATATACATTAAAGAGTATACTTTGTAGGAAATGAATAAAACATCAAGTGATAGTAAGAGTTCTCAGAGGAAATTGGTATGTTAAGCCTTGTCTTCACTGACAGGTGAGTTAATAAGGCAAAGCAAGCATAGAAGGGAAGACTTAAGTTCATTTGCTTTCTTGAGGAAATGCTGAATTATGACTTTTGGAAGTGAAAACTTTTTTTTGAGGGAGCACAGTGGAAAAAATAAGATTGCCACTAATGTTTGGTGTTTTTTAAAGAGAAAAAGTTATTATTGATGAGTCTAGAATACTGGCTCATGAAGTCAGTTCATGTGTCCCCTTCATTTTGTGTTTTTCTCTAAATAACTTAAATAGAAAATGGTTAGATTATGGGTTTTGCTTAGCATATTTAAATTCAGAGTAGTAAAAATGAGAAACAGCCATCTAAACTAGCATCTTTCTGAATTGTATCAAAATGAACAGGGAAGTATGTTTTCTGGAGTCTGTCCTTACTCCTTAAAACCATTTTGCATTGGCTTTTCATGCTGTTAAATATTACATTATAAATTCTCTCTCTCTAATTAACATCAGACATTAACAACAGCTTGATTGTGGGAATTTCCTCTTCTTCCTGGCTATTCACTAGGAAGAGTTGTCTCTCGTTGGAGCATTATGGCTGTCAGAGCTCAGGTTGGCTAGAAGTATGAGGGGAAAAATGCTGGTTTCCTTCACTTATAGAAAAATGTTGAAGTTATTTGTCCACTGGTTCTGCAGAACGCTTGTCTGGGGCTGAGTGCAGTCTTTCATGGAGAGGTGGCAACCAGCTGGGTCAGGTTGGTATTTGGTGATGTGGCGTCTGGGACTGAGTGTCCTCTGTGTTTGATGCAGTGACATGGTACTGAGTTGCAATGGTGCAGCACTGCACAGCTGACCTGCCTTTTCATTCTGCGTCACATCAAGGATCGCTACAATGCTGTACTCTCTGTGCTATATTATTGAGGGGTTTTTCTGCTGTTTTCTCTTTCAAAATGATGTCCTGGCAGCTCTTATTTGTCTTGGTAAAACATTTCTTGCCTCTGCAGAATTTGCTGGCTCTGTGGAGATCCGTTATCCTTCAGTGTTGTGTTCATGTACAAAAATGTTTCCTGTAAAACCACCGTTAGCTGCGATTTAATGGTCATTCAGTGCTGCTGTTTTCTAAGAGCCTTCACAATTCAGGAAGCTATTTCTTCTCAGTTTGACACATAAGATAAAAAGAATATTTTTGTGCTGAATGACTTGGAGTTTGCCATGTTAATGAACAGCTAATCAAAGTCTGAAAAGTAAAACCTTGAAGCTGCTGCCTGATGTTGCTAAGTTCTTAAAGAAGGGTTTGGCTCAGAAGCTGTGTGCAGTTAGACAGGTTTGTACCCCAGTTAGCTTCAGACTAACTTTTATGATACCTAGTGATATCCTCTTGTGGCATTAAAAATAAGAATTAAAAATTTAGTGTATGACACCACATGAAAGGCGAATTGGCTGCATGAGCAAAGAGCGAAAAACAACCATGACCTACTGTCAGACTCAAGCAGGCAAATAAACTCATGCATTGGAATTATTTCAACAAGCCAAAGCCCAGAATAAGGAATGTCTGCATGTGCTCCAAATAAGGTGATACGCTGTCAGATGTATGAAGCCTGGACTGATGCCTTAGGTTTTAAATTTTTTATTTTTCAAACCCTGCAGTGCCCAGTGTGTAAGTCTGGAGTTTCCTGGAGCCTGTTCATTGCTGCTCTCTGTGCCGGGCACACACAACAAAGCCTCTCTGGGGCTGCTCTCCAAGGCCCTCCTGGGCCCAAAAAGTATCAACCAAAAGCCTCTAAAGCAGGAATGAGCTTGGGAAAACTCCATCATTAACTGAAGCTTTAATTGGAGAATTTACCCTGAGATGCAAATGAACCAAACCTATAAAAGTGTGAAGAACTCGTGGCCTCTCATCCATCTCGGGGCCCATCTGGGCAGCAGCCGCTGGCTCCCCAGGGGTACCTTTGAAGGCCCTTCAAATAAATATCCACCTTTATTCCCTTATTCCTATCTAGTCTGTTTTTAGGTTTCCTCTTCGGGCATGAGGATAAAGAAGGAATGGAGTCAACATGAATGAGTGTCCCATCAGCAAGACAACCTAGACAGAATGCACTATATTGGGAATTTTGCTTCTAATGATCTTGAAAAGGTAAGTTAGAGATATATGTGATTTAAAAGAGAACAGAAAGGTGGCATTGTTGTGAGGTGCCAGAGTAGAAAAAGGGCATTCCCAAATGTCAACTTGTGCTGGAAGCAGCTTTGGCAATGGTATGGCAGAGAGGAGGCTGTGAGGCAAGAGGATGGCTGCAAACTCTGCCACTGCCAGCAACAATCCAACCTCATGCAACTGAGTTTGTTGTGCAGCAGCATGTCTATTCCTTCAGACTGTGCAGGCTTGATAAAAGAAGATTCACTGTTATCCAGATCTAGTCTTCAAAACTGCAGGAGGTGAAATTTGATTTTTTCCCCCGGTATTAATTCTGTGCAGACAAGACACTTTGTCAATGTTTTCTTTTCAATCCTGAGCTATAGGCACTTTTTTCAGTATTGAGGGAACATTAGCGAAAAGGATGCCATATGGTCTCCTTAGGGATGTATTTCAGTTAAAGCATCTAAGCTTAGTCTCAAAGTGTGCTGTGTATGCTGTTGGTGTACAAATTACCTTCTGCATCAGAGGGGGTGTAGTGGGACCCTCCTGGATTTTACTTGCAAGGTGTTCAAGAAAGTGGTGGGATTGCAAGAAGCCAAAGAGGGAACTGTGGACATGGCTACTGCTGCTGCAGATGGCATTGGAGGCCCTGGCTTGGAGCGAGGGATGTCTTTGCTTCTGTCCCTGCAGGGTAATGTGTTTTCCCCTGTAACTGTGATGCTGCAAGCCCCCAGCATGAACAGTCCTATGGGCACTCAGTGCATCCTCTGAGCTCCTCTGCCTCTCTTCTCAGAGCTTGATGGACTTGTATCTGACAAATATACTACTATACCTTACAGTTATTATTGATGAAGAAACTATTTCTGATTTGTTTTTCAGGCAAAAAAATATTTTGAGAAGTTAAAAAAATATGACTGGATATAATAATAATCTATGCTTTTTTTTAAAGTAAGATGATGTGAAAAAACCACCTATGACTGATTACTTCTGTGAGTAGTGAGGCTTTTGCTAAAGACTGAATGCTGCAAATTCTTTTTCTGTGTGTGTGTTTGCTGTAAACAAAAACTACACAGAACCGTGCTTCCTTGTGTTCCTGTAAAATTTCCCTGAAGAAGAATCCATTTCTGAGATCATAGGTTTGCCTGTGTTTTTATCTATGAACTCTTTTGAAAGGAGGGGACTGCAATATTTTCCTGTTTTCTTGAATTGTTTTGTTCATTTGTTTGGGTTTCGTTGTTGTGGGACTTTCTTTCTTTGGTCTGGTTTGTTTGTTTTCTTCAACAGAACTTTGGTTTGGGTGGCTGATTGCCAGAGTTGAGTTGTTTTGGCAGAAATGTATTTTACTTCCCCAAGACTTTCAAGCTTTACTAAACACTGTTGTTATGTGGGATAATGGAAATGTTTTTTTTTTCTTTTAAAATCTCATTTTACTAACTATTTGGTTTAGACTCTAAGGGATAACTCAGACAAGGAAAAACTCTCTGCAATGTCAGATTTTTTTCCTCCTTCAGCTGTGTCAGGAAACAATGTACCTGAAACTTTTTCCTGGGTTGCAGCAGGCGGAAAAGCTCTTTCCTCTGCTGCAAGGGAACACACTGAGAGTAGAAAATTGGACATTCCCTGATCTATCACTGACCCCTTCTCAGTAAGCTGGTTTTCAACCTCAGCTGGTTTCAAGTTTGTATTTCAGAAAGCAAATTATGCTGCAATTTGCAGATGACAGTAGGTAACAATTCGCAGTAGAAATTCCAAAATAAGTTATTATTGCATTGTTGTGTATTTGCTTTCACTTGTGTAATACATACTAGGCTTGCCCAAAAAAAGTGGAAAGATGGTTTGAATGATTTGGGATGAAGATGGGGTGGTGGTTTTCTGAAAATAGTCTTCCAGATACTGAAGAATAAATACAAATGAAACTTAAATGAAAATAATTTAACATGTTTCACCTCTGATAAAGTGGCAAAATGCATATCCTTGGTAGAGAGCCTGTTCACCTGAAGGATCTACTGTATTCCAATTAAAGGCTTAGTGAGGAACCTGACCTGCAGTTTGGAGGTGCTTATTAAATTCCTTTGGTTTCAGCCACTTGCTGTGATAATACAGGATATAAACTTGGAGGCTAATAAGAAACCATTCTCAATGGAGACTTTGATACCATAATCTTCAGAGCAGAGTTGAAATTTCTAATTTAATGCTTAATGAATAATCTAGTTTCTTGTTTGAAACTTCAGACTTTCCCTCAGTCTGTTTCATACACTAGCTACCTGTGATGCCTGTCTTGGGACAAATACAAAAAAAGTGTATTGGTAGTTGAAGAAAACGAAGACATGCCAAGGAGAAGGTCAGGGAGGTGCCAACATGGATAATGCATAAAATCAAAAATGCAAGAGGGTAGGCAGAATATCAAATATCTTAAGGCTGAGGTGGGAATTTTATTGTTGAAATGAGATGGGATAAAACCACCCTCTGATGATGGCTGATGGAGGTTGGTGCCTCCATCAGGGTTCCGGGGAAGAGTGGAAGTGAGTGTAGGGCAGACGGAAATCCCTACAGGCACAGTTGCAAGTGCAATGTATCAGCAGGATGCTGTGAATAAACTTGAGTATATTGAGTCTGGCAAAACAGGAGGAAGCAAATCATAGACAAAGGTAAGAATTAAATGAAAAGGAATAAAAAATATTTCTACTTTTTAAGTGCTGGCATTTTCAATTTTGAGGTGAGATGCAACTTAAAAATGAAAATGTTTAATTTAGGCAAACATAGTTACTGATAATTTTTAGAAATGAAAGAACATTTTATTTTTAATTCTCAAATTTTAAAACCCACAATGGGATCTCTTCTCAATTCAGTGAAATACAAAAGAATACAGTTGTTCTGTGAATAATTTCAGCTGACCTGATTACTTCAGTAAGGATTTGATCAAAATGTTTCACTCATCTGTCTCAGTGAATCAGATCAAGTCAAATAGCTTACTGTGCCTTAACATGGACTTAGGATGGTGTTTTGCTACACAGTTATTGATGAAATACTTTAAATGTTTGTTGTGTTGGTAAGGTGTGTGACCCAGCTCCTCCTAACCCCAAGGAAGGAGTTCTCCTGATTATTGTGAATGTGATTAATTAGTGCACCAGTGACAATTAGTTCTACCACCTCTGGACAGTACAAAGTGTTTGTTATTTTTCACATAGGGAAAAAAGAGAAGAAATTGATGGAAAATAATAACTGAAATGGCTATGATTATGAATCATTAACAGCCTAAATAGCAATGTCAGGGATACTTGTTCCACTTGGCTTGTAATAAAATGAATTCTACATTTAAGAGAAGAATTAATGGTGTAAACTACTGTTATACTGATGTTTTAATGACCAGAACAATCTTCAGGCGACTGAATACAACCTTTAGACTAAAAGTGTTATGCAAAGCTGTTGCATTTAGCTTTTGTCTTTGCACTAGCATTTTAATTTAATCAACAAATATTAGATTCAAACAACCTTGCTAAAAATACATTTTGACTTCAGCTAAGTTGCATTGCAAGTATAATCTCCAGTGAAGTGATACCTGCACTTCCAGCTTTGCTCATGAAAATCTAAAGTTCTTGTTGGGGTTTTTTCCAGGATCAGTAAAACGTTGCAGAGCAAGTAGTTGACTTTGGGTTTTGTATGCTGCTGCTCAGCTCTACATGTTATAGAAGTGTGATTTGCTTGCTGAGAACCCAAGAAGCAAGAAGCTGTTTAAATCAGATTAATGGTGTAATTAGATATGCCCAGCTTTTTAGGTGCTTGTGGTGGTCTTCCGATTAAATAGTACAGATACACAATTAAGAAAGAAACTGCTGAACAAGCACAGGAACTACTTACTGTAAAGTTTCTTGCTACCACTACTGTTAATCCATAATGTGCAGCCTAATGATGTAGATCCATAACAGCAAATTTATGGGTGAGCAGTATGTGATACGGCATCTACAGTTTTTCATAAGGAAACAGACTCAATATTTAGTTTAAACCTTGCTGTCACCAAAGCCTTTTATTTAACTGAGGGGCAGAAAGTATGAACTAAGTGCTTAAATTCTGATTGATGAGCAAGTAAACTTTATCATCTGTAGGGTTTCAGTTCAATAAGCTACCTAACCTCTTAATCTCAATTACTTGGTGAGCAGCTGATAAAGTGACTCAGTGTCTCACTAGTTGTGGCTAGAAGGAGGAAAATACTATTTTGAAGCATTTCTGCCTCTTGATCCAGGCATATAAATATGCCTGGATTGTATGAGTATGTGAAACTGCAAAATCCTATCACAGAAGGGTGTAGTCTGTATAAAATACAAGTATATAACTTGTGGTAACATTCCAGGTGATACTTCTTTGTCTTGTATTCTGTATTGAAATAGAATAAAAATACTATCCTTATATTTTAACCATAGTAATGGTGTCTGTAGGCAGGGCTATGAAATGTAGCCTAAAATAACCATCATTGTAACTACTAAACTTGACCTGCTTTTTGAATACATACATGAAAATAAAAGGAACAAAAAAGGACTAAAGTTGGAGCCTGATTCTTGGTTTTCTTCAAATGATAGGAGGTGTTTGTGTTATACACAGCAAACTTTGAGATCATTTTAAGCACTCCAGTTGCTTACAGTTAGGATTTTATTACCTGTGTTTAGAAGTGAGAAAGACAAGAGTTCAACCGCCTCTATAAGCATTGCCACCACAAAGTGGTTAAGTACCACTGTGTCTGACCTTATGTCACTAATGCACCAAGCACATCAGTCCTGTGCAGCTACCCATGTGCAGGGTGTTTGCTAATGCACAAGCTGATACAGAAGGTGTCGTTGTAGCAAAGAGGCTTTGACCTGAGGTGGGGACATGTTTTAATGATGAGGTGTTATGTCTCTAGTCAAAGCTGTGTGCTTTTCTGCATATGAGGAAGTAAAATGCATGTCAGTAGAAAGGATATAATCTGTCCTGACTCCCTAGGTCTGGGGGAGTTTTGCTCCAAAACTTATCATTCAGCAGAAATAAAAAGTGTCAAGAGCTTAGGTCTACAGCTCAGGGTATGAAAGGAGATGTGAGACATGAATGTGCCCTGAGAAAACATTTTCAGAGAGAGAAAGGGGAGGGAGAAGATGGGGGGACAGGTGAGGGAGGAGGGAGAGAGGGACTGAAAGAGACAAGTGTCTGATTCAACCCCAATTTTGGCTTCTCTTATTTAACAGGTGTATTTTCTGCCAACACTTACAATGACACCATCTGGTTTGCATGTTGTTTAAGAGCTTTTTATTTATGCATAACTAGCTCAATGAGATGATTACAGTGATTTTTTTTTTAAAGCAAATTCAGTGTTGAGAAGGCATTCTTCAGCCCATATGGTGATGAATCTGGAAACAGAGAGTCTCTGTTACTCTTGGCTCATATCTGTGGTAGTAGGATCAGGTCATGCAGGGAAGTTCCTCCCTATACCAGAAAGGAAGGAGATGGTCCAGGGATAAAGCACAGAATCATTTAGGTTGGAAAAGACCTTTAAGAACTAGTCCAACTGTCAACCTAGCATGCTGCCTTTATTTAATAGATTTAAGACCTTTAATATCTCTTCTTGCATAGTTATGGTTCTGAATAATTTAATAAGGGTAAACAAATTCTCCCCGTGTTTGCAGCATCTTCTGCATTGCTGTCTGCTGATGACCTAGGATTAAATAGCCTTGAGAGAGCTGTCAGGAAGTGAGGCCAGCCATTTCTGGTGTTAGCACCTAACACAGGACTTTGGAGAGATTTGAGGTACTAAAGGAAGTGGTTGGTTATCAGTGGCCCTCATCTCACAGGTTTCATTGCTTATTGCTGGTATCAGGTGTTGTCAGCAATTCCCCCTAAAGGCCATGGGTGTGGTTCCAATGTTGTCCATCACTCCCAAAGAGTGGCCAGCCTGAACGGCGTGTTGTTGCAGCTGACTGTAAAGAGTGAATGTACCTCAATGAGTAGCTGTGCCCCTAAGGGCTTCTGGTGCCCAAATCTATTAATTGGCAAAAGGGGAAAAGATGGATTGTATTGGAGAGAATGATACTATTGTTACCTTCTTGTTGTGGCACAGTAAGACTCTTGTTGAGGAGTCTGGTTTTGGAACCTTTTTAAGTCTGCCATAAATTCTTTGGGTCCCAGAAATCCAATGTTTAGAAAACTGGTGCCAGAGCTGCTCTAGAGGCATGTGTTGGGATTGTTTTGCTTTTAACTGTGTCAGAAAACTAAATCTTTATTGTGCATATACCACATCTCCTGAAGAGCAGATGGTGCCTTGCAAGCTGAGAGCTTCCAGGCTTTCTGTGTCTTGCTCTTCTGTCTTTTTTCCATATACCTTTTGAAAATAAAAAGGAGAAAACAAGTATGTGCATGTTTAGATTTCTGTTAAGAGCACTAAGCCAATTTGCTGTCTCCACCTTCCACTTTTAAGTGCAAGATGCTGGAAGCCTGTGTTCTGGTTGGGTTTTGTTGCTTCACGGTGCTATGGAGTTTGGTGCGTGTGCACTGTGACCTTCTCCAGGATTGCTCTCCATAAGGGCTTTTTTATCAATGCCAAAGAGTTAAAACTGAAAGCAAATGTTTCACCTGATCTAAAAGCACCATCTGGTGCTTTAAAACCACAGCAAGCACCTAAAAAAGCTGGGCATATCTATTACATTCCATTTTCCTGCCAAAGCACTCCTGTTCTGCACCCCTTGTCAGGGACACTACTGTGGCTGAGCAAGGCATTTCCGCATTGATAGGAAAGGACTAAGTTAGGGTCCAGGTTAATCCATCCCTTTGTTGTCCACTGAGGTGGTGATGTTCTTCAAGGGACCATGCGTAAAAGCTACTCAGAGGGAATTAGAGTGTGTCCCTAGATAAAACATCTGTGTGATGCAATTGGTGGAGACCTTCTGCTCCCTCTGTGATAAAAAGTGCCAGTTGCTGTACACAAGTAACAGATGGTGGAGGGAGTCCATCATAGAGGGAGAGCTGGATGAGTATAGACATGCTCTTTGGTTTCCTCGGCATACTTGGGTGACAAAAAGTGTGGGAATGATCTAGCATCAGTTGCTGTTCTTTATAATTTCCTGCTCTGTAGGACTTTGGGAAAACTGCCTTTTTTCCCCTCATTTAACACTCAGCTTTGCTGAGGATGATGTTTCTCCTGCTTTGACCAGTGAGTTTGCTTACCTCATTGATTTTTAATTGGCATTTTTTGATTACCCATGAAATTGGCATATTCCGACCGTTGTTCTGGCTGCTGCTGCAAGGAGAACACTTTCCCATAGGCATGAGTCTTGGAGAGAGGCTGCAATCTTCATCTTCTGTTTTTTCTGTTCCCTGAAAAGATGTTTTTAAGTGCTCATCAGCTGCTTTGTAGTCTCTTTGTTCTCTAAAAAGTGCATGAAACTTAAGGGAGTGCTTACCCATATAGCCAAATCACATACTCCTTTCTGGAGCTGACCTGTGGAGTCTGGTTGGTATGTTGCCTTCTTACATCCCAAGGCTTAGTGGCTTTTCTTCTCATGTCAGGCACAAATGCCCAGCAGCCTACTGCTTTTTGCACTCAACTTCAAGGAAATTAATGTCCAGTTTGCTGTGATGAATAATCCATGTATTGTGCTCTGCTGGGTGGTGCTCTGGCCTCATGGTACTGTGGTGGGGCACACCAGGGACACAGGATGCCGTGCCTGAACACACCTTTGTGTGGTGTAGCCTGTTACACTGTTTGGGTTTCTTTCTGTTCCAGGCCATGCACTGTCAGGGTGGACTGACAGACTGTGTCCAGCTTTGGGGGTTGTTCTTAACTGACTGAGAGATGTGCAAGTTTTCCTGCCTCAGGTGTTTCTTGAAAGATCTTAATTCTTCAGCTGGGTGTCTATTATTATGGTGTTGATCAGCTTCCATTAGCAGTCTCTCTTTGGAGAGACTTCCACTGTTAGCCAAACTTAAAATCCATTTTCAGTGGCAATTTAGATGGTCTTTTGTATTGTCTTCTGCTTCAATTATTTTCTTTTCCTTCTTGACACAATACCATGTCGTAAATGTTCTTGTGCCTTAATTAAAATTTCTTCTGACGGAGGAAGGAGAGCAAGAGACGAAATGGGACTTCCAAGGCTGTGCTCGTAGACAGATGTTTATTAAGTTCTTATCAGAGCCGCTGACCTGGCTCAGACACAGCACAGATTAGAGAATGGAGGAGAGTGCCTGCTTATCAGAATTACACAGCTTTCTTAAAAGTAAATGATCCAATTAAGACATGAGATTACAGACATTTTAACTTTTCCACCAATATT
>VXAC01006814.1:343-50661 GCA_013399225.1 Rhipidura dahli | reverse complement strand
GGGGGCGGCGGGTCCATCCCCGGTGCTGCCATCCCGGACTGGGGTGGGGGGGTCCCTCCATCGCTGTCGCCTCCCCGGGACACCCCGGTTGTTCATCCCCCGCCCGGCCCGGTGCTCCCCTCCCGGAGGTGGGGGGGGAAGGGGGGGAGAGGCACGTTCAGGCTGTATTTTGAAATTTCCAGATTGTCTTTTCCGTGCCGTTTCCTTGTAATGCATCCAGAGAGCTTATTAGTCATGTAAATAGAGAATCATGGCAATACTCGGCAGCTGGTGTTGGGATGGACCGGAGAGGGGTTCAAAACTGTCATTTTTAGTGTAATTTTTATTTTTATTTTATTTTTCCTGGCCACCTCTGATCCTGCGACGAGCATTTCTGTCTCCTCACCTTGCTGGGGGAAGCTGGGAGCCTAAACCCGTTTGTCATTAGGAGCGTCCTGCCTGCCAGCTTCTGTAGGATAAACCATATGTTGTCACAACACTATTTTTAATTTAGGGTGTTGGTTACATCACATCTCTGAATTGGGCAATCTCTGTATGAGGACGAAGGTAATGACTGTACCAGGGTTTATCAACTTATATTTTAATGAGTGTTTATCAGCATTATGAGAAGTCAGGAGGAATAAGTGACTTGGGTAGACTGAATTATTAGCTATTTTTTTCCTCTGAAAAATGAAACAAATAATCCAAATAATTCTTTCTTATATATTGGGAAAGCCTTTTTATTTTGGGAGAGGGAGAGTAGGAAGACTACAGGCAGCTGCGTTAAATATTTTGGGAAGCTATTCCGAGTCCGTGTCACACATGAATAGTGGTGTTTATTTTCTAAATGAAGTCTGGGCTCAGGATTGTTTGGTGGCCAACGGCCACTAATGAACTTTGCTTCCTTCACCGCCACCCAAAAGAGAAATAGTCGGAGGCTCCTGGTGATTAACTGGGCAGGAAGGGATAAGGGCAGAAGAGCTGCTTGTTTGTGTAGTGAATAACGCAACAATTAGTGGGCTATTAAACACATATGCTCATTCTGCATCGGTTCTATAAACAGTTTCCCAGCTCGCTCGACGTCTCGGCTTCCTCGGAAGCGCTCGGCCCCGGCCCTGCCGGGAGCCGCCTCCAACACACCTTTGCAGCGTGTGTTTGTCCAGTCCAGCTCCACTTTAATTTTGGGCTGCAGCAGTTAAATGGAAAAAATTTGCTCAGGCTCCTTCTGCTTGGTTTGGTTTGAAATGTGGTGGAACTGACGGCAGCGTTGTGTAATATGGATAATGGCCTGGAATCCAATCCTGCTGTTTGTGTTACCTGGCGTCCAACATGTGCAGTCTGACCTGTTTCAGGCACCGGGGTAGCACGTCCGTGTGATTCCTGCGACAAGGCTCTGTCCCTCTGCCAGAACGGGCAGGGAAATGTCTTCAGTTCCTTGCTTGAGTTTGTTCTTGGTCTAATAATAATGTATTGGGATTACATAATCCAAAAATGATCACCCAGCCGGGCGAGCTGCCATTTGTTTGGAGTGTCCCTGGTGCCAGAGCAGTTGCAGGCTTGGTGTGGAGCTGTACCATGTGTGGATCAGGCAGCAGGGCTGTGGAGAAACAGAGATCTGGCTTCTTGGGTCTCTGCTGAGCTGTGCTCTTGGTTTTCTGCTGAATTGTCTGCGTCCTGGGGATCAAAATGGTCACGGATTCACATTCTGAATGGGGCTTGGAGCAGTGTGGTTTAGTGGAAGGTGTCCCTGCTCATGAAGGGGTGGGAAACAGGCTGAGCTTTAAGGTCTCTCTCAGCCCAAACCATTCTGTGATATTGATCCCCAACTCTTGTGTTTCCAGCAAGCTGTTCCTGTGTCATGTACAGAGGATGTGGAGCTGCTGCTGAGGGGCTCCAGCCCACGGGCTCCTCCTGATCCTGGGAAAGGTTTCTTTGGTAGCTCACCTGAAAGAGATAGGAGCCTTAAAAAGAGAGTTAGTACTGGCTTCACAGGGGACACTGCAAGATGTCACCCAGCTGCTCCTTGTGAAACTTGCTGCCCCCGAAACTGTTTCCCCACAATTGTGAAACTGAGAGCTCCGACTACTGAGGGCTGAGTGGTGGGAAGTGTGTCCCAAGTTGGTTTGTCCACTGATGAAATGGAGCCAGTCTGGTGTGTTCACCTAAAGCAACTCTGGGCTCTCCAGGGAGTGTAATTCTAGAGCAGCCTGCAGTTTGCTGCCTTCCTTTTGGGGGTGTGCACATGGTTAGACATTCCCACTCCCCCCAAAACAAAAGTGGGGGAATGGCCAAAGCCAGGTTGGATGGGGCTTGGAGCACCCTGGTCTGGTGGAAGGGGTTCCTGCCCATGGCAGGGGGTGGAACTGGATGGTCTTCAAGGTCTCTCCAACCCAAACCATTCTAGGATTAGATGATTCTATGACTTTTCCCTGTCACTTCTTGTCTGCCTCCAACTTTCTTCCTGCCCCCATCAAGGTACAAAGGGAACTCCTCGCACCCATGCCTTGCTCTTTCATTCCTGTCCTCAGTGAGGAGATAATTTATCCATCCTCACCTAATACCCTTAGGTATTACTCATCCTTTATATTTCACACCTGTTTTTTTAGCAGCATCCTGGATAAGTCACCATCCTCCTGCACGATTCCAATGCCACATGGCAGACCTGAGTGTCCCTTGGCTGTAGCTCCGTCTCCTGTGCGGTGAAGGTGCTGATGACACAGAAACAGTGTTAGGGCTGTTCCTGGAACCCTCACCTGGGAGTTTCCCAACTTCCACGTATTTCTTTAGAACCTCTCTCTGTGGCTGGGGTGGTTGAGGGGTGGCTGGTTGATAATGAGCAACGTGATGCAGTTGCACACCTTTCCCTATCACCTGTCACTTTATGTGTTGACCTAATGATGGAGGCCAGGCTCAATTCTGCTCCCAGCCTGGTCCTGCCTTGCCTGGTGGTTTTAGGAGGATATAAAGAAGGTTGTAGCATCCCTTAGTGATGCAGCTGAACAGCACCTCCTGCTCCGTTGTCCCTCTCTGCCCCTGCTACCCCGGAGTGATTTGAACTGAAGCCACTGGTTGATTCACTGGTGAACTTTGGCAGATGCACAAATATTTATTGGGGACTGAGCTGAGATAACCAAAGCACGTTGTCCCTGTGCTCACCCAGCTGAATTTTGGAACTGTGGTCTGATAGATGTGGCTTCCCAAATCATCTTCCCTATGCTGCTCTAAAACCGACCGTGAGAGAAACAATCCCTTGAAAATGAGGGTTAACCCGACCCCTTGGAGTTGCTGTTTATTGAAATAACTTTCCAGCCCTGGTTTTTGGAGCAGGTTGTGGAGATTCCTTCATCTTGCTGTGTTCAAAGCACGAAACACAAAATGAAGGCTGTGCTGTCATTACAGGGTCTTTAGGGTAATGCGTATTCATGCTGACTTGAGAATTGAAAGCTGCTTGCAGGTGTCAGGAGGAGAAGAACAATCCGGCTTTCGAATCAAAATTCATTGAATTATCTCAAAGCTTTTTGCATCATTCCTCCTTCCCTGTAACCTGTTTTTTCCTGTCCTATTAATTCACTGATGCTGTAGTCCGTCAAAATTGAGGCTCTTACGACATCGGGAACATGAGTCGGTGACATGACTGAATGAATCAGAGGAGGCTGGAGAGGAAGCTCATCGCACACGTACGGCTCATCAGCAGAAATGGGACAGGATCTGCAGAACACCCTGAACTGCTCAACTCCTGCTCAATGTTCTTCACGTTGACCTGAATGTGGCACCTCCCATTGGAAGGAAGGGGACAAAGAGACACTGAACATTGTGCACGAGGAATGTTTTGGCCCGTGGCAGTTTCCTTTCAATTATTTAGGGAAGCTTTTTCTCTCGACCATATACCATTTGGATCTGCTCAAATTATAGATCCATCTCTATAGTTTTCAAACGGCATTGGAAGGAATTGTCTGTAATTTACATCTAAAGTGACGTACAGTTGCTATGGGATTCGGTGGCAAATTATAAACCCATTATGTTTTTTTTTTTTATACTGGTGGTAGCAGACTAAAGAACTGGGTCTAATTGGTGACGTGCCAAGGGAAAATAGAAAGTTTGTGACAGAATCCTTGTGACTGAGGGTGCTTTTGTTTTTTTCTTTTTTTTTTTGATCAAACGTGAGCTGCTTTTTATCAGCAAAACATACCCCACCATTAATTGGAGAGGTTGAATTTGAATTAATAATTTTTGCTCTCTGGCACTACTGGGGGAAGCAAGCTAGAAGATTAACCCTTTATGTTATTTATACGGGGCTAGGTGGTTCTTTTTTTAATTTAAGTGGGATATTTCATCGGTTGTATCAGTGGCAGCTGGATGTGGCGATTGTGTTCATTAGCCAGCAAGATGAAACCTTTGCTCTTTTTCAGTAGATTCTGATTTCTTATTCCACTTAAACAGCAGAAAGGAAAGCTATTATCATATCTTTTTAACTTCTGTCTGAAGCATATCTGATCTGAAGAGTCTCTTCAGAGCAATGTATCTCCCCAAGGACCCATGTCCTGCTGGTCAGCTCAGAGCGATCCTCCAACATCAGGGCTTCTCTGAACCCATCTCAAGTGCTCTGTCCTGTTCAGTTGGTTTTTTGTCGTGGTGCAGCTTGGCAGAGAGGGCTGCTGGCTGTTGAAACAGTTCCCTTTGCGTCGTGCCGGCTCTGTTGGGACAGCAGCAGCACCTTTATCGCTGCCGAGGGAGGGGAGGTTTTGTTGGAGGGAGCATTTGAGGTCTCGTTGGTAAATGGACGCGTTATCTCCCGAACAATTTGCACATTTCAGGCCATTTAAACGCTGCCTGTAACTTGTAAGCAGAAACTTGTGAAGCGTCTCCAAATCCCTGGTGTTTGTGCATGTTGAAAAATGGGAAGGGACAGACTGCATGCGTCACTCCCGTACTAATTTGTGCCAGCTAATCCATGGGAGAAGAATACATTTTGGCTGACTTAGTGGTTTTGCTGCTAATGCACAAGAGAATGCGTTTGAATGGATGGAGTGGCTGCACGGCTTTAGGTAGACTTTTGAAGGGATACCCCGTGTCTGGGATCCTGTGCTGGATCCCCTCATTTGGGATCACAGTCCTGTAGTATCCCAGATTTTGTTTGGATTTTGGGAAAGGAGAAGTTGGAGGGGGTGGAAGGAAAGTGGTCGTCACTCAGCGTCATAACATCAGGAAGGTTGGGATCAAGTTACCTCTGAATAATTAAGGTTAATGCTGTTTCTGGAGGAACCATTATCTGCAGTGAACTTAATGCCTGTGAAAATACAGCCTGATAACCTGAACTGTGCTAATATTTCATCCAGGGTGGATACAGAGGAGGCATCACCAAAACTGGGCTTCGGCGTTCGACGTGCCTTAGCTTGACCTAGATGAATTATCCAGGAAAGGAGCTTGGATTTGCTGATAAGAATTTTCTATAGTAGCTCGTGGGTTGCTTAGAAACATCCCATGTATATAAGGACACCCTGGTAGCCTGGTATTGCTTTCTGACTGGCGATTTTGGTGGGTTTTGGGGTTTTTTTCAAGCATTTCTATACTAACGAGAGTGCTAAACCCCTCAGCAGTTGGTTTGCTCAGTGATGTGTGTATCCCTGCTGCACTGGGAGAGCAGACTTGCCAAAATCCAGTCCTTTTTGCATTACAGTCTAGAAAAAACACTGCTCCGTGCGCTTGGTTTCTCTTTTCTTTACATTGGACTAGTGCCTTTTTCTAATTTAAAGAAACCAGCATTTGTTTAACTCAAAAAGAGGTCACTGCTGGTGAGCAGGGCTTTTCTGTGCTGCCCACCTCCACCCACCTGGAGTCTTCCCTGGTCTGGCCTGGCCAGATCGTGATTAACCCTCTGCTCTCCCTCTGTGCAGGCTTTTATGCAGGAGAGAGCACTTCAGCCCAAATTTTTGTGGAAAACTGAGATATTTTTTCCTTTTGGGCTCTCTCCTGTGCTGCTGGGTTTAATGGTAGACGCAGACTTTGTCCTTCAGGTTCGTATCCACACATGATGCAGTTCAGCAGGTACCACAGAACTTCCTGAGAACAGCCAGTTGCCTAAAACTTTGTAGTATTTAGATTTCATCAGCACAAACATCCTCTTGGCTATTTGGTTCTGTGTTTGGAGTATATATGAGTTCAGCCATGCTTTGATAAGAGCAGCCACGTGACACCCAGGGCAGGTTCATATGAAATCAGTGATGGGAGGACAGGAACAGGTTTCCTGGAGGAATTGGGGCTGGAAGTGTCCAAGGCCAGGTTGGTGCAACCTGGGATAATGGAAGGTGTCCCTGCCTATGGCATGGGGTGGAATAAATTGAGTTTTGTGGTCCTTCCAACCCAAACCATTCTGTGATTCTATGACAGTTTAAGCTGATTGTTGTTATTTAGCGAGAGCAGACGTGCGTTACTTAAAATCCTCACAAAAATCCCAGCAGGACGGAAGAAACTCCGGCTCAATCCATATCACTGTGCCCACAGGATCCATATTTTCTGCAACTGAGGTGGAGGAACTAATTTAATCTTTCTTCTATATTCCTCCTCACTGAGGCCCGTTCTGCGATGGGCTGCAATCAGTGCCTTATTTGCCAGTTGTGGTTATTTGAATCATATTTCCACATTTCAGTGTCTAGACTTTATGTTTGTGTGAGTTTTGTTGTACCTTTCCAGCTCCGGCGCTGATTTCAGTTGGTTTTGGCTCCTGGTTTTTATGAGAAAATCAAACGGGCTGTGTTTCTGCCTTTCCCAGTCCCCAAAAAAGAAGGGAACAAGGGAATGGGCAGAACTTAGATTTATAAGCTCCTTTGCCACCATTTTTGTCTCTTTTGAGGGAATCTGTGTGTGGATGAGCTGGCTTCTGCCATTTGGTGACCAGCAGGTGAGAGAAAACCACTGATGGCTGGAGATAAGTCTCTGCCTGCTTCTTGCACTGAGAGAAAACTGCTGTGAAAAAAAGGATGATCTTGATACAGGAAGGCTGGAAAAAAGTGACTATGCACACATTTTTAGTAAAAAAACCCCAACTTTATAATCCACAGAAGGAGAGCATTTATTGAAAGTGAAGCAGCTTTTTAATTGCTTGCGTGCACCGGGCTTCATTTTTCACCAGCACTTGTGGATATTGTGGATGATGGATGTGGCTGTGTTTGCTCAGTGAATAGGAGGGTTGGTCTGTTTGTGATGCTCAGAGAAGTTGATAATGACACAAAACCTGGATAACGTGGACCTCACTGTGACCAGGAGGTAGAACTGCCTTCAGAATTGTTCCCAGTAATGCTGCCTTGTGCAGAAAATTGGGTGGAAACCTGAGCCAAGGCTGTTTTCTCTGCTGCTGGTGTATAATGAAGTGTATTATGGTTAAATCATTGAAAGGAAATAATGTTCCCAACTCGTTGTTAACTTGTAAAGCTTGCTACCATCAAATATGAAAGGCTTAAGTGCAGCTGAATAGCAAGAGAAATCTGAAATTTTCGTAGGGAATGGAAAGAATAAAAGCTGTGGTTGCAGCTTCTCTCTGCGCCCCTGCCTGCGTGTCGGCTCCCTCTGCTCCCCTGGTGTTTGAGGTGACCCAGGGTGCTGCCAAAGCCGTGGCTTCACCTCTTCCAAGGAGCTGAGCAGTGTAAATTCTTCCATTCCTTTCCGATCCAGGATTCAGTGGATGCTTTTCGGAGCCTGGCATGGGCGGAGTAGCAAGGAAGCAAATTTTTCCACCCTGCCTGAGCTTGGGCAAGCGGAAATTGTGCCTTGGAAGCCATATAAGGCCAGCGTGCCTGCTCTGGCTGGGCTCACCTTTCCACCAGGATGCTGGGGAAGGGAGCAGCCCTCGCTCCCAGGGAGAGTTTCAGGGCCTTTGAAGTGTTCCCTGTGCGTCTGACACTTGCCAGAGTGACGGTGTGGCCGCCCTGATTAGGTGGCAGCAGCTCATTAACTCCCTGACTTGTGGGGCTCCAGCAGCCGGCCCCAAACGGAGGCGGAAATTTGTGATTCAGAGTGAAACTGCTGTAAAATGACGGAGCTGGGAAGGTCGGAGCCTCTGTCACAGGGTGTCTTCATTTCCTTCAGCAGTGTCTGAGGCAGATCCTGCTGACTGCAGACAGTGCTGAGCAGGACTTTGCTCTGCAGCGAGAGTTCCTGTGGAATTAAAATAGATTTTTGAAAAGCCTGGCGGCACCTGTTCCCACATCCAGGGATGTTCAGCCCTCAGAGCTGCCGGAGCCCCAATGGTGACCTCTGCTTCTGCTTCTCGCAGAATTAAGAACAACTTCTGCTCCCATAAATAGTCCCTTAAGAAGTGCGTAGGAGCTCTGTGACCAATTTCTTTTGAAAAGTGCTCTCAGTGACACCTGTGGCTGTGACCTTGCTCGTGTTCCCACTCTGTGTCCTTGCAGGGCAGCTGTGTTTTGATGGGAGCCTGGTGGTCCTGGCCACAAGCTCTGCTTCCTTCTTTCCCATTTAATCAGCACTAAAAAGAACCTTTGGTTATCTGTGTGTTCTGTGGGAAGCTGCTGTTGCTTTTCCTGCTGCAAATCCCAAATGCTTCCTGCCTCCTTGAGGTTCCCATTCCCTAATTGCCATTGAGGTGGCTGAGGGACAGCGTCTGAAAGCTCCTGTGTGCCTGACACATGTCACAGCTCCCGATCCTTGTTTTTATTCCAGAAATAAAGTGTGGTTTTCCAGAGGAGAACGATGCAGCCGAGCGAGTGCATTGTCACAAACCAGTTCTCCCAGCCTGGAGTCTTGGAGCTGGTGGAGAGTCCCAAAACACACAGCTCTGCTAAGGAAGCGGCTTAGTGTTTAATCTTTGCAAATGTGGGAATGGGAAGAGGGAGGTAGTAATGGATAAAGTAAAACATATTTAACCTTTATGGACATAAATGGGGTATCTTGGATCTGTTTGGAGCAGGTGCTCGGGCTGACGTGGGATGTGGTGGTGATTAAAACCAACAGCAAACATTTTTCTGCTCATGAATTACAGACTTTGTTCTTAATGCATTAAAATCTAGAACACTTTGGTGTTTCCTAATGTGAAGGGGGAGAAGAAACAGATTTACTACCTGGAAGGTTTGATGCTGTAGTTCCAGGCATGTTTCCACAACCTTCCTGCAACCACTTGGAGCTGTACCTAATGTGGGTGCTGCCTGCACTGGGCTACAAGTTTGAGCTCTCTCATACAATTAAAGCCATTTAACTCCATCTAAAGGCCTTTTACTTGTCATTAAGCCTAAATTTGCTGATGCTGACAGCAGGAAGAAACACATTTATCCTAACTCAGATGGGCTAAGGGAGCAAAATGTTCCAGCTCACTGTAACTTGCCTGGATTGTTAAATTTAGACCAAAAATTCTGATCAGACAATTAAGTGCTGGCTCAGTGGCCACACCACTTCTTTTGCATGTGTGAATTGGCTGAGCTGCCTCTGTCAGGCAAGAGAGATCCTCTGTCTGAATGTCTGAATTCTCTGGGGATTTTTGGGCTCAGACCTGGGGAGTCTTTTCGTGGCACTGTGGTCGCTCTCTGTTTAGTCAGCAGCCCTGGTATGTTTTTCCTCTTCTTATCTGAAAATTTTTCATGTTTATTTTTGGAATTCGTTGCAACCTGAACTTTCTCAGGTGTCCTTGCGGAGAGCAAAGAAACATCTGACTTATTTTTTAGGTAGATTTTTGCCAGTTGAGAAGAGTGTGTTCTTTCTTTTACTGTTTGTCGCTTTATTTTTGGAGCAGGTTTGTTACTGACCAGCCTGGCAGTGCAAACAGAGAGGCAGCTGAAACAGTGCAGGTTCTGTGCTTCTTGCTGAAGTAAAGGCAGCACCTAATTTAACTTCTTCAGGCAACTGCCTTCACTTTTCTCCTGGAGAAAGCATCCCTGGAAGCTGGAGGAGGCTGTTTGCAGAGGGTATGTAACACAAAGTTCTATCACAGTAGGAAATCTAGAGAGGTTCTCTTGCTTGGTATTTTCAGCTGGATTTTTCGTGGGCAGCTTCCCTCAGTGATAGAAAAAAACCTGGAATATTCGACTACTTTATTGCGTTCTCCCCTGTGAAGATGGTAGGAAATTTGGGTGACATCCCTGCCGAGTTCTGAGTGTGTCTGTCAGGTTGTGTTCCCGCTGTCCTGGTTGGCATTGGAGCACCTCTGTTTGCATGGAGGCCAAAAGAATCTGAGTCTGAGCATCTTGCTTTGGCTTTTGGGGTTGGTCTGGCTCGTGGGGTGTTGCTGCTCGGACTTCTCTGGGATTCCTTCAGGATCCAGGCTCTGATTTGGGTTTATCGCAGCCTCTTCCAGCAGCGCTGTCTGTGACTCCGTGAGGAGCATCTGAAGATCATCTTCAGCAGAACTTTCTCAGGCTGGTAATTACCCTTCCCTTCAAGTGTCAATAGGATATAGCTGGGCACAAGGGAAAAAGAACTGGTCCAGGCTTGTTTTCCTGGGCTCAGCAGTGTGTCTGTGAGGAGAGATTTGTTCCGGGATGGTTGAACGAGTTCGTCAATCTGATCTCTCAATTGTCTTTCTATATTTTTCTCTTGCAAGAAAAGGAGTAAAGCCCCGTGGAAGATAAGGATCGTTCTGATGTTTCAGCAGCTCATTTAAGCCACCTTATGAGCACATAGGCAAGTGAATCAGCCCTGGTGTCTTAATACGTCCTAAAATAAATTAGACTTTCGTAAGCAAAGTCGGTGGGTTTGAACTGCTGTATTTTCATTAAAAGATTGCAGTGGAGAAAATGCTCTTTAAAATTCAGCCTCGGGGTTGTGTTGTTCATTAACTGATAGTCACTCCTGTTTACCTTGTGTGATAAGTCCCACGTTAAGAATGGCCAACAGTGCTGATGCCGTCACAGCTGCCCTTCAGAGAGAATTGCTCTTTTTTTTTTTTTTAATGGCTTGCTTTACTGACAGGTGGGGGCTTTTTAGGAACTCAAATAAATGCAAACAGCCACGATGTACCTCTCCTAATCATAGAAAACCACTTGTTTGGTTTTTTTTTCCCTCACCGTGTTCTTAGCAGCTTGGTAACGCTGTTGTCGGTACAAAGGTCATTTAAAAATCTGACATGTCAGCCCAGCAACATACTGCTTCTTAATGAGGCTTAAAACCAGCGTGGAGCTGCCTGGTGGAAATAAATTTGGAGCTGCAGAATAGAGGGAGACATGTGAACAGCTTACTGGGATGGGATCACCTGGCTTTCCTTGCACCAGAAACTCCTCCCCGGATCTCTCGGCTCTCGGAAGCCCTGGGTACTTGCAGTTCTCTTGCATAAAGGGGTTTAATTTTTCCTCTTGTTATTCAAATGAGCACAGGTGTTTGACAGCACATTTGTGTTCTCAGAAGAGAAGCAACGAAAATATCTCCTGAAATCCAGGCACGATGGCTTTAAAATGATTCCTTCCCCTGCTTGAGGTTTCCTCTCCTCCTCACCTTGGCTTCCTGCTGCCCCATTGAGGACATCCTGCAGCACCTCTGACTTCATCCCCACCTGGCTAAAGCCCTCCTGTCCCTCCTCCTCCTCCCCAGGATGTCACTTGCCATTGAACCCGAGCTCTTGAACCTCCCTGTTGTCGGTGACTCTCCCTCAGTGCTTTGAATGTCTGAAGGCTTTTCCTCTAATCCTGTTCCCCAGCACTACTGGAATTTCAGCACCTTCAGCCTCGCCTCAGCCTTTTTGCCTCTTTGACTGTTCTCCAGTGGAAAACTAGGTCAGAAACAACTGTCAGCTTCTGATATTTCACTATTCCTGTTTTATAAGTTGTAACCCAGTGTTGGTGTGTTTAATCACTTGCTTTAATTTTCACGTATTAAACGTCCCAGCTCGCTCTGCGTGAGCAGCCTGACACAGTAAAACTGCTCCAAATAACACCTTGGCTGTAAAAGCCATGTTACCTTGATTGGGGCTGAAAAGGTGAATTATCTTTTTTCTTACATGTAATGCTGGAGATGCCAAACTGACAGATTTTTCTACCAGCTCTCTCTTAAGTGTACATTTGCTGGCAGTTTTGGAGCTGTAATTAGCCAGCTTCTTTTTGTGCCTATGTGGCTTTTTAACCTGATGGGTTAACGAAAAATAGCTAAAAACCATTCATAATAATTGGAAACCTGCAGATTGGTGAGGAACACAGCAATGCAGGTATATGGGAAGGCTTTTAAGGGATTTATTTTTAACTGAGTTGTAGCTGACTGGACCCATTCAGCATTTTTATAAAACTGTTCTTGGAATGGTGCTTGAAGTCTGAGCTGAGCTGCCTCAGTGGGCAGTGAAATCCACCTGGTGTAATTCAAGAGTATCCTTCTTCCTTTCTTTTAGGCAGACTTGGAGCCAGCCAGTGTTGGAATACTTGGGCATTCCAGCATAAATGGGATTTAAATGAATCCTTACTTTTCAGTCTAACTTAAAGGCTGTGGTTTTAAAATTCTGCCTGAACTGTTGTCTCTGAAAAGTTTTCCAAGTTGTTTATTAAGCTGTTTATTACACTTTAATTTTCTTCTTTCATGTATCTCCTGCTGCTCTGTGGTTGTTTTCAAGGATCTCAGTCAAGGCTCAGGGTGGGATTGTTGGGGTGTCTGTGCAGGGCCAGGAGTTGGACTTTGATGTTCCTTGTGAGGAATCCCTTCCAGCTCAGGATGTTCAGTGATTCTGTGATTTTCCTAGGATTTAAGGATCCCTGGTTTGCAGGTACCAGTGTGATCCAGCTCTTGCTTTCCATCTGGGAAACATTACCTGTGTTTGACAGGTGGAGGGGTCTGAACCCGAGGTGAAAAAATGCTTTATTGAAGGAAAACTTCTGGAGGGGGCCAGTGGAACAAATCTCAGCCCTAAATGTGGTTCTGTTGTCACTTCCCATCACTTTTGTGGCCGTCAGCCTCGGCTGGAGGAGCTTGGGTGTCTTAATCAGTTCTGGAAGCTTTTTTTATACAAGATGGGGATGAGGGGGAGTTAAGATGTGCTACTGTGACACACTTTTCTGTATTAATTTGGGAAACGTTTTCTTCTGGCAGTTGGGGGTTTTGTACAGTGCAAAAAGCAAAATACTTGTAGTAGATCCACTTGATCCAGCTGGTCCTGGGAAAGCTTTTAACTGTTTTACCCTCTGAGGGTGAGTTTTTCATCCACACTGTGAGAATTTTTGTGCTTTACAGTCATGAAAGAATTGTCCACAAGCAGCTTTAGTAAGGTAGCAGTTCAGAAAAAAACCATTAACTCTTGTCTTGGGCTCTGAGAGAGCAGAGAAATGTGTGAAATTTGAAACAAGAGGAGATTTAAACAGAATATAACTGGCCAGAAGAGCAGAGTGCTGATGGCTGATGTTGTACTGTGAGCAGCAGAAACAGGGAGGTTTCATCCTGCAGGACTGGATCCCCTCTCTGTGGCTGTCTGGATTCATCTGGGTCAGGCCAGTGCACATCAGACAATTTCTGCTTCCCATTCCCCAGGGAAAGGAAATCTTGGGTCTTCCTGAGGTTTAATAACTAATTCTCAATCTTTCCAGTGAAATTTATACAAATCACGATTTTTCAGTTGTATCCACGTGTCAAATCTGGACCCGTTGAGGGGGGAACGGTCAGGAATAGAAACCCTGGGCAGCTGCTGCGGTTCTTTTTGGGCAATCAAAATGCCTCCCATCCTTGTGTTCCCCAGAGCTGATTTCCTTGTCAAAACAGCCCCAAAGCTGTTGTGCTGCATTGCTTCAGGAAGGCTAAAATCAGGGAAAAGTGCCTTCTCCTAGAGGGACAACAGCCAAACGATTTCCACGGTGGAAATTGGTTTTCCTTGTCATTTCCAGGAGGTTTTGGGGTTGTTGCAGAGGTGGCCACGTCCCCAGCACCTTGAAATCAGCCAACTTCTTTCTTCTGTCAGATGGAACACAGAAAGCTTCATTCAAGGTGTCTTGTTGGACAGGAATGACTCTTAAAATATTAATCTGAGAACATCTAACCCCCCAGAATTCTTGGCTCATAACGAGTGAATCCCTCAGGGAAAACCAGTGCTGCTGGTCACCTTTAGCAGAGTTGGGAATTTTGGATGATTCAGTTTCCTTGTGCCAGTTTTGTTGTTGTGGTGGTTTGTTTTCTTTTTTTTCCCTCTCAGTCCTTTCCCAATTTAACAGGATCATCTGATAACTCCAATAAAATGCTGCTGCAAAAACAAGCAGTGTTGCATGCAAGAGATGATTACCCAGGGAATTTTGGGCATGGATGTCTTAATGGGATTCTTGCCAGGCTGAGGTCTCTCTGAATTGTGGTGCAATGCAAATGTGTGCAGATGCTGCAGATACTGCTGAGCTTCTCTTAGAGGAATATTTAATATTATATTTAATGTTATATTTGATATTATCAGTTTTTCCAATATCGGGAGGCAGAACAGGAAGCTTCATTCTGCAGTACTGGGGTTTTTTTTGTTGAAAACTTTGCTTCAAAGCAAATCCACGTGTTTGAAAAACACATCCAAGGGTTTGCTTTCCTTTGCCTGCACTTTAGAAATACCAATATTTACCTTCCTTTTTTCTACCCTGTCTTTAATTTACTGTAACTGCTCAAACCCAGGCAGGGCTGCTCTGCAAGGGAGGGACAGACTCAGGCCATAGCAGCAGACTTAAATTCAAAATTAATTTGACTTAAACCACTTTTTTCCTCCTGTATGAGCAACCTACTCTAGATTGGCTACTTTTAATAAGGGGGTGAGCATTGGGATTTGTTCATTTAGCTCTTCCCCAAATTAGTTACAAGTCATAAAACAATGGGACTTATTTCTAGGTTTGTGCTTGATTTTTTTGTTTTTTTGCAATGAATTTGCCAGCACAGCATTATCTTTGTAGGAGAGCTCTGGGAAATGTTGTTGCAACTTGTTTTATGCTTTCCCACTTTTACCTTTTATTGCTTTTAGTTGAGAGTTAGAGGAGAAAAATCCCTTCAGGAAAAAAGGTGATAAAAAGAAGAGTTAGTGCAGAATTTTGCTGATTTCTGGTGTGCTTGTGGAAAAGGGAAAGGGATCCTTGAACCTCTGTCTCGGGGAGAGCAGGACAAGACTGAAATGAAGGTAAAGGTGTTTGAATGGACAGTTTTGATTCAAGAATGCAACAGTGACTAATAAAATTAAAATAGCTTTGAGGGCTGCTGGTTCTCGGTGTCAGGGAGGGTCTGGAACACCCTTCAGGAGTGAGTAACGGATGCAGAAAATCCACTCACACAAAATGAAACTTCCTTTTCAGGGAGATGCAGTAATTGTATCAAAACTGGGTGGGTTGTTTGTTTTTTTTTTTTTAACTTGGAGGGAGGAAACTCCTGGGTTATTACACTGTAAAATGGGCACTGTGTTCTGTGACTTAGTAATTCTTCCATTATAGACATTTTTAATTGAGTTTTGACCGCTTTGATCAGTTCTAAACACTGGAAGCTGCACAGGGATGCAAAGGAGCTCTTTTCCTTCCAAAAGCCTTTCCTCCCTAAACCTTTGGAAGTCGTGGGAGTTGGCTCCTGGTCCTCTGACAAAGCCTCCCTAAGCAGCCCCATCTTGTTAGCAGTGGAATTGGTGGGAGTTTGTCATGATTAAACTGCAGATAATCATCATTACAGCCCTCGTGGCAGCCCAGTGATGAGACTTTATGATTATTGCTCTCCTTAATGAGCAGGGCTCCCTGAACTCCCCAGAACAGGGAAAACATCAAGTTAAAAAAAAGGAGCACTTGACCCCTTGGGAAATGTGCCCGGAGTCTCCAAACTCAGATTCCCAGAGGAGGCTGACTCCTGCCTCTGCTCCTGAGATCTGGAGCTGGGGCTGAGTTAATTGGGAGCCCATGGTGCCACAAACCCCCTTTGATCCTTTCCTGTTTCTTGCCATCCACGTTCCCCCCGACCTCGGACCCCTCTGGTTTTGGGGTGGGTGTGGAGCCCTCTTGTTTTTGGGGCTGGATTTGGAATCCCCTCTGTTTTTGGAGTGGATTTCCTCTGCTCTCCATCTTCAGCCAGGCAGAGCCCCCAGATCCCATCCAGCAGTGAAGTTGGGTGTCCAGGAAGCAGCAATGATTGATTGGCCATTCCAAAGGGAGCTGATGTTTGGAATAAAAAGGACCCTGTATCTTCTTGTCCTCTTGCAGTGTCTCTCCCCCTCCCCTGGCAGGGAAACCTTTCCCCTGCAGACAGGTGGATTTAACTCTTCAGTGTCCTCTGGAGCTCTGTGCATAAACAAAGCTGGAATTTTCTTTGGGGACCATTTCTTCCTTGCAGCCATGGCAGCCCCTGCATGTGTTTGTATTTATTGCAGAAGAAATCCCTATCCCTCAGTTCTTGTACCTCACTGCCATAGAAAAGTAGGAGCAGGGATTGCAGGAAGTCATCTGGTGGTTCCTGCTCTTGGGAAGGGCTCAGCCCAGTGGAGGGGCTCAGAGCCAGGCTCTGCTCCAGCCAAACAAAGTCTCCTGCTCCACAGCAGGCTGAGTAAACTCGGTACCAGTTCACAATACTTTAATTATTTCTCCAAGGATTCAAGCCTCCTTTTAATTTTCTTCCTGAAAGGCTTTGCCTAAATTGCCTCTGTGCCCAGCTTTCCTTCCTAGTGGAAAACTACTGTACCTTGTGCTGGCCAAACATCTTGGCTTGCTCGGGAGCGATGTGGTTCGTCCCGGGATTTTTTGGGGTGTGCAGGGAGCTGGAGCTCCCTTCCCAAACCCACCTTTCTCAAGGTTTGTGTTCTGGTGCTGGGGATGACCAGAGTATCAGACTGTGTCAGAGCCAGCTGTTCTTTGGGAGTTTAAAGCTTTATTTTTGCGAATACAGAAAAATCATCACTTCATGCTATGCTGCGAAGCAAAGGTTTGAAGCACTGGAAAGTTTCAATCGGAGTTGCCAAATGGAAACAAAAAAGGATTCCTGGGCTTGAGCAACCTGGGATGGTGGCAGGTATCCCTGCCCATGGCTGGGGGTGGAACTGGATGGGGTTTAAGTTCCCTTCCAACCCAAACCATTCCATTATTCCATGAAAAACCAGTGGGAATCTGGCAAAAATCACCACGTGCCACAGCTTGTCACTGAGGCTGGCGAACCTCCACCTCCTTCCCTTGTCCTGAGTGTTTGGGATGAGTGTTTGGGGAGCCATGGGCTGGGTTCATGTATCCTATTTCCCATTCCACCTCCTTCCCTTCATTCCTGGCTGCAGGAAGCTCTGGCACTGCCCAAGCAGGGAGGTGCAGGGATGGGGTTGCACAGCTCGGTTGGCTCAGTTTGAGTCCCCAACTAAATTGTGCAGCAGAGACCCAGCAAACACACTGCATTTTATTCAGGAGGAGCTTTTTAACCTGGATTAGCTGAGCTCAGAAGCTCCAGGCATGCGAGAGAGAACAGGCTGCATGGCTGGCTCAGCTCTCGTGCCTGTGGGGTGACATCTTGATGACAGTGGAGTTTAATTGCTCTCTACTTTGCTGATACAGGCTATTGTCCATTTAGGGCCTGGCTTTCTGCTGTACAGGGCAGGACAAAGCATTTCCATTAGGCTACAGTTTGGTTTTTAACTTAATCATGTGTCTTACTCTGTAAACTTTACACAAAAAGAGAGTTTTTCTGCATTTCGAGTGGGATGATATCTGAGATGCTCTGTGTGTAGTGGTGTCAAAGCCTGCTTGTGATGCTTCCTGGTAAAATTGGTAATTTTACTAGAATGGTGAAATTCTGTAACTCTGAGGAGCTGGGAATGGTGAAATTCTGTAAATGTCAGGGGCTGGGAATGGTGAAATTCTGTAACTTTGGAGCTGGGAATGGTGAATGAAATTCTGTAACTTTAAGGAGCTGGGAATGGTAAAATTCTTTAACATAACCATAAATTCAGCAAATCAAGTTGAGGGGTTTTTTTTTGAGCTGACACTTTAAACTCCTTTTTTTTATCTTATAGAAACACTCTCGATTTTTAACTGTGGAAAATTAAACCACTGAGGAAGCAACATTTGTGCTGTAACAGCCCACTTTAAATGATGCAATTATAACCAAAGAAGCCAGTGTGTCTTTAGCAGTTTAGCAATTAAAAACTTTCAAATGTACAGCTTAGCATTTTGGCTGACATAAAAGCTTTTCAGCATTTTATTGCTGCTTGTACTTCTGGGCAGGATTTGTAGGTGCTTTAATATTATGGTGATAATGTGGCCATTAATGCCTATTAGGCAAATGATAAATGATAATAAATACAAACTACAGTTCAGAGTAATTGGTGAGAGTCCAGCTCTTAAACCTTCATCAGAAGCACCTTTTTAAAAATTATTTGTGTTAAAAGCTCGAGTGTTCGCTTCTGCCCAAAGTAAATTCTTTTAAATGTTGGGGAGGGGGAAGTGGGGTGACAACACTTGGCTTATCAAGGTGATAAATGGGATTATCCAGGAGAGGAGGAGTGAGCAGAGGTGTCTGTGGGATAATTTGGGGGTTGCTGCCTGAGGAACTCCTGTCACACCCCACGCTGCTCCTGATGCCATCTGCATCCCTGGAAGGACGTGGGTGAGTCCTGAATCCTCCAGCAGCATCCCCGTGGCTCACCTGGGCAGCTGGCACCTCTCTTGAGTAGAAAACCTCAGTAGTGGTGGATTTACTTGGAATTTCCAAGGCTCTCATTCCATGAGAATGTTGGATTTGAATAGCAAAACTGTAATTTTGGAGTCGCAGCCGACTCCATCCCATCTGTCCTCAACTTCAAACGGGATCCTTGGGAGGTCTCAAATTGCAGCTGGAAATTGCGCTGCAGGGAGACGGTGCTTTAATTCCACCAGTAATGGATGGGACATAAAAAAGGGAATATTCAGGAGGCTTTTTTGGCTGCTGTGTTTCAGGGAGGAGGTGAATACAAGCCTTGGAATAGTGGAATGTCCCAGGAGCAGCCTTTTGTCTCTCCCTAATATGCAGTGGCTCTCTCCTGGGCCAGCTTGGGCTAATTGACTGCAAACTTCACACAGACTGACTTGAACTCGTGGGTCTATTCCAGGGTATTCCTCTCCCTTGGGATTTGTATTTCTTGCTGCTAATGAACTCAGGGACTCGGAGCTGTCTCCTGGGAGTCTGTCCCAGCCAGGCACGGGGTGGATCTGTTTTGCTTTTGGGCTCTGCTTTGCTTTGCAAGGTCTGGGAGGGGTTGAAAACAAAAATATAAACGGGAAGTAAAATCTGTGTAGCTCTGCAGGAGCTTTTCCCACGTATCCAGGTGTGCTTAAACTGAGGATCCTCCTGGATTGGGATCAGACCCTTTTTATCCCACCCTTTGCCCACTTGTGCTGGGAAGCCAGAGGAAGTAGGGGAGGGAGCCTTGCCTATATTTGGACTTTGCTGTGTGGGCTAAAGAAACATAAACCAGTCATAACTAAAGAATTAAAGAGGAACTCAGAGTTTGGGGCATTACAGAGTCTGAAATTTGTGCTTTTTGAGGCATTTCTGATTGTTCCCATTTTTATAACTGGTTCCTGAGGTGCAGCAGCTTCACCTGGGCCCTGGTTTTACCTGGGATTGCACATGATGGTTGAAAACATCCCATTAATGCCAGCCTTGCTTAGCAGGATTTTATAGTTTCTCTGTATATTTATTGGAATTCTTGCTACTAATTTTAACTGTTTGTAAGAAGCTTTAAATTCTGAAAATAATCCCCTTGTTCTGACACAAATAAGGGTAAATTTTCAGTTGCACTCTGGGCATTGGTGACTCTGAACATTGAACAAAACAAACACCTCAATGCTAAGTTTAGGCAAATATTTTCCACAGAACCCAGGCTGCAGGATAAATTCCAGTAAATACATGACAGAACTTCCTAAAACAATGTATTCTTCAATTATCTGTGTTTCCCTGAAGAAACAGGGAGGCTTTCAGCTGGGTACTTGACCTGAGGATTTCCACTGTCCTTTCTGATCCTGGGTAGGAACATCCCATCCAGCTTTTCTGCTAAAGGTGTTTAAAACCTTCTGCCAGCTTCAATCAGCCCTGATAAAACACTTCATTGGTTTTACATTCAATTCTTCCCTGTTTTATTGACACTTTCTTGTTCTTCCTACTCTTTACTTCCACGTGCCCAGAGCTGGAATATTTAAGTGTGAGGAGCTGTTTGTGTGTTGCCACCACCTCTGTGAGTTTTCAGAGTCTCTCTTTAGGGTTTTGTGCTCTCCTCTAGCCTGGGGAAACAAAAGGATGAGCACAATTCTGTGATAATAAAAGCCAAATATCCTGTGGGAGCTTTGGGGATGAGTGTTGGGGTTTTTCTGGTTTAATCTCATGACTTTTGAAATAACCTTATGGTATGTGGAGGACTAACAAAAAGCACTTGGGTCTGTGGGGTTTTATTCATGTTGGCATCCCTGAGCAGAGCTTTGAGGGTTTTATTTCTCCGCCATTCCCAGGGAACACAGCAGGAGCTGTGGAAAGCAGGGAACGGGACATGGAAGCGTGGAAATTCTCTTTCCAGATGGCAAATGAATGAAATTTTATGGACTAAATACCGAGGTGTATCCAGGCCCTTTCTGAGGGTCTGTTTTCCAGTCAGGTGGAGAGGCTGAAGCTGGTAATTCCAGTCTGGGTAGATCCCAGAGGCGCAGCCGTGGTTTGGATGTTCCTTTGGGAGCTTTGGGACTGCAGGAGGGGCCCAGCTCTGGTCCAGCAGCTCCTGTGCCGTTCCAGGGGAAGTTTGACGCAGCTCCTTGTGGGACCTGGCAGCCTCTGGAGCTGCAGGAACTCTCTGCCAACCTTCCAGCTGCGTCAGGAGGCCTTCAGCTGGAACAGCAGCACGGGGCAGGAGTGGGGTTGCTGCGTCTGAGGTGCATTTAAAGGGGTTTTGCTGCCCCTGAATGTGGGGTGGTTCTCCAGTGGTGCTCCCCACAGATCCCAGGAATTGTGCTCCTTCCCTCTCCAGCACTGTCATCCTTGTGGATGAGCTGCAGGGATGAGCATCTGCTACCTGGCAGCAGCGTGAAACCTGCTCACCCAATAGGTGGCTGCTGCAAAGTGCCTGAACTGTGCTTTTCTTCCTTAGGTTTTTATCTTTAATCAGCTCCCAGGAGCTGATTTTAAATGCAGGGAGTCTTCTGGAGGGATAAAGCTGGAATTCATTGGATGAGGTTGTGCCCTTTTGCTTGAACAAACCTATTTTGTGTTTCTTCTTGTCTGAACACAAAGGTTTGCCTTGGTTTGCCAAGGATTTACTGCATCCAGGGCTGAGGAGATGAGTTGGTTTAATTGGAAAGACAGAGGGAAAGGCTTTGTTCCCACTAAAAAGGGATGGAATGGCACTTCTAGGAACTGCAACGCAGGAAGTTCAGTCATGGCATCACTAAGGAACAGGAATTAAGTGACTCTGAGGTGACTGTTCAGAAAATGACAGAGGGGTTTTGGAAAGGGCAGCAAGAACTCCTTAAAATTGGGGTTGTCCATCCGAGAACAGGCAAGGAAGTTAATCCAGATGAAGACATAAATGGAAATGCTGTTTTTATTTGGTCTCACATCATTCATCTGTTCTCTTTTATTCCGAATGGAGGTGTCCATGCAGGGATTTAATTTCATCTAATAAAGGTACTTAGAGTCACATCCTTAATTAGTGTAGGGTGTGCAGTGTGTTCTGCTGTTCCATGAACATCCTGAAGGACCCGTGGCCACAGAAAAGCCCCTTCCCTGCCTAAAAAGGGAGCTGGGATGGTGCAGTGTCCATCCAATAATAACACCCATGTTCCTCCAGAGGGGATCACAAACAGGCACAGGCAGAAACGCTGAATTTTGGGAGATAAATCTCAGTTTTGCCATTTAGCTGGCATAAAGCTGATATTACCCACTTCACTTCAAACCAGGTTATTTGTAGACTGTGGGATTTATCAGTTCTGTAATTAAACAGTGTCTGAGTTGTGCATTAGGACTTCTCTTCCTGCCTCCTTATTCCACTTCCATCCTCCTCACCCCCTTTCCATTCCCCTTAAACAACTTTCCAGACTGAAGAGCAGAACTTCCCAAATCTGTAATTTGCTCTACAAGAACCACATGGGTTGGCTTTTTCTTTTTTTTTTTTTCTTTTCTTAAACCCAGATTTTTTTCATGTTTCAAATGCTTGTTTGCTCAAGTATGTTCCTATGAATTTCTGGACACGGGGAACAAAAAACTGGCCAGGCTGTCCATGAACAGTGTGCTTTGGAATGCAGTGTCGTGGCACTCGAGGAATTCAGTGATCTCTGTACCACGAGCAAGATGTTGTTTATTGGTGCTTTCTAAAGGTTGTTCTGGGTCTATAAAATTCCCTTATCCAGCTCTCAGGGAGTGCTGTCAGCTCCAAGCATGTTCCTGCTTTCCTCAGTGTCATAAATGTCCAGTGTGATCCTGGGTGTGATGCAGAGCTGTGAATTTGTACTGGGTGGGCTCTTCAAAGCCTCAGACTCTGGTCTTGGGCTGGGTTTGTCCATCCAAGTCCTGTTAGGTTTAGCTGGGCTAAAAGGATTGTTGTAAATGGTGAATTTTGCCATTTTTTTGTTGATGTTGTGGCTGAGTTTCTTCACTCCTGGGCTGGAAAAGTTTTAATGAGAGATGATAAACTTGATGAATTTCAAGCTGTTCAAGCTCTCTTGCTGCTAAAATGTAAATATCTGTTTCTCTGATCCATTGGAAATGATGTGACACAAACAGCACAATACAACTCACCCTTTTCTCCTTGCTCTCCCAAATTCCTGGTGGTTTTCCCATGGAAATGTGTCCCCCATACATACAGCAACATTTTCACTTATAAATGACACTTTATTTGTCAATTCTTCCGTCCCTTTGGAAAGCTTCACAGTGGGATCCCACGAGCCCCATGGAGCACAATTCCCACCATGGAATGCTTTATGTGGTGTAGGAAATAAAACATCCACAGCCCCAATTCTGCTGGAATTGGAGAAATCCAAACTCAGCGTGCCTTGGGTTGGCTCTGTTATTTCTTCCTTGAGTTAACACCTCAGGTGAGAGGTGGAATCGAAGGCTTTATGAGCTCTAAAATCACAGCAAGGCAGAAAGGCTGAAATGGAGCAGTTTTGGGGTCCCAGGAGTATGATTTTTTTTTTTTTTAAGCAACTGAGCCTGGAGGACGAGGCCGATTGTTGAAACAGGCAGAGGAACAACGCGATTTTGCAACGGAGCTGCAAAAAGTTTGCTTTTCCAAAGGATTGCCAGCTTTCTCTTGGAAAAAATTTGCTTTGCGTCCTCTCAGGGCGAGAACTGGAATAAATTTTCCCCTCAAGTGTCCATTCTTTAACTCAAAACTTACATAAGCACCAAAGCTGAGCTGTTTTGTGCCCAAAATATGGTGGAGAGGTCAGGAGGAACCAAGTGTCACCTCTGAGCTGCTCCTTTCCTGAACTAAAGGTGACCTTAATTTATCCCTTTTCTGTGCACAAACCTCTGTTTCAGGAATTCTTTTGTTTTCTTATTTGAAAGATACATTTCCCTGAGCCTTTTTCCTTTAAAAAAAAGAATTAAGGAAAGTTTAAAAAAAAAAAATCCGGGTGAAAAATCAAGCTTGAGTGTGGTTTGGCAGTGAATGGTGGAGCTTTGGATTTCTCTGAGGTAATTTTTGCTTTTCCACTTGTTTTTGTAGGATGCTGTGACGTCAAAACCAGTCATCCAGTTTCAAGGAAGCCAAGGGGTAAGTTTGTCCTGGAAAGTTCTTTCCTGGGTCATACAATTAATGGGAGTGAGGAATTTGGGCTGTTCCAGCTCAAGGAGTGATGCTGTGATTGCTGAAAGTGAGAGATTGAGGTTCAGGTGTGGTGCAGGAAGGTGTTTGCTCATGGATCACATGGGTTCTCTCTCTCTCAAACCTTTTTTTCCTCCTCTTTATCTCCTAACCTTGGGAAATTCAGATTTAGAAGGCCGTGCTGTTGGGTAGAACAGGGAAAAGGTGCAGAAATCCAGGAGAACCTCACCTGTATCCCAAGCCTTAGACTGAGCCCAAGACTTTTTGGGTACCAATTCCTTCCAGCAGCAGAGCCTGGAGGCTGCTCTGAGAGCCCTGGAGGTTTATTGAATGTAACTGCAGTTCTGTGAGCACCAGAAGTTATTTTAAATTTAGGAGTTTTACTTCCCCAACTTCTGTTCCGATGACAGAACTCCAGGATATTTTTAGCCCCTCGAACCAGTCTGTCATGCCAGCTGCTGACAACGTTGAGATTTACGTGGTGGTGTTTCTGGTAAAGCAATGCAGCCCTTCAGTGAACTTGAAAAATGTCATTTAGATACCTTTTCTTTCTGAAAAAAGCCTGTGTTTAACTTTAGTCTCTGCATCAAGAAGGAGAACTGAATTTTTTTCAATTTTTTTTTTTTCCCCAAGAATCTGAAGTCAGCTGTAACTTCTGATTGTTTCTCGTGCACTGGCACATTAAAGCTTTCCAAAAGGCTTGGGTTGAGCAGACATTAAACCCAGCACATTGTCCTTGCCCACATCCTACTTTGTGATATTATTCTCCCTAAAAGTGCATAGAAAATGTAGCAGGAAAGACACGATTGTTGTTGTAAGTTAAGAAGAAAAATACAAACCTGCTTGTCCTGGGAAATAAAGAAAGGAGCAATTTCCAGGTTTTTTACTTTGTTTAGACTTAAACTTCCCCGAAAGCTCAGCGTGAAAGTCGAGATCAAAATCTGCCCCTGAGGTTGGGCACAGTCAGAAGTGAGGAGGAGAACTGAAGGTGATTTCTCTTTACTGGATGAGCTTTGCAGGGAATAAAGAAGCTGAAAAGACTGGGAATTCTTTCCTTTCCTTTTGGAAGCAGCATCTACACCTGACTTTTCCCGTGAAGCTGCTCAAGTTTTGGAAATCCCTCTTCTGAATGTTTTTCCTTGGAGGAAAGGTAGCAAAAGGGATCAAAACAGCTTAAAATGTTCCTCTGCCCTCTGCTCTCTGCTCGTGGTGGGTTTCACCTGGATCTGATACGGACAGGGATTAACAAAAAAATATTAATTTCTGCGGATAATTAAGAATATTTTCAAATGCTGCAGTTGCTTCTAGAAACTAAAAATATAAAACCCAAAGAGTTAATAATATTTAAGCCCTGAACTCCCAGAGATGAGTTGTTGGTGGAAGAGCTGCCTGGCACCTGGAATGTCACTCCATGGACAAGGAGAGGAGCCAGCAGGGCTGGGCTGGAGGGAGGATGTGGCAGCCAGAGCTGACCTCTGCCTGCTCCTCCTTGGTGGTTAATTAATGGCACTGACGAGGAAAGGCCAAAGGTAGAGCTTTGAAGAGAGCTGCAGCTCCATGGGAGTGCACAGAAAGAGCTCTTTGTCCCTTTATTATTATTTTTCCTGGGTATGACAAGGAGCTGGCAGCTGGGGAACCATCTGCTTTTAAGGGTAGGACTCTGCATGTCAGGATTCTCCTGCTTTTTAAGGAGCTGAGGCTTTAAATGCTTTCGAGGGATCCTCCATCAGTTGGACTGAAGAGATAATTCCAGGAATTTTGCAGGCTCTCACATCCACATGATGACATTAAAACGTTATTTGTTGAGCTGCTTTATTTTTTAAATTATTTCTTCCACTCTTCCTCCATCCCCCAGTTTGCTGCCTTCCTGTCTTGCTTCCCAAAAATGCAGCTGTGGAGAATCCCATTAACTTTTGGGGGTGGGAAGTCTGTGCACAACACAACTGCCAGTGTGATTTAAAGCAGGGAGGTTTTCATAGTGGGAATTTTCTGTGCAAATATCCCTCTCTCCAGAGGGAAATGCTTCACTGGATGATTTAGGGAGGCAGGACATAAAATAAGAATTTAAACAAACTGCTGCTTCTTGAATTTAATTCTCTGGAAGCCTTTAAATGACTGTGTCCATGTGTTTGCACCTATTGCAGTGTTGCTCTAGTGAAAGCTGTCAAGGATACTTTCAGTTTCTAATACCCAGGAAAAGAAACTTCCACGTTTGAGACACTAATTAACCAGGGAAGAGAATTGTTGGGAATAAAACCCGGGGTCAGCAAGGTGGCAGCTCTGCCAGCAGCAGAAAGGAGGCAAAGTCAGTGGTTGTAGCCCAAAATAAAACAGCTGTTCCAGTGCAAGGGACAAAACCTCCTGCCTGGATCAGAGCTGATAAAAACTTCTGGGATTTTTGCCTCGGGATGTTTCTCTTTAGTGATGCTGCTCTTGTTAATGGCTTTTATTCTGTGTGATAATCAGAATTTCAGTCGTAATAATCAGGTTGTTTTTATCAGTGTCCCTCTAAAGTGGGACTGTGGATATTCCTTAGGAGCAGCAGCTGGCTGTCAGTTTTTCCTCATGGGTTTTCTTGGATAGTTTTACAAGTTTTTATGGAGTTGTGAGCATTTTGCTTGTTTCAATGGGCACATCAATTAGAATTTAGGAGCTGGAGTACCCCAGCATTACAAATTATGTGCAGAACCATACAAGAAATACTGAAAATGCTTCTATTCTGGTAAAAAGATGTGCACAGTCAGAGCTGAGGCTGGGTGGGCTGTGCAGGTGTGCTGTGAGCAGGGACAGAACTGAACTGGGGGTGGGGAAAAAATCCCCTTCAGGTGCCAAAGCCACGTGTGTTCTGCAGCGTTTTTAACCTGACCCCTGGGAGCAAAACATCTTTGCTTTGTGATTGGAAAATACAAAGTTTCCCCCACTTCTTGGGATGAAGTTCTGGTGTTAACAGACTGGGGAGGTGAAATCTCTGCTGAGAGCGAGCCGTCCACAGATGAGCATTACTTGAAAGAAGAAAACAGAAGTCACATCTGCACCGAGCTATTTTTAAGTGTCTCTGGTCACTGGTGCAATACCCAGCACCAAAATTAGGGCTCCCTCAAAGCAGTCACCATGCTGGTTTGGTGGCTTGAGAAACCTTCTGTTTTCAGCTAAAAATAATTCCTAGATAACGGCCGGGTCGCACCCGCGACACTTTTCAGTACTAAATTGACTCTGCCTCATTTTACAGCCTCTGGAAAGGCTTCAAAAACCCTACAAAAATCCAAAACCGGAGCTTTTGGAGCAGCTGTTTTTTTCCAGTGGTGAAGCAGGACTGAGGAGAAAAGTTTTTAGTGTTTGGAGCTGTGATTTGGTGACATCCTGCAGGTTTTATTTTCCAGGCTCAGGTGCAGCACAGCTCGATCCCCCTGGAAGTGGAATGGCCCCGTTGGATTTTCCTTTTCCCCCCCCAAATTTCCAGCTGCAGAATCACTCCCCCCAATCTGCTGCTTACATAACTCTGCCTTTGTGCCTGTTCTGGTAAAGCAGAAGGGAATTCTCTTCCCCCTGCCTGGGTGGGGGCAGAGGATGCCAGGAAAGATTAAAAGGGCTCAAGGGCTGCGGCACACGTTTGGCAGGGGAGATAATGGAGCTGCTCAGGGAGGGTCCAGCAGCACCCAAAAAATCTGCTCCCAGTATTTTCAGCCCCGGATTCTGGGGGATGACTTGGCCTTCTGTATGAAGCAAGGCTCAAGTCTGGGTTTTTTGAGCTTTAAAGAAGAAGGGAGCTCTGTTTGAGGGCAGGGAAACGCCACACACGGGCTCGGCTCAAGAGCTTCTTGCTGCCTCGGAGAACATCCCTGTGGTTTAGCAGAGGGACACAGATCCCTGGGTTTTCCAGGCTGCTGGAGACGTCTGAGGTCTGAAGGAAACCACCCAAAAACCCCTCCTGTCCCAGCACAGTCATGTGTGGATGCCACGGGCTGGCTTGCTGGGAGTGTGTATTTTCTGCATAGATGTGGCAATCTGGGTAAATATAAATCCATGTGGTGAAAGCCTGGCCTAAAATAGGCTGGAGCTGGTGTTCCTTCTGTCTCAGCTTCTGGAAGCCATCTTAATTATCAAATATTGATGTGATAGTAGAGCTCAGATGCTGGCATTTATGTCAGATCCTGAATGCAGAGGGGGAGACAGTTTCTCTTTTGAAAAATGAATGGCTGGGGTGGGGTGGGAGCGGGGTGAAAACAACAATGCAGGATGGCTGTGGAGTTGTCTGTGGAGCACACTTAATGCTTGATTAAATATTTAATTTAGCAGCAGCGTCACACTCTACTGTGAGCCATGAAATCTCGTTATGGAATTATAATTTCTTAAAAAAGAATAAGCATGCTACCTAGTGACCTGGCGTGTGCTATGTTTAGTACTGGCTCACTAATTCTAAAGAAACGAGCCTCGAGTGTTTGAAATCAAATATAAACAGTGGGAGCGAGTCTGTTTTGAGCCTGAATCAATAGAATTGGGTCAGATTCCTCCAACGAGGAGGTTGTGGGCTCTGTTTGAGGGGCAGCTCTGTTCTGTCACAGCTGTACCCATCCTCAGCTGCTCTTCCTTCCCTCTGTTTCCTTTCCTTCCCGCTGCACACAGCGCGGGTAACGTGAATCCTCCTTGCAGCCTCTCTGTGAGTAACCCAGGTGTTTTCCTCGCTCTAAGATGCCTCAGAGCATCCTGGCTGCAGGAGAATTGATCTCTCCTCAGCCTGGGGTTGCCCAAGTGACCGCTGTTCCCCCTCCTGTCCCGAGCAGCACATCGCCATCCCGAGGCCCGATCGACCGGCGGAGGTGAGGACCTTCACATTTTATCTCTCCAACATTGGCAAGGACAGTCCCCAAGGGAGCTTTGACTGCATCCAGCAGTATGTATCCAGGTGAGTGGGGGCATCCAAGGAAAACCCAGCTTTTTTTTTTTTTTTTTTTTTTTTTTTTTTTTTTTTTTTTTTTTTTTTTTTTTTTGTTTTTTTTTTTTGTTGTTGTTGTTGTTGTTGTTGTTGTTGTTGGGTTTTTTTTGTTTCTTACCCTCTCTTCTGGAGCATCTTTTCCCTAACAAAGCTTCGTGCACGTTCTTCCTTTTTAGAGCCTTTCTGATCTGTTTGGATGTGGTTTTTTTTTAAGGAAGCATCCAGTCCCCTCTCAGCTCCCCTGTGTGTCCCCCACCATTATTCAGCTAACACCCTCCCCCAGCTGTCCCCCAGCGCCAGCCTGGTGTCCCTTTGCAGTGTCAGGAGTACCTTTTGCATTGCATTTCTCTTGCAGCAATGGCAATATCCATTTGGATTGCCTGGGAAGCATACAGGATAAAATCACCGTGTGTGCTACTGATGATTCCTACCAGAAGGCGAGGCAGAGCATGGCACAGGCAGAGGAGGAGACTCGCAGCAGGAGCGCCATAGTCATTAAACCTGGGGGGAGATACGTAGGTAAGCAGCCACTCAGTTTGGGGGGGGATCTGGACTCCATTTGGGACTCAGCAGGTTCTGGAGGCAAATCCTGATGTTGTTGGCTTGATTGTGGCAGTCTGGAAAGTTGCTGGTAGTTCCTCATAGCTGTCTGATTTAGGGGGGTTGCTCCCCTTGTGTTGTGTTGGCTTCACTTCCATCGTCACCCCGAGGAAACCGTGGCTGCCCCAGCCCTGGAAATGTCCCAAGATCAGCTTGGAGCAACCCAAAGGTGTCCCTGCCTGTGGCAGGGGGTGATCTTTAAGGTCCCAAAGCACTGTGGGGTTGGCTGTGTGTGTGGCTCTGGCCTTAGGTCACAGCTCTCACGTGGTGGTGCTGGGGCTCCCTGCTGAGCCCTCCCAGTGTCCCTGCTCCTGGCCAGCTCAGCTAAAACTGCCACCAGAGTGTCACAGCTGTGCCCCACAAGACCACAGCAGGCAGGACACAGTCAGCAGTGCCCTCTGTTAATAAACACAGACACCAAAGCAGCCCAGAACAGCCCTTCTCACTGGGACAGCAGCAGCAAAGCCTTAGCAGAGGAAATAAATTTGCCATGGCAAATAACTCAGGGAGCCTGCAGAGAGCCAGCCTTGGGCTCAGGACCCTGCTTAACCTCAGCTCACAAATTCAGGCCACAAACAGTAACCAGAATGCAGGGTTTCACTGGTTTTTGTTTTTCTGAGGCAGCTGCTTTTCCTGCAGCCCATGTGATCTGCAGGCAGCCTCTGCTCAGAGGATCTGTGATGAGAAGGGTTGAGTTGCAAAATGTAGAACTGACCCTGACTCATTGTCACAGCAGCCAAGTGCTCGAAGCTGAGAAGCAAGATAGTAATCAGGAAGGAAATGCATTGATTTCCTGTAGGCCAGAAGATTATTTTGTTTAGCTCCTCTTTGAGAACATTACAGTAAGTGCCTGAAGTTAAAGCTTCTGAGGGAGAAGATTCCCAAGGCAATTTGCTTCCCGGAAAGATGGAGCAAAACTTCTTTAAAATTAAAAATACTCCTGCTAAAAACCTTTTACTGCCCTGAAATGGAAGCAGAGCTGTGTGCAAACAGCAGGGCCAGAGCGTGTGCTCACAGTGCTCCTAGATAAGATGTCAGGGTTTGAGGAGGAGAGCTCTGCTCCAAGAAGGAAGGGCTTGGAAGGACAGTCCTCGTGTGGGATCTGCAGGTCCCAGTGTGCCAGCAGCATCAGCTGATTCCCTGCAGGCTGGGCTGGAGGGACAGGGCTGCCTCTCACATTTCCAGGAGAACACGGAGCTCAGCACTTCAGTGCCAGCAGAGCCGTTCCAGGCAGCTCAGATGTGGAAAAATTTATATGAAATGTTGGAATTGGAGAGCAGCAGAACTTAGAGATGTGAGCTGACACTTGAATAAATAGATGTGTAAATAGACAGCTGCAGGTAAAGCTGCAGGGGATGTGTGCTCGTAGCCACAGTAAATCCATGTGCATGCATCCACAGACGTGCACGTGTATAAATATTTGAAAATCCTTCGTGTCCTGCCTTAACTTAGTTTTTTTTCCTTCTCCTATCACTGCACATTTTGGCTCCAGCCTTTAAGTGGAAACCTCCCAACGTGCTGTTTTTACTGTTCATGACCTGGCAGGAGTTAAGGCAGTTCTAGAAAGCTGACGAATCTTCTCTGGTCCCATTTCTGGAAACAGAATCCAGTTGACCTCTGGATTGTGGGATGTTTAACGTGCGAATTGGTGCCGTTGCCCCTCTCACCTCCTCTCAGCCCTGCCGAGGATGGGTCGTGCTTCCTCTCCCAGCACCGTGGTGTGTAATAAAAAGCCAGGAAATGGGGCCTGGGTTACGCAATGTGCAGCTCAGTAAAACAAACAGTGCAGACAATCCCCAGTATCTTCAGATGACTCAGTTGAAAACGTTGCTTCCTAGCAATGGAGCAGTGCTCTGCTGGAATAAACCTCCCGAGCACTTGCAGTAAATGCTGGATGTTGTTTGTCCTAGCGAAGGTCACTTTCTCCAGCCCAAGTGATTATTGATTGGATCTCCAGGTTTTTAGACCTTGGAAACCCCACATTTTGTTTTCAGCTCCGCTCGGTTTGCCTTTGGTAGCTGGGACCTGCTCCTGTGTTCAGAATTGTCCCAGTCCTTTGCTTTGGGCTCCACTAAGCGATGGTGTGTGAAGGGTTCTGTTTTTCAGCAGGAATGGGGAAAATGAATTCTTGGGATGGTGCTGTCAGCAGCCAAGAGCCACAGTGGGGCTGGAGCTGAGGCGCACTCCTGAGGCAGCTTTGTGTTGTCACTTCTGTGCAGAGGCAGTGGAGAAGGGGTTATTCCATCAGCACAGGCAGCACCCTCATGAATAGGCTGATGGCCCAGTGTCAGCCCCATTCATGGGGCCGTGTTTGGAGGGGGAAGGGAGGTGGACCCAGCCCCATAAAGTTCCTATTGTTCTAAAAGCAGAAACATCTGCTGGAGGAGCGTTTTTGCTGAGCTCAGCAGCGGGGAGCCGCTCGTTGACCAGTTCTGGTCTTTCCACTCCGTATTTCCACCCTTCCACACAATAATGCAGAATTTTCTCCTGGTAGGGAGGGCAAAACCAGTTCGATTAACCGTGGGGGTACGTGCACTTGGGATAAATGAAAAGCTGCCAAACAAAGGGAGCTTTATGTAAGCTGGGGGGCCAATAATACTCAGGTTTCCAGAGCTTGGTTGTTGCTGTTTACTCGTTACAAGCTTGTCATGAACCATGAACCTCACGGGATGCTCGTTCCGGCGGCGCGTCGGGACCGAGGGGCTGCGCCGGTGCTGTTTGTCCTCCCTCTGTCACCTCGTGGCTCTTCACTGGGGGTGTGACGAGCTCCGTGCTGGTGTGGACAGCCCCCCCACCCCCCCTGGCCTTTGCGAGGTGACTGCTGCACTTCACTATTCTCATCTCATTTTAGGCAAAAAGGTTCAGGTGCGTAAACCTGCACCAGGAGCTTCCGATGCTGTTCCCTCCAGGAAGCGCCCAACGCCAGTCAACCTTGCCAGTGCAATAAAGAGAGGCAATAGTGCGATTTCCCAGAGACCCTTCAAAGATAGGGTTGTGCACTTACTGGCACTAAAGCCTTATAAGAAACCTGAACTTATTCTCAGATTGCAGAAGGATGGACTTTCTCAGCAGGACAAGGATTTGCTGGATAACCTTCTGCAACAGGTTTGTACCCTGACGAAGGCAACGATTTAGGTAAAGGGAAATGTCTTCTCAGACCCCCCCCACCCCACCCTCCTCCCGTGGGCAGTGGAAGCTGTTATCTCCAGGCTGCAGCTGAATGTGACTCTAAAGGCTGTGGGGGACACAGTTCTGAGCTCCCAGTGCTGGTGCAGAGATAGCAGGAGCCTCCCATGGCTACGCCTCGGGTTAGGGGGGTGTGACCAAGCTGGGTGATTTTGGCTCACCAGATGAGTCCCTTTTAGAGGGACACTTCTGCTTGGTCATGGGGAGGATTCTCTTAAACAGAGGATCCATGAGTTATTTGGTCATAACCTCTAAATCTCTGTTTTATTCTCATGGACGTAAAGGAGCAACGCTCTATGTTGGCACAAGTTTTGTACGTGAAGGAAAAGATATCCCCATTTTTTTTTTGTACTCCTCAGAGCCTTTCCTGCTGGGAAGTGCCACTGGTTAGGTGTGAAGATCATGCAGCTCCTTGCCAAGCACATTATTTGTATGTGGAGTGTGAAAGCTGTCTCCAAGCTGAATCAGTTCCTAGCGCTTTGAGTCACATTAAAGGTGCCATTTTAGGCCTCGCAGTAAACACCTTCATTGCTTCATTAAACACATCACAGCTATTTGTTTAAATGCTGCAGCTGCCTTCTTCTGTTCTGGAATATATTCTGGAAAAAACTCCTTTTTGTTTTTTTCCATATTTTTTTACTCCTTTCCATAAGGAGTGAGACAGGAGTTCAGTTTGCCCAAGGGCACCGGGCAGGTCGTATTAAAACCAGAGTCACAGCTGGCACAACTCGTTCCTTCCTTAGATTTTAATCCCAGAGCCCTTAATTTCCCAGCAGCTTCTTGGAGCACTTTTTCCAAGGCTGTCACTGAGTTGCAGAGTAGAAAACTCTGTTTCTCATGCTCGCTGTTGATGGATGCTGTGCCTGCCCCGAGCCCTGGCAGGCGAGCGGCGCGTGCGGCGCTGGCCACGGGGCCGCCCTCGTTGGGCTAAATGCTGATTTGGCTGTAAACGTGGTGCTCGTAAAGTTAATCCCTCTCAGCCCTCCCAGGGCTCCCATGCACACACAGGCAGACACAGATAAGCTAAAAATTACAGGCTGTGTTAAAGCTACACGTCTAAATCTGTCTAGGTGTGGGTTTCATTGTGCTCTTGCATCTCTCACAGGACTCCGTGTTCCTGGCAGCCTTTTTGCCTCATTTTGCAAGGTTTCTATTTTTGGGAGGGCTGGGGTGGAGCTTGCAGAGTCCCACACGAGCAAAACAAGGAGGTAGCAGCTCTCAGAAAATCCAAGTTGTTCTTCCCGGGCTCCAGGAACAGGCAGGGAGCAGAGAAATTCTGGGAGAGTTTTGATTTGGGGTTTTTTTTTTTTTGGTTAAAGGAGAAGCTGGATTCGCTTTTGTCTCCTGGGTGTGTTTATAGGGATACCTCGATGTAAAACACAGCTCAAATTCTTTCTTGTATTTTGGCTGAGGATTTTGGAAAGCTGACAGGACTGGAAGGAAAAACAAAGTGTTTGTCGTGTAAACTTATAACTTGGGCTTTCTATTTTTCGCTTATCAGGAGAGTTTGCCGTGTTGGCTGTGCAGCTTTTTTGCTCTGAAATTCCTAGATTTTTGATATTTTTAATATTAGGTTGTAGCCTCCCTAAAGCAAAAGCAGAGGGATCTTCAGCTCATTCAAGGCTTCCCACTCCTTTGCTTGTTTTTGAGGCATTTTCCTGCTGCGTGGATAATGGAAATCCCTAAGCACAGCCACGTTCTCAATGGAGAGCAGTAATCCCCAAACAGATGCACAACATCTCCGTGCAGTGGATAAAAGCATTTTCCACTTTCAAGGGCAGCAGTCCCCAAGCTGAGGGGCTCCAGCAGGGAATTTGGGATGCAGCTGCTGGCTTTGCCTGGCTCTGGGCAGAGCATTTGGCACCTGGGCCTCCTTATCCCTCTTCAAAAACACATTGAAAGCTTTATTTTCATTCCAGACTTGCAGTGCTCCGTGAGCTGAGGTTGCCCAGAGAAGCTGCCCCATCCCTGGGAGTGTGCCCAAGGCCAGGTTGGGATACTGGGAAGTGTCCCTGCCCATGGAATGAGGTGGAACCAAACCATTCCATGGCTGTGGATGACCCAAGGGAGGTTCATGATCAGTGAAGGTCTCACTGGGGCTCTTTGCTTTGTGCCAACTCCAGATTTTCAGGCTTGTAACCAGCAGCAAGAAGTTAAATTTTCAGTCAGGCTGTGGAAAGACTGATCCAGGTGGGATAACTCTTTCCCAAGTTGTTTCCATTCTAATCCAGCTCTGCCCATTGCAGCAGCATTTCCTCTCTGTGCAGGGTTTTGTGGGGAAGTTACACAGGGACAGGCTTGGATAAAATGTCAGGCAGCTGCTGCTGAGCTCCCTGCAGAGCTCTGCTGGCTCAAAGCTGGAAATCCCAGGTTCTCTTCTTGCCCTGGAAAAGTTCTCCATAAAATCCAGGTGATCCCAGGGCATTCCCTTCATTTCTCCCTGAGAAAGGCAGCTCTCTGTGGCCTGTTCTGTTGGCTCATTAGTGAGAAATTATCTGCTGGCAATTGTTAACCAAGTTATCGCCCCAAGAGTTCCTCTTTGGCCATAAACTGCCCCATTTTGGCTATGGGACAGGTGTGATAAGTGAACTGCCTGTTCCCATTAGGACTTTATTTCCAGGTGTTTCCATCAAGTGGTGTTGTGCTGGTCCAGGCTCCCCCAGCTGAATAATCTGTTTCAGATATGACTTATTTCCCACTCAACTGGATGTGCTTTAGAAACTCATTATGAATTATTGCAGTGACAAGGCGAGAGGAAAGGCACAGTTTGATTAAATAATCTTAATAATAAGGAAATGAAATATTAAAGTCTCTCCTTGTTCTCTGACACTACTAACAGCTGCTAAGTCTGCTCAGATTTTTGCCTTCATCTTAGCTCTTGTTTGGTCGAGGAAGTGAGAAAATCAAACCCTAATGATGGCTTTCCAAATTCCTTCTGTTGCAGGTGGCAAATCTGAGTGCCAAGGACAGCACTTTCACACTGAAAGATTGTGTATACAAAGAAGTGCAGAAGGACTGGCCTGGCTACTCAGAAGGAGATCAGCAGTTGTTGAAGAGGATCCTCGTTAGGTAATTACCCATCATCTTCTCTCTGATGTCATCCAGGGAATCCTGGGCCAGGGCAGGTGCTGTAAATCAGGGTGACTGAGGTCTGTAAGTTGAGTGTGGGACTTATTTTGACATCATTTGAAACTGTCCCTCACCCAGGGACCTGTGGGAGCTGACTGAACTGGAATATCTGAGTGGATCCACTGCTCACATCATCCTGGGTTGTCTGCAAATGGTTAAAGACAAAGCTTTGGGGGAAACCTGGATGGGAGCAGAGCTGCTAAGAGTTAACAGTGCTGCTCTGAAATCCTGGGAGATGAGTGGATTAAATGTCACCAGCTCAGCTCTCCTTCCCTTTTCCCACATCTCCTTGCACGTGGCTTCCCATGCAGGTTGAAGCGTTTCACCCCTTAAATCTGAGATTTGATTGAAGTGGTGGATGCACAGAAAAGCAAGAGGCTGTTGGGTGGGATCAATCCCTTAAAAGTCAAGCTGGTTGTCCTGCTTGGAGTGTGATCTCTGTTGCCATGTTCCCTCCTGAAACAGCCCTCAGCAGACTCAGTTCATCCTTAGCTGCTGAGAATTGGTTCCATCTACAGATATTTTCCTTAGGTGAAGCCTCTGGGCTTGGATGCTTTTGGCTGGCAGGGAAAGATCCCAAACCTCCCAGTTTCCTCCAGAATTCTGCTCTGAGTGTTGATGTTTTTCAGTGCCTTGGTACAGATCTCATCAGGCAGGCAGAGCTTTTACTTGTGCTTTATTTTATTGCACTTTTGGTTAAGCTGAAAGCACAGCGTGCTCTGTTTGAGCACTTCCCATGATTTAAAAGCACAGCTGACTTGGAGATGAGACTTCTTTAAACCAACAGAAAACTTGCACTCCCCAAGTGCTCCAAGAAAATCAGAACTCATTTAAATGGCCTTGATGTGAAATTATAAAATTATAATTAAAAGGAAAAATCCAACCGCCATGCAGGATCTTTATGACTTTCAAAAAAGAAAAAAAAAAACCCAAAAACCCAAAGTGAATTTCTCCCTGTGGAAAAGCCATGTTTACTGCTTTTTCTAGAATTGTGGCATTCACTTGGGCGAGGGTCTAAAAATAGACCTTGGAAAGGATGTATTCAACTGTACAAACAAAGCCCTGCTCAGCCAGTGCAGGTAATGAGGCTCCAGAATGGAAAAAAAACCCATTTGGGGTTGAAGACAGGAGGAAAACAGTCCCAGAGAAAGGGCACAGGAGGCAGCAGACGTTGGGGTTTGGAGCTGACCAATTGTTCCAGGTCCTCCTGGGGTCACTCAGTGTCTCAGCAGCTGCAGTAATTAACACATCTGCAGGTATTAAAGCTGGGCCTAACTGTGCTGGGCTTAAAGCAGCTCCTTTTTCCTCCTTTTTGATGTTTTCCATCTTTCTGTCACCCTTGGGGACTGTGAGCAGCCTGCTCTGGGGAAGGTGTCCCAACCTGTAGCTGGATGAGCTTCAAGGTCCTCCCAACCCAAACCATTGCAGGATTCTCTGCAGTCTTTGCTGACCTCAGTGCTTTCATGACTCCTTAAATCCATAATTAACAACTGGGAGATGTGATAAGCTTGCTCAGGCTAATCAACCAGCCCTCCAAAAACCACTTTCACCGGGGTTTTGAGGCAATATTGGTGTCCCCTTCCCGTTTTCACAGTCCCCAAGTCCTTTCTGTGAGTGGATCTGTGGCTGCTGAGGTTGTTTTAAATAAAATTAAACAGAGCCAGGACAGTGGTGACACTGCAGATGTCTAAATATTGCTGCAACACAGCCCAAGGTTCAAGCTCGGGTGAAAAGCCAAATCTTGTCAAGTCATGGGTGTTACCTCTGAGATAATCTTCCCAAAGTTTAAAGGATATGAGGGAGCTTTAGTGCTGATTCCAGTTTCTTGGGGGAGAATTTAAAGGTGGGTTCTTCAGCCTCCTGACAAACTGGCTGCTGAGCTGCTTTATTAAAACCTTTAACCCCAAATTCTATTTTTTTTTTTTTGCTTTGTTTTTTTTCAGTTTGTCAGCTGTAACTTGATGCAAGAGTGGTTTTGGTTTTGGTTTTTTTTTTTTTCTGGGTGATTAATGGAGGGGCAGTCTGGTGTCAGAATTGTTGGGCAAAGCTGGTGGGCTGGGAAAATACTCTGAGATCTGGAGGGGAGCAGAGACCCAGCCTGGAGGGGAATTCAGGCACTCAAGTGATTCCAGTTGTACTTTTTGTTGCTACAAAAGGGTTTTGTTGTTTTTTTGGTTTTTTTTAATTTATCCAATACCACAAATACAGCCCAGGGTAGCTCTTGTTTTGCATGATGCAACTGAAAAGTATTATTGGGAAGCCTGAAATGTAAATCCTGGTGGACCAATAATACCTCAGCAGTTCCTGTTATACTCCTGCTTTTCCTGGACCCAGAGGAGCTCGCTGCTGAAAGGGCTGCTGTTGCCATGAAATGTTGTTTTAATGATGCTAATGAATGGGAGAACTTATTCCTCAACATCTGAGCTTGAGTTTCAGCCCCTCTTCAGTGAGCTTCGCTTTCTGAGTTGTCTCAAAAAGCAAAAACTCAGCAGAAATTTGTTCAATTAATGTCTTCCTGAGCTGTATTTCAATCAGCAGGAATAATACATGATATCCTTTTCACCTTAAAATTCAATGCCACTTTTACTCATCTCCACGTGAATTAACGTTTCTGAGGCTGCAATTAATTTAATTCTTACGTCACCAGTTGAAGGGAAAAAAAGGTAAAATTGTTGAAAAAGAAGTTCCAACCTCAACAGGGAATCCTTTCGTGTGCCCAAGAGCTCAGCCTTGGCCATGTTGTACCAAAGAGCCACAAAAATCACAGCAAAGCAAGAAGGAGATCAGGAATTCCAATTTGTCAGTGATATTTTCCCGTGATAGTTTCTCCTTCCCAGCTTTTGTCAGAGATCAGAGCCTGAGCGAGCTCCTTCCGTGCCATTTTCAGAGTTGGAGCCAGGGAAAGGCTCTTAGCTCCACGGTGTGCAGTGCCACCTGTCCCCTGGATGTCACCAGCCCCCGGTTGTGTTTTGCAGGAAGCTCTGCCAGCCCCAGAACAGCAGCGGTTTCCAGGGGGAAGCGCCGAACCTGAGCCCTCCGAAGGACACCCTCAACTCCAGCTCTCCCCCTCAGGTGGGTGATTCCCCTCCCCAGCTCCAGGGATCCCTGTGCTCCTGATGGATTTGGCTGCTGGCCGTGGGTCCAGGCTGAGCTGTGCCTGTCTGCACCCTGTAATCACCTGCTGCCGGGTCAGGAGGTCTTTGGGGTTTTTATTTCTGTTTTATTAAGTTGGGGTCTAATTCTGGCTTTTCCTCAGCATCTGTTTCTCCTCTGGACGTGGGGAGGATCAGTGGCAGTGAGGCTCAGGTTTAGTTTTAAGGGCTAAATTCCTTTTGCAGTGCCTCCATCCCTCCTGGAGTTCCTGGGAGAGCGAGCTTGTGTTTTCCTCATTACTAATAATTGAGTGGAACGAAGCTGTAATAAGCAGCTCCCAAACATGGTTGAGTTATTAAAACCCTTGACCTTTTGCAGCCTAATTGCTGTGACAGATCAGGGGCAGGTTGGGCTGCTCCTGGCTCGAGAGATGCCGGAGCACAGAGCTGTGAAAAGAACATTTCACCTGCTTTTTCCATGACCCTAAACCGCGGAGGAGCCACGTTTGACGCCAGCCTTGTCCCCAGTTCTCCCAGTATCTCCCAGCACAGGCGTTGCTGGCGTTGTGAAACGTGTGCTGCCTTCCCTTCTTGCAGCGTGGGTCAGCCCAGACAAGTTGAGTATTTATTCTTCTCCTGCCAGTGGAATGTGTAATGCCTACTTGTCTGGACAGACGCACCGGGGATTAGTGGCAAAGAATATTAACAGGTAAAGAAATTATGTGCTCTCTGGCACTGAGAGGGGAGGCACTTCTCTGGTTGAGAGCAAGGACTGTGTAACTTGTTTGCCAGGTAGCTGATTCCAAATCCTCTGCTGCTCTGCTGTGGGCATGTTCCTGGTGAATGAAGAATCATCACCTTCGAGTTAGCTCACAAAGATCCTGGTCTTGTGTCTTTTTTTTATAAGACTGAAAAAATCATCTTGCTTCTTTGGCTGTCCGTATTTTAAAGATTCAAAAGTCTTTAGGGTGAGGTTTTGATCTCTCAGAATGACCCAGTTGAAACTGTGGGTGGTTGATTGGGTTGGATTTGGAAAAGGCTGGTGAGACAGGGACAATCCAGTGTGGAATAGAAATGTTTCCAGCATGATTCTGTCGTGTCAGACAGCAAACCACAGCATCGTGAGCTGTCACTTTTTTAATACTCTCTGGCTGCAGTTTCTATTTAGAGAAATGGTTTTTAATGGGTGCAGTGCCAGCAGAGGATTGGGATTTGGTAGGATGGAATGCAGAATATTTTGGGAAAGCTCAGCTGTGGAATGAAGGTGAAGAAGAAAATTGGTCTGGTAATTCTAGAAAAGGGATGTATAGAACCCCCTCCTAAGCAGAGAGATGGCTTTGGAGAAGCTGATATTAGTTGGTTTTAGAGAAAAGGTTGTAAAATCTGGCAGATTTTTAGCTCTGTCACCTGTTCAGAGGCTGCAGTCGGAGATGGCCCCTCCTTGGGGAGATGGACACGGGGAGCTGTGGGAAGCGATGTTGCCAAGCCGGTCGGACGTGCTGTCCTTGCCCCTCGAGCTCAGTGGCAGAACCAGCAGCTCTTCCTTAATTACCTTGACAGGTGGAAAGAATTCCTGGCACTGAGCAGTGTCCTCAAGACCCCTGAGTTAGCAAAGAGAGATAAAATCCAGGTTGGGGAAAAAAGAGGGGATTTAGGGGCTGCTCCAGGCGTCATCCAGCTGCATTTCAGCGATGGAACGACATTTCCATTCCCAAACACGTCGCCGTCCTGCCTGAGACAGAAAGAAAATAATGGATTATCCAAAAGAAATAGCCAGAGCTATCACTTGTTTTCCTCTGGGCACCAAATAATCTTTGGCTCAGAGCTGCTGCAGCCCCAGAGCTGCCAGGTGGGCACACACACTGAGGGCTGGCTGAGATGCTTGTGGCTGGCACGGGCTGGGCTGAGCCTGATGGATGGGTTCTTCCATGGAGCAGCTTTTCCAGGCTGGAGGCAGCTGCCTCCAAGGTATGGGCACAGCTGGGAGCCACTTCCTTCTCTGCCCTTGTTCAAAAAAGGGTTGCTCAGGTCACGTTGGCCCCCGTGACGTGGCTTTTTTTAAAAAAGTGCTGCAAAATTTTCCCCTTTTTGCCTGAAATTCTGAGAACTGAGGAGTTGGCACTTCCTCCCCTCTTCCGGGCAGTGCCTCGTTCTTGAGAAGAGGAAGGAACAGGAGAAGGGGTGAAGCTCTTGGCCACAGAGCTGGGAATAAAATGCAGAACTGGTGAATCCCTCCGTGCTCCAGAGAGGGCTGAACACATTTTTCCCTGGCAGGGACTTTGGGGTGCTCAGGACAGACGTTTTTATCCCAGAATGGTTTGAGCTGGGAGGGTCCTTAAAGCTCATCCTGTTCCACCCTCTGCCATGGCCAGGGACACTTTCCACTGTCCCAGGGTGCTCCAAGCCCTGTCCAGCCTGGCCCTGGACACTTCCAGGGATATTTCCACTCTCTAACTGGTTGGGACAGGGGGAGGCTGCAGGGTTTGGGTCCCAAAGGGCTGGGTTTGACAGGGCTGGGGGTGGCACAGCCTGTGCGGGGATAACGGGGGAGCTCAGGGATGGCTGATGGGATTCTGGGGTTCTCTAAACTCTCCCACCAAACCGTGGGCTCTGGGAAGCAGCTGGGGCTGATGGAGAAGCTGCTTTTGCCGGGGATATTCATTCCCTTGTCCCCTGTATTGCACCACCATCTAGTGGTAACATCCAGCTCCTCTCCTGCACCTCCAACACGATTTATTTCTCCTTTTTTTTCTCTCCCCCCTCCTCTCACCACCATCCTCTAAACAGAAACGATCCCAACCTTTGGAATTCATCGACCCCCTGGCCAACAAAAAGCCCAGGATCTCGCATTTGGCTCACAGAACCCAACCCACTTTCAACGGGAAGCTGAACTCCTCGAACGGGAAGGACACCCCGGCCCCCACCCCTGCCCTGCCCCCGGCCCTGCCGGAGCCGGTGAGCTCCAGCTCCACCCTCCCGGCTCTGGAGCTGCCCAGAGCTCACGATCCCCTCTCGGATGTCAGCAACGACCTGACTCACAACGGCAGAGACTGTGAGAGCAGCGAGCCTCCCGAGAGACTGAGTCACCCCCTGCCCACAGACTGTGCCCAGAGCAGCAAACACAACTGCGGCTCCTACGTCAAATCCAAGAAAAAATCCAAAAAGCACAAAGACAAGGAGAAGGAGAGGAAGGAGAAGAAGAGCGAGGAGAAGTGCAAAGAGGAGAAGCAGAACTGTGAAGTAATAAAAAATGCTGACTTAGGTAGTGTTCCCCAGGAGCAGGTCCCAGGTGAGTCCCAGGGGGGGACCCAGAGGTGCTGTTGGCTGGGGGTGAGCTCAGGATTTGCCTGGAGCAACCAGGGCACTGTGGGGACCCAAATGCCCTCCCTACAAATCACCAGAGGTGCTTCCTCTCCACAGAGGATATCAGGTTTTTCCTGTTTAACCTTCCAGTGCTGTTTGGAGCTGCCTCAGAGCGTGTCATGTTTCTCCTGGTTAAATTAAAAGCTGGGATAATCTGTGGGGATGAAAGGCTGGGAGCAGTGGGAAGAGCAGGGCAGCGCTTGTGTCGGCTGCTGGGATGACTGGTGTTTGGATTTCTAATGAAAAGTTACTCACAAAAGCTTTTAATGTTGGCTACAAAAGAAATGATAGATAAACCTGGTGATAAATGCTGTTAAAAGCAGTGGAGAACCAGCTCTTCCAGGCTGGAAAAGCTTCCTTGCATCCCACTAGGGCTGGGAATTTATTTATTCAAGGTCTGACGCAACAGTGAATCTCCACTGAGGTGGGATGAAAACATTTTCCACTCTTTCAAAAAAGTCAAGTCCGTGCACTCTTAGAAGTCAGAGCAGGGAATATTTCTTGGCTGGTCCCATCCATTCCTTTTCCTGCTGCTTCCACATTTTCTGCTGTTTGTTACAGCTCCCCAGGGCACTGGGACTTTCCTTGCAGCCTCTGGGAACATCTGTTGAGTTCCTCTTTGCTTTTTCCTTCACCCCTGTTACTGTTTTCTACATTCCCCTTCATGCTTGGTGCATGAAAACCCTTCAGTTTGGGCTCCAAAAGGACAGTACCTTGACATGGAGACTGATTTGTTGGATTCCTGGAAAGGGAGAGCTTCTCAGGGTGTTGGGATTGAGCTGGTGCCAGCCCTCCCCTTCCCCAGGGCTTTGCAGCAGTGACAAAATGCACTTGGATGGCTCAGCAGCGATTCCTGGGGACAGTCCCTGGGGTTTGATGGTTGTGTGGCACTGCAGAACTGAGAATTCTTCTACTTCTGTGTCAATCCCAGGTTTTTTTCTGTGAATGTTGTGTTTCTGCCACGTTGTTTCTCTTCCCCAGGAGCCTCTGGAGCGGTTCTGGAGGGACACACACACACACACACTTTTCAATCCATATTTTTGTGCTGTAAATACCCAAATACCCCAAATTCTTGGGAAATTGCTGAGCCTCCACCACCTTTTCTGCTTCACTTTGCACTTTAATTCCTGGATTTCTGTGAATTAATAGGAGTTGGGTTTTGTTCCTGTTGCTGTAGTGAGGTAACAAATACGAGCTGGACTGGGAGCAATCACAAACAGGATGTGGTCAGTCCTGCTTGGGTCCTGGACTGCCAGAACTGGGATGTTTTCCTTCTGTGGGTATCCTGCTCCTTCCCCAGTTCCCCCTGGGGCTGTGGGGAAGCAGAAAATCACCAAAAGTTTGGGTTGGAAGGACCTTAAAGTTCATCTGGTCCCGCAGGGACACCTTCTGCCAGAAGTGGGAGTTTCTCCCGGGAATTTTTGTTCCAGAGGCTCTGCAAGGACCTTTGGGGTCCTTTCAGTCAGTAGGTGGCACTCACAGGCAAAATAAACCTCCCCGTGTCCCTCTCCTTCCACCATCCTTAAACCCTGTTGTGCATCTCCCACGCCGTGGCCAGGAGAGGAGGAAAAGCAGCAGGAGTTTGGGATTGGGATGGGTTTGGAAGCTCTGGGTCTGTGGCATCCTCCCACCCTGCTCAGGAGGGCCTTTCCGTGGAATTTCAGAGGAAAATCCATCTTTTTAAGGATGCAGTCAGGGTACTGCTGACTCTGGTGAGGACTTGGAATGTACCACAGAGTTGGTGGAAAATATCCCTTTCCAAATGTGGCTCCAGCAGCTTTCTTCCTCCACATTTATCCTGCAGTGTCTGGGGGATGTGGAGGATGAGTCTGCCTTGGGTTTATTCTGTTCTTCCTTCAATTCCTGAACATTCTTAGCTCAGCCCTCATTAATGCTCCTTCCACTTGGATTTGTGTGTGGAGCTGTGTGAGGGGAGCCCTGCATTCCCTAAAAACCTCTCTGTGGTGCCCTGCAGGGATATTAATTCAGGAATTAATTCAGGAATCTCCCCGTGGAGCATCCACAGAGGAATCTCTCAGGTGTAGAAGCAGGAGAAAAGAAGGTTCACCTTGCCCAGCTCAGCTCTCTGGGCTCAGGGCTGTGTTTTCCTCATTCCCAGTGGTGTTATCCCACTCCAGGCACTGTTTATCCACCAATTAAATTCAGATTTTTTCGCTGCTCGCTGCACTGGCTGATGTTGGTGTTGTTTTGCTGACAGACAAAATACTGGAGGAGCCTTGAACTTTCAACCACCTTTGTTGTGGCTCCCCTGCCTCTGTCAGTTCCAAGCAAAACAGAAATCCTTTAGAATTCCATAAACTGTATATTGCAGGCGAGTTTTATGAGTTTGAAGCCGAATTGCAAAGAGCTTTGAAGTTTTAAGAACGCCTCTAAACGAGTCTTTGTTTTTTCAGGTTTAAATGGAACATGCAATAATTCTAGTGTACCAACGTCAACTTCAGAAATGCCAGATTATTTATTGTAAGTATTATTTATTGTAAGTAAGTATTATTTATTGTAAGTATTATTTATTGTAAGTTTATCTGTTGCTTCATCACTTTGGGATCGCGTTTCAAGCTAAAAATCACAACGTGCTGGGGATTTTTGTTGGACTTTTTGTGTTATTTGAGAGAACTTGATTAGGTGGGTGTAAGGAAAAGAGCAAACCCAGCTCTGCAGATCAGTTCTTGAGACTAAACTCGGTATCAGAGCTGGTTTTTACCTCCTCCAGGAGTTCTCAAGGTGATCTCCTATAAACAGTTGAAATGCTTCAAGAAACATTTCCTACGTTAGGGGGGTTTGAAAGGATTAAACATCTCCACGTCACAGCTGGGAGCTTGGAGAGGGAATCAGCTGCTTTCATGTTGTGGGAGACAGGGCAAGGAAGGATTTGGGGTGGTTTGCTAATTCTTCCCCTCTTCAGAGCCAAGATCATCTGCATAAAGCAGTGAAATATTCTTTCCTGGGAGGCTCTAACCCCTGGGTTAGGATGTGAGTTGTTTCACCTCTTGACTCTTTTAATCAGATCCCCTCGGGGTTAATTAAACAACTGAAGCCCAAAAATCCCTGTGAAGGAAGCCCAAAATCTGCATAAACCCCAAACCTGTTCTAAACAAAGCTTTGGGGTAGGGAAAAAGCTGTAGCTGGGGGGGGAGAAAATTCCCAGTGGTAGCCTGGGGGTTGTTTCCATCAGAGCTGGTTTGGCTGTGCTGGGATGGCTGGGAGGGAAGGATGGAGGAGGAGGAGGAAGCTCTGGAGCAGATAAAGGGTTCTGGTGTGGTTTCTGCTTTGCTGGGCTGGATCAGCCATACAAACAACCCCTTCAGGGTGACATTTCTCAGGCCATTCCGAAGAGTTTGGGTGGCTGGGGGTGTTTTTTTCTCTCACCCACATGCTGGTCCCTCCCAGAAAGGGACCTGGGAGAGGTTTCTGAGCTCTGGGAGCTCTGTGCTCTCACCTGGTGTGAGCTGACTAGTTTTGCGTCCAGCTCCTCAAATTCTAAGAGCTTTCACTGCTGTTTGATGCTTCCTTATTCTGTGTGGATGGTTCTTCAGCCCAGCCCCTGGCAAGGAGTCAGTTCTAGAAGTTTAGAGCACTTAAAAAGTTAAAGTTCCCCCTGAACTGGAGGCCTAAATCAGCTTTTCCATGTTCATGCACCGAGCTGACCCTGCTGCAGCCAGAGCAGGGAGGAAAATCAGAGCCATCACCTATGAAAAGATGGGTTTTTACCTTCAGAGAGGGCTGTAAATGTCAGCTTGAAATGGCTTTTTGTTGAGCAGAACAACTTCCAAAAAGCCCCCAAAGGAACATCAGTTCAACCTGAGCTCAGGGCACATCGAGTGTCTGCAGAAGGTGCTGGAAACAGAGTTACTGCTGGGAAAAAAAAAAACCAAACAAACAAACAAAAAAACCCCAGAATAAAGCTCCTCACCGTGGTTTCTTGTCGTGCTCTTGCCACACAATCTCCCTGCGAGCGTTTTGCAACGATGGCTCAATGCTTTTTGTGTTCCTTTCAAGACTCTTAGCACTGGAAGCATCGTATTCCTGCTGTTCCAATGCCTGGCACAGATGCAGAACTCCATGTTCTGCGGGCCAGCAGGAGTTAGAGGAGCTGTAGCAGCACTATCTGAGTGTCCTCCTCCACCCCCAGCTGCTCCCAGGCTTGGCTGTACCTGCCTCTTCCACCCTATCTGGCAGAGATAGGAAGTTTTGGGAGCAAACATTGTTTGTTTTACAGGAGGTCAAGGCAACAATCCCTGCTGGTTGCCTCCGTAATTTGCTACTTTAATGCGAGTCAGGATGAGAGGAAACGGCCTCAAGCTGCACCAGGGGAGGTTTGGATGGGATTTTAGGGAGAGTTTCTTCACTGGGACAGGGAGCTGCCATCCCTGGAGGGATTTAAGCCACGTGGATGTGGCACCTGGGGACGTGGGTTGGTGGTGGCCTTGGCAGTGCTGGGATTTGATCTCAGAGGGCTTTTCCAGCTTTAATCACAGAATCCCAGAATGGTTTGGGCTGGAATGAGCTAAAGCCCACCCAGTGCCACCCCTGCCATGGGCAGGGACACCTCCCACTGTCCCAGGTCGCTCCAAACACTTCCAGGGATGAGGCAGCCACAGCTTCTCTGGGAATTTCTGACCAGACCCTTCACAGTGAAGAATTCCTTCCCAACATCCCATTTAAATGCTCCTGTGATCCTCAAATATCCATTATTTCATTTCCAGTCACCTGGCAGGCTCATCCCCCTCCACCCATCCTCGGCACCGCCACATCCCGCAGAGAATCCCACCTCAAAAACCAATCCCACCTCAAAAACCAATCCCACCTTAAAAACCAATCCCACCCCAAAAACCCCATTCACCAAACCCTTTTTTCCCCCCTCTCCCTGCAGAAAATACGCAGCCATTTCCTCCTCGGAGCAGCGTCAGAGCTACAAGAACGACTTCAACGCCGAGTACAGCGAGTACCGGGACTTGCACGCCCGGATAGAGCGGATAACCCGACGGTTCACCCAGCTGGACGCCAAGCTGAAGCAGCTTTTGCAGGGCTCTGAGGAATATAAGGTAGGAAAAGAAGAGATAAAAGCACCCAAAAAAAGGCTTGTGCACGTGGCAGAGCCACAGTGTGGGAATTGCAGCCTCGGAGCCGCCGGGGAAGGCGCACGCAGCCGACGGCTTTTGGGGAACGCTCCCTAACCCAGCTCTGCGCTGCTCCTTTTTCAGGCTGGAGCCACATCATGGGACTTGTTGACAAGGAAAGGCCTCAGTGAGACAATTGGTGTCCTTAGCCAAAAGCTGCTGGAAGCTATTAGTGTATCCCAGCCAGAAAAACTCCTATTTGCACATATGGGAGCGTATCGGGGCTGGAAGGGGAGTTAGCACGGGGTCATCTGTTGCTCTGCAATCTTTGATCTGAATAATGCAGCATTATTGGACTTGTCAGAGTGATTTTTAAAGAGTTTTAGCTATTCATTAGCTTGAAAAAGTGAGTCTCGTCGAGGATAATAAACAGATTTTTTTCAGAGCACCTATTGTGCTAAGCACAGCTTCTTCCCTCAAACCCTCCTGCCCTTCTCCTTGCAGAATTCCTCGCTGGATTGTTTTCAGATCCTGGGTGGGGGGAAGAAAACCCATCAGTTTTGGGGCTTTGGGAATGTGAATTATCCTGGAATCCAGGTGCTTGTCACAGGTAGTTCTCATGGCTGGGGAGTGGGGCCTCATCCTCCCGTGTCAGCTCCAGGATATCCATGGAATCAGAGCTGGTTGGATCTCCCCAGGGAAGCCGTGGAGGGAGCAGATTTTGGTTGGAATTTGGGTGGAATTGTTTGCATTGAGCCATCAGTGAATACCTGCTGCAGAACTGAAAATCATGCCCTGGTTTTTTTTTTTTTATCCTCTTTTTTTTTTTAGACCATCCACGATCAAATTTTACAGGAATATCGGAAAATTAAAAAGGTAAGGGAATGTCCTTGGCCACAGAAGGCTTTTGGGTGGTGCCCTTGGTGTGACTGAAAGAGATGGGCCCTTGCCAAGAGCAAACCCAGGCTCTGAGGCAATTGCAGCAGATGTTTGTTCAGCTCCAGCCTGTCCCTAAAAGCAGCTCAGGAAGGGTTTGGGGGGAGCTGGGAGTGCTCCGTGGATCCCGGGGATCGCTGAGCCGTGGCCATGGCACAGCTGGGTGTGTTCAGCCAGGGCCTTTATCTCTCCAGGGAAGGAACAGTTCGTGTTTCAGAGGCACAGGCTGAGGGATAACAGGATCCTCTGGGATCTGGGGACTGCTGGGATCTGAGCTGGGATCGGTCCCTGGAGCTCTGGCCCCAGATTTTTGGGGTTTGGGGCACGTAAAATACCTTAAATTTCAGTGGTTTTATGCAAAGCATCCACTTCCCACCAGTGGGAATTGGGGGGTTTTTCCTTTAAATAAGTGAATAGGGTCCTGAGCCCTGTCATCCTGAGGGATTTAGGAGCTTTTTGAAGAGATTCCCTGCCTGTTGGAAGTTCATCTTCATTGCAGAAGCTGTGAGGTGGGGGCAGAGGGCAGGTGGTGATTGAAAGCCCAGTTAGGCTGAGCCTAACTCAGGTGTGCTCCTTCCCTGTGGTGGGGTTCCCAGAGCTGGATAATCTGGAAAGGGATTTTATTCTTGGCTGGCTTTGATCAGAACAGATCTGTTTTAAAGAAGGATCTAAAAAAGCTTTTTTTCCATGGCCAGATCCATGGTTTTAAGCTGAAAGAGGGGAGGTTTGGGTGGGATATTAGGAGGAAATTCTTCCCTGTAAGGGCAGGGGGGGAATGGGATGGAATTCCCAGGGAAGCTGTGGCTGCCCCTGGATCCCTGGAAGAGTTGGACGGGGCTTGGAGCAGCCTGGGATGGTGGAAGGTGTCCCTGCCTGTGGAATGAGATGATCTCTGCACTCCCTCCCACCTGGGGCTCAGCTTTGATCAGTCCAGAACCTTCCCCACCTCTGCCATTTCCATTGTTTTGTTTCTGTTTGTTTTGCAGACAAACCCCAACTACAGCCAAGAGAAGAACCGCTGCGAATACCTCCACAACAAACTGGCCCACATCAAAAAACTGATAGCAGAGTATGACCAGCAGCAGTTTTAGCTGCCACTCACCCCTGGACTGGGTAGGGCAAACCAAAATCCAGTCACCCCTGGACGTTACGTTCCCTTTTATACACCCAAAATCCCTTTCAGAGACGAGCATTAATTCCTCGTGGTTGAAGAACTTGGGGATGACTTTAAAGATGCCAGATCTGTCATGTCCACGTCCAGCACGCTCCTCCCGAGTTTTTAAGCCTCTCTGAATGTTGGAATGTAACAAATGGATAACAAACAAACAAAAAAAAAAAAATCACAAAAAAAAAAACCAACCAAACAAACAAACAAAAAGTTCTGCTTATTTGAAGCCAGCGTTTGACACTTAAGGGAAACTTTGCCTAAAGTGACCGAAGCTCCCAAAGGTTAAGAATCTGTAGTTTTTCATGGATTAAAAGTTTGGCATGAAGTTGTAATTTCCCCCCCCCTCTGGCCCAGCTCCACATGGGTTACAAATTGTCCTACGAATGGTGAGGAACTGGAATTGCTGCTAGGACTGTTCGGAATGAGAGCTGTGCGCTCCCGGCTCCGCGGAAATACACCACGTTCCCTGAGCTCTCCTTGTCTGTCCCTGCTTTGTCATATCCTGGGCTGGGGAGGGGGTTGTGGCAGCACAGGGGGGTCCCTGGGGCTCAGCACCTTGGCCAGGGCAGAGGTGGATCCCAAAAAAAACCCAAAACCTCCACAAAATCCCTTTTTTTTTTTCAATCTGCTTTGTGCGTTTGGGTGCAAACCCTTCTGCCCAGTCTGCCCAGTTCACCTCCAGCTACCAGTGCTGGGAAGATGGAGACCTGTCTGGCTTGGACTTTTCTAATTTTCTACCAAGGCAGCCAATTTTATTAATTGCTAATGAGACTATGGTCTATTTTTGTATCAAAGAAAAAAAAAAAAGAGGGAAGAAAAAAAGCATCTTTTTTTTTCTAAAACTGTGCCTCCCTTTTCCTTTTAGGCCAAGTGCTTGGGACCCTTTCCTTGCAGTGTTACTAAAACTTCCCCAAGAGTCCCCCAGATGAGTGACTTTATTCCCTGATCCATGAGAGGGGGGGCTGGGGGGATGTTCTGCTTTTTCCTGGGATTTTTTTTTTTTTTTGCTCTGTCTGTCTGTGTCTTTCCAAGGCAGCAGCAAATCCTTGTGGGAGCAGCAAGGTGCTGTTTTCCCACGCGGATCCCTTGCACCGCTGGTGTGCTTTATCTCAGCCAGCTTCTCCCTGCAGCCCTGCTTCCTGATTTTTTTTTTCTCTTTTTTTTTTTTTTTTTTTTTTTTTTTTTTTTT
>VXAC01006809.1:136488-174509 GCA_013399225.1 Rhipidura dahli | reverse complement strand
TCCATCCATCCATCCATCCATCCATCCATCCATCCATCAGCGGGGGCAGCCGGGGGGGTGCGGGGGGTCCCTTCGGGATGCAGGGTCGCTCCGAGCCGCGCGGGATGCAGGGCGGACCCCGGGAATGGGGCGGTGCGGGATGCAGAGCACATCCATCCATCCGTCCGTCCGTCCGTCCGTCCGTCCGTCCGTCCATCCATCCATCCGTCCGTCCATCCATCCATCCATCCGTCCGTCCATCCATCCATCCATCCATCCATCCATCCATCCATCCATCCATCCATCCGTCCCCTGTGTGCTGGGATGCGGGAAGGGCTAAGGAGGGTCTGCCCCTGGGCTTTATGCCCTCGCAGAGGTTTTTGCCATCTGGACGGGAGAAATGGCACAGGTCCCTTCAGTTTTGCAGAGGATGGGATGCCAAACCTTCACAGAGTGAGCTGCCAGATGTGAACAGGGCTCTTCCCCCAAATTTGTACTTGTCAGTTTTGGGCAGGCACAGTTCATCTTGTTTGGAGCCCTGGATGGATTCCAGTCTGTTCTGGTGAAACCCATTTCCCCCCAGGGTTTCCTCTGCCCCATCGAACTTCCCTCAGTGCTGCAAGCACCGCCCGTGCATTCTCTCCATCTCCGCTTTCAGCCCCCAGCCAGGGCTGCTCTCGGAAGGGGCAATGCGAGGGGAGAACGGCTCTGAAATCCCTACTGACGAATGAAAATAGCTGAGATTTGTGAGGTGCAGCATCACCCATCCAGGATAACAGCGGAAGGACATTCCTTACGAGGCACCTGATTGTTTCCCTTATCTGACAGAGTGTGACCCTTGCTGTGTTTTCCATTCTCGCAGTGCTGCCTCTGAAAGGGAGTTAGGGCTGAGATCGGCTGCTCCTTATCCTCTTTTCCTGTCATTTCTTGGACAGGGAAATGTTCTCGGTCTGTTTGAAAGGTGGCTCTCGCTGGAGTTCAGGGTTTGGGGCACAGCTAGAGAAGCAAAGATGCATTTCCCCAAAGCTGTTGTGAGGTGGCCACATTCAAACAAAACAAAACAAAAAAGTGCAATAAATGATGGTTGGGGTTTGCCCCATCTCCACCATCACATGCAGAGACACAGGGTGGCTGTGCAGACTGGGGCACTGACAATGGGAATTCATTTGCCTGCTGGGGCTGTGTTTTGCTCTTGGGTTGATTTATATCTGATTTTTTATTTGCTGCCTTTTGCTTTTCGTCATCGTGGTTGTTGTTTTCCTTTGCTGCCCCGAGGTTCAGGCGTCAGTCCAAGACTTTGTCAGGGATGGAAAGAGGAACTATCTGCTAACTTCAAAAATTCCAGTAATGAGCAAAATCTGTTGTTCAGCCCCGAGGTTTCTGAGCATTCTCCTGGTCCCTGGTTTGGGTGCAGGGGTGGAAGGCAGCTCAGTGCCACCCCAGAGAGCAGCTTTGTGCCACTCAAGGGCTGGCTCTGGCTGCAGCTGCACTCTCTGTCCTTCCCTGGTGCTCCCCTCCTGGCTGCTCCACAGTTCCCCTGGAGAACCAGGAGCAGAGCAGCACCTGGGCAAGGGAGGGACATCCTGGGCTACTGAGTGTGGTGGGATCCAAATTCAGAGGCTTTGACCAAAAGTGGGATCTCCCACACCGGGCACGAGTCTCCCGGGAGAACTTCCCTATGGAAAGAGGACTTTGCCTGCTGGAGAATTTACTTGGCTGCCTGTAGAGGCAGGATTAATTCTGAAATTTCACTGTTAACTGAATAGATTAGATGTAGGGTCCTTTCTGAGCTGCTGTGGGCTTAGGGATGGAGAATGTTGGGGTTTATGTGCAGGGGACTGTTTTCATAACTTTGCCTTCATGTCCCTCGGGGCCACCTTATGAATGTGGAAAAAGCCCCTCTGTAAAGCAGACTTATAAACCTCCAAATCCCCCCAAGGTCTTTGGCACAGTCTGTTGATATTTATTTGTGGTTTCATGCTGATTTGGCTTGTTGCTTTTAATCCAGCACATTTTAGTTCAGGTTAGTGTTTGTTGGAGGTTTTGGAGGCAGATGGGCTTCTTTTTGTTTGTTTGCAGGGGTTTTTTTGGTTCTGTTTTGGTTTTTAAAGGACTTGGCCCAGGTGGATTTCAGCCCGTGGTTGCACTGTGGTCTTGCAAGTCCAACTTGAATTTTTAACAGAAGTTTATTCAAACTCTGTCAGATCTCAGCTTTATGGAGAAACTGGAGATGTGGTGAATCCTGGTCTGAAATGGGCTGAGGGACTAACAGAGCCCACCCAGAGCTGGGCAGGGGTGCTGAGCTTGGGTCCAGCTCGCAGGGGCTCCTGCTCTGAGGGCAGTGGGAACCTCTGTGCTGCTGCTTTCACAGAAGCGTCCCTAAAATCCACTGCTTTGGGGTCACAGGGTGCTTCCAAGAGGGGATTTTCAGGAGAAAACAGCTGGAAATGGGAATGAGTGTGGCTGGGAGAGGTGCTCTGGGATGTGCTGTGCAGTTATTCCTGATGGTCCCAGCTCTGCTCCTGCACCCAGCCCGCAGCAGCTGCCCTGGCAGGGGCTGGAGGGTGGGTGCTGCACCCACCAAAGGAGCAGTTATTGTTCTGCACAGAGGCAAAACAAACCCAGATCAATGGCACCGAGAGTGCCAGCACAATGCTGAAGGATTTAATTTTGTGGATTATTAAATACCCTCTGGAAAGGAAAATATTAATTGGATTGCAGGCTTGTGAGTGAACAGCAGAGATGTAGAAGCAGCTGTGGCTTAGGAAAATAATTTTATCTTACAAGGGGCTTTAAGGAGCTCCAAGGGGGGGAGGTTTGCCCTGGTGCAGGAGCTGGGGTGAAGATTTCTGCTTCTGCAGGGAGCAGTGAGGAGCCAACGGAGGCGAAAGGTCTCCTGTGAGGGAAAGGCAGAGGAGGATCCGTGTGTGAGGTCAGCGCCTGTGGGAACCAGGCCACTCTGACCCTGCCTGGGAGACAGGGAGAGAACATTTGTGCTGAGCTTGGCGTGGGTGAGGGCTCTGCCTGGAGGGAGCAGATCTCCTCCTGGGATGCTCTGAGGCTGCAGAGGGGGCTCCTTATCCCACGGACACCACACGGGGTCGATTCCCTGGAGTGCCCTGGGCTCTGCTGTAGGGAGAGGCAGGTTCTGAGCCCTCAGCCCCTCTGTGTGACCCAGGAAATGGGCAGCTCTGCAGCCAGTTCTGGGGACTGGGGATGGAATTCTCCTGCTCTGGGAAAAAGAAAGTGAAGCCTGGGAAGAAAGACAAATAAATGTAGAGAAGCAGGGGAAGCAACATCATCTCGTTAGCGCCGTGTCAAGGGCAGTGTAAAGGTGACACAGGAGAAGTAATTTTGCTGTCAAAATTATTTAGAGATGTCATTAAACTGCTTAGGGCTGTCTCTGGTGCTTCAGGGCACAGACACCTGGTTTTAATTTGCACTGCTGTGTGTCCAAACTCGCTGGCCTGGCTCAAAGGGAGCCGTGCTCGTTTGGAGCCTGCTGGCAAACGCCTGCAGTGAACTGGGGGCTGAAAGGCAAAGGGTGAGCAGCAGCAGAGTGAACTCCCTCCTAAACTTCGTTAATTTAAAACTATCAGCCCATTCAGGTCTGCAGGGATGATGGACTTCTCAGAATGCCTGTTCTGGTTCAGTTATGGGACAGGGAGAGCAGAGGGCAGTGTCCTACTGGAGGTGTCCAGGGTCAGGCAGGACAGGGCTGGGAGCAGCCTGGGGCAGTGGAAGGTGTCCCTGCCCATGGCAGGGGGAGGAATTTGGGGTTCCTTCCCAGCCAAACCAGTCGGGGATTTTATGATTGGCCCTGGACTTTGGAAAAGAGATCCCCTCTGGTTTTATTTAATTATTGCTTGGCCAAAATATTACGCTTGTAAAATCACTCTGTTTGCTCTGTGTTGTTTTTTTCTCTCCTGTTTGTTTGCTTTTGTGGGGTTTGTTTGTTTTTCCCTCCCCCCTTCCCCCTTCTGCATTGTCTTGCTCTGTGTCTCCTATGCCCAGTCTGTTTCCTTTATCTGGAAAATGTCTTATCAATGCCCTGTTCCCTCCCTTCTTCCTTCGCTATTGAAATGCATCATCTCACTTTCTCAGCCGAAGAATTCACCATTCTCACCATTTCAGGGCTTTTTCTGGCTCTTAGGACATTCTCACTCCTGGCAGATGTCACTGGAGAACTCATTACAGGGCCCTCTGTCCCAAACTTGTGTTTTCCAGCTGAAGGCAGGGGAAGGCTCTCCTGCAGAGTTCATTAATGCTGCAGGAGTCAGGTGCAGTTTGTGAATAAACCAGAGCACCTCTGCTGTGGTTTGGAGGTCCCTCTGTCCACACCCCCTGCTCTGCTGGAGCTCTGCATTTCCTTCCTGTTGTTCTTGGCTCTTATTTTAGCAAAACCAGCGAGGACAGGGAGGAAATTACACATTCCCCTGGGCCAGAAATAGAATCTGATAAGGGATTTTCTTGTAACAGTGGCTGGGGATGAGGAAGGATGAATGAAGGGAATTCCCAAGCACTGAAAGGTTCTCACTCATTTATTTTGCCTCTAGTCCATGGGAAAATTGTAGCTTTTACTTTATTTTGCACATGGATACAAAGCCACAGGATCTGGGAAGACCATCGAGCCCAAGTCTGCCCTGTTCTTTGATTAGCTGCATAGAAATACTGCTGCACATCAAATCCCTCATTTTTAGATGTCAAGACAGCTTCAATCCCAGGTTCTTTAATCTTCTACATCTCCAGCAGGAAGGGAGCCTGCAGCAGCATTCACCAGCCAGCCAGGGCAGTGGAGGCAGTGTCACCTTGGGGTGACATCCACAGGCACCAGCCAGGGATGTTGTCACCATGGCTGAGAATGGGAATTCCAGAGAGTTGGGAAGCTGGAAAAACTGAGAGCTTTTGGTGATGGAAGAGCCACAGGACAGCAAATCCAGAAGCTGAAATCTTTCTGATGACAGAACTGCAGCCAAGTTGTGCTTGCCTGGAGCTGGTGCCCAGTTCAGTGCTGGGATTGCTTCGGGCGATTTCAGAAGCAGCTCTGGGATTTTAAACCACTTCAGTTCACTTGGGGCTCTTAATCACCCCAGCTCCTTGGTAGGGAACTTCCCTGTTCCCTTGGAAGAGCCAGAGTTCCCTGCCTGGAGTTGCCTAGCCCGGAGCTGGTGTTTATCAGAGCTCTGGGGCAGTGGATCCCACCCCAGGGGCAGCTGCTGCTGTTCCTCTCCCTGCCTCTCCCTGCCCCTCAAACTGCAAAACCTCCCCTGTAACCCCATCCCTGCCTTTTTTATCCGAGATGGATGTGATAGGTGGTACTGGCTGTGGGAGCTGCTTTTGCTGTGTTGCCAGGGCAACCAGAGATGGCCCCTGAAGACAGGAAAGGGCAAACATTCCTTTCTGCTACAGTCTGGAGCATCAGTGATTGAATGAGATTAGATGGAATTAGATAATCCTGAAATTCACAGTGATTTGACGCCAGACCTTTATTAAATAAGTAAAAGTACCAGCCCTTATAATAAAAATGAATTCTTTTAGATCAATAACTTTCCCCACTGTTGGTCACAGCTGTGTTTCTTGAGATCTCTTTTGCTGTGGCACGGGGTGAACCACACGAACCTGCCTTTTTTAATTTCATTTTTTCTCCTCTCCCGGAGGGGACTGTGATATCAATTCCTCTTTTATTTCCCCCTTGTGATTCACCCACTTAACCCTAAAGTGCCCTTGCAAAGGGAGGCACTGCCAGGTTCTTCAGGGATGATTCAATGCACTGGAATTTACAGCACCGGGGTTACTTAAACATTGCACACCATTAGTCTTAAGTATTGTAATGTTGTAGATTTAAAGAAAGAAAATGAAAATACATAAAAATACATTGTGAATGGCTGGGACGTTTTTTGTTCCATGCCCAAAACTCCTGGGACCTCATCCATGCCTGGTGTGTTCCCGCTCAGCTGCAGTGGGACCGATAACATCACGTTCACATCCAAAGTAAATGTGGGTTAAAATGTGAATGCAGGGTGGACTTTGATCACAGCCAGCCAAGATTTACCTCAGTTTAACTCTGCTGACTTCCTTTTCATCTTCAGACTGGCTGGGCTTGCATCAAAATCTGCCGTGCACCAGAGGGCACCCAGCAGAGCATGGAAAATTTGGGGTGTTCTGGCCCTCCAGCAGCTCTGCTTCTCCTCAGGCTGGGTTGGTCCTTTCAGAGCTGAGGGTTGATTTATTTTATTCACACAGATTTTTTTTTTGGTGGTGCAGCTCTCTGCTGAGGGCCCAGTGGACAGTTTGTGGTGTCACTGCAGGGCAGGAGCAGCCTGGCTGCTCCTCAGCAGAATGCTTTTAATTCTGAATTAAAATCTAATTCATTTCCTAATCCCTGCTTTAAAGGGGTGATTTCTTAAAACATCTTTGGCTTGAAATTCATGAGCTGCTCGTGCAGGTCTGGATCTGGACTTGTTTGTATCAGCAGTGTGGATCTGGGGGTTTTTTTGAAGTCTCACCTTGCTGTGATGGATTTCTCAGGAATAAGTTCAGTTAAGAGTAATTCTGTGAGGCTGGGGAGCATTTCTGTCCCCTGGCATGTGCAGAGGGCAAAAATCATCCTTGCTCTGGGAGGATTTACTTCTGCCTTTGATGTGTCTGCTGTTGTCTTTAAATCACTGTAGAATCTGCAAAAAGTGTGTTTAAAGGATATTTGAAATTATGTGCCCGAAGTTGCTGTGCTTTGCCTTTAGCTGAAAAACTTCCACCTTGAGAGTCATTTTGGGGTTGTGGTGGGACTCCTCCAACCCCCTGCACTGCTTTTCATGGCAAGCTCTGGATACAAGAGTGAAAACTCATTTTTCCCCCCCGTGTCATAAGGAAATACTGACAGAGAGGGAAGGGCAGAGGAGGCTGAGAAAAGGGTGTGAGGAGTGGGTTCAGAGCAAACTGACCTGCCCTGGGAATGATCCCACCCTCACCAGCAGGACAGGACCAGCTGCTCATTTTAAGGATCATGGAATTCTGGAATGGTTTGGGTTGGGAGAGACTTTAAAGCCCTTAAATCCCATTCCAGCCCCTGGGCTGTTTGGAGCATTCTCCCTTGCAGGGCTCCAATTCCACATTCAGAAAGTTGTGCAGTGTCAGAGCAAACACCTCACAGAAATCCAAGCACACCATGCTGGCACTGTTGTCTCCGTAAAAAAAGATGTATTGGTTTAACATCTTTTCCATTAACAAGCTTTAATTTGCATAAATTATATCACCCTCTGTTAATTTATTATTACTTGTTCGGTTTCCTCTATTTCATTTTTTCTCCTGGGGGTTATAAAATTACTTGGATTATTCTGCTTAAGCTTTTTAAAATACAGTCACAGTGCTGTGTTTTCCCATTTACCTTGCATTTCCTCATTGTTCTGAGGCTCATTAAAAACCTGGGTGAAGTGTCTCAAGAACTCCCCTGGATGAGCATCCCCAAAGCCTCTGAGCAGCACTTTGGAAGTTTCTGTTTGGACACCTCCTAATCCACTGCTGGTGTGAAAAGTGTGTCATGTCCATGCCATGCCAGAGCTCGAGTGCAGAAACAAAATATTTACTGAATATTTTTATTTTTTCCTCATTTCTGAGGGTTCTGTCGTTGCCATCTAACAACAGGCTGAAACCAGGGCTGCCCTCAGTAAGCCAGGTTGGAGTTCTCCATTGAATTAAAATCACACATTCAATTATTGAAGATTAAAATCTTCCTGATCTTCCCGCAGAGACCCTTCCCCTGAAGCTGTGCTGATGAAATGCCCTGAAGTCTGTCGCTCCGTGGGAGCTGCTTTGTGTCTCCAGTGGGATTTCTGCCGTCCCCCTCCCGAGCAGGGCTGGGTTGGGGATGGGTTGGGGATGAGCTGGGGCTGCTCTGGGCTCTGGGGAGGGCACGGTGCTGTCCCTGCAGCCTCCCCTGGTGCCCCGAGCTGTGCCCGGGGGCGATGCAAAGCTCAGCTGGGCTCCCAGCAAACTCTGGAGCTGCCTGGGGAGAGCCAAACCTTCCCCACCTGGCTGCTGCTCCAGCCCTCCCTGCTGCCTGCCTGCTCCTGTGTTCCATCGCTCAGGGCTCCGGGTCTGGCCCCACATTCCGGGGTGAGGTGGGTCTGAGCTGGGATCCTGGCGTGCCCCGTCGGGGCTGCAGCTCCTGGAACAGTCTCACCTCCCTGAGTGTTGGCTCTGAGGTGTCAGTGCAGGGCTGTGTGCACAGGAGAGGGGTGTGGGACCCCCGAACCCCGATTTCCATCAGGAGATGCCCTCCTGCCCCGCTGCCCCCCACACCCGCTCGGGCTCTGGGCTCTGTTCTCGGCTGGCACCGAGGGCTGGCAGCGGGAGCCCTGCCTGGCACGGAGCAGCCCGGGCTCCCCGAGCTGTGAAAGCTGCCATATGCTGAGGGATGTGCAGGGAGAGGGAGGCTCTTCCTTCCCTTCCTCCCTTCCCTCCTTCCCCCCGAGCCTCCCTGCGTGCTCTGGCAGCGTTCAATCTGCCACTCGCTCTGATCCCAGCAGGCCGGCGGCCCCCGATCAATAACGGCCCTGATCAGCAAATAATTCCACCTTGATCAGAGAGCCCTGGTAATTAGAGCTGGAGAGGAGGCCAGACATCAGCAGGGCTGGGGGCAGGCTGGCATTTCAGGGGGTGCTTTTGGGGCTTTCTGGCTGCTCTTGGAATTCAGGGTGAGCGGGGCTGTTCCTGCACACAGGGATTGCTCTGGGTGCTGCGTTATCCTCCCTGGTTTAAAAATGGAAGAGGTGAGGGAGAAGAGGGGCATGAGGAGAGGGAATGATCCCTTGTAATCCTCCAGGAAAAGAGCTTGGCAGCCTTTGTGAAAGAATCCACAGTTATTATTAGTTTAACTTGTATTTTTAAATAGTACTCCTGTCTTTTGTTTACCTTCCCGACTCTGAATGTGATTTCAGAGGGGATTTTTCTGGAGTTCCAGCTGGCACCCAGTGTCCAAACAAAGCCAGGCCTCAGGCTGTTGGAGTGCCTGGTGTTGCTTTGCTCCTGCTGTATTTGGGAATGGCTCACCTGCCCCAGCACGGTGCACAGGGAGATCCAGCTGAGCCTCTGGGAGTGGCTGCAGGGATTTGTCCATCTGAGCCCTGGTTATTTTAATAGGGCATTTACTTCTCCAGAGCTGTCTCAGACCTGAGCTCGTGTCTCCAGTATTAGTGGGTGGAAGAGTTTGACCCTAATTTGATTGAACCCTTATTTTGGCCGTTTCTCCATCAGAATGTGGGTCTGGGCTGGGTTTCAGCTGGGTTTTGCCTGTGCAGAGATTACCCTGTGGACTTCAGGGGACGTTTTGCTGTGCTCTGACATTTGGATTTTGCTTTGAGCTGCAGTGAGGGCAATCCAGAGGAAGATTCCCGGAGCAGGATCTGCCCGTGGCAGGGCTCCCCTGAGCTGGGGACAGGAATTCCTGGAGCAGGATCCCTCCGTGCCCTTTCAGGCACCACCACCTCGGGGCTGGGCGAGGCAGGGACAAAACCAAAGCTGAGAATTGGGAGCTGCGGCTGCGGCAGGAGGGAGACCCGGCGGAAAACGTGCCCAGGGTGGGATTTTCACTTTCCCTTGCCCAGCCTCCTCCGGTGCAGATGCTCCCGGGGTGACCCAGAGCTGCTTAGCGAGCACAAGAGGATCAGGAGGAGCCTGTGCCTGCTGCAGCTGCAGGGGGGGATCGGGGCTGGCAGCCGGGGGAATTGGCAGAGTTTGCGGCCGCCTGGGCTTTTGGTTCTACCAGACCCCAAAAAACCAGCAAGAAAATAACAAATTTGGACTCGGCTTTGCTCGTGGAGCATTGCAGGGGGAGCAGTGCCACCTATGGTCACAGCTCCCCTCCTCGGGAGCCCAGCACAGGTGATGTTACCTGGGCTTCTCCAGAACACCCAGCCCGGCGCTTCCCCAGCCCGGCTCAGCGTCATTCCAGCCCCAGCCTGGAGGGATTTACCCGGGCAGGAGAACCCCAAAGCGTTTCCGCTGGAAACCGGGTGGGTTTGAGCTGGAATTTTGCAGATGTGCTGCGTTTTCAAGCAGGGAATGGCAGCTGCAGAATGGCCCCCTGCAAACGCCCAAATCCAGCCCCTTTCCTGCAGCAAGTTGCGTTTGAAAAATGGAAGGAAAGCTCCGAGACTCACAAATCGTTGTGGGCACGTTGTGTTAATGCAGCTTTTGTCCCACGGACTGAGGGCTGGGGGGCTCTGGGTGGGGAGTCTCTGTCCGAGGTGTGCCTGCTGTGCCAGCTCTGCCTCCCACCCTGGGGACATTCCCCGGGGCCTGAGAGGGGAGAGACCATTTCCTGATAAAATGCTTCACCTTCAGAACTTCCCCTCCGTTTTACTCCACTTAGCTTTGGTTCTGGTTTGCACTCCCAGGTGAGATTAGGTTTTCTTCACCTTCTCAGAAAACTCTTCCCTCTGGCCTTGCTTTTTTTTTTCTTTTTTCCCTTCCAGCTTCTTGTTTTTTTATTCTTTTGATGAATTATTTACCTCTCTTGTATTTTTTTTTTTAATATTCTCTTTGTGTTTACCTTCAAAACACACAACTCCCGACACTCCCTGCACCATCCCGTGCTCACTGGGAAGCTGCTGGGTGTGTGCTGGCCGTTCATTTCCCAGAGTTATTTATAAATACAAACGTTGTAAATCGTGTGGTGTCACCTGATGGTGCTCCCAAGGTGCTGAGCCCGCTGGCTGGGTGTTCCTGCCGTTTCTGGGAGTACAGGGCTTTTCCTTTGGGGTTCTTGGTGCACACAGTGGCAGGGAGCTGTGGTTCTGGCACTGGGAGTGACACCCCTGAGAGCAAAGGCAGGGCTGTGCTGGGGCCAGGACGGGTCCCCTGAGGTGTGAGCCACCTCCCTGGGGCTCTCAGCATCCAGTCCATCCTTAGCAGTGCCAGGACACAGGGAGGGATCCCCCGGGCAGGAACTGGGAGCTCCTCAGCCTCTCTCCCCATCCATTAATTCCTTCTCTCCGTGCTGCAGCTGGGAGCTGGTGGTAGCACTCCAAGGAGGCCATGTGGAGCAGTTGTTGAGCAGCAGTTAATTTTTTATTGGATTTCAAGTCAGACTTCAGGGGCCGAGCCCAGCCCCGAGGGCCGGGGAGCTGCTGGACCTGCTGCAGATAATTGACTTTTTGGGATTCACCTGAGAAACATCCCTGGCTCTGCCTCTCTGTCCCTCCAGGAGGAGTTAAATTAATTTAATTCCCCCCACCCCTGCACACAAACCAAGCAGGGTCACTCAGAGGGGACCCTGGTCCAGCCCCAGCGTCCCCCCCGACAGGACTGACCTTCCACACTCGCTGCAGGCCCTGACCCCAAAGTCCTCCCCTGGTCAGTGGGGATGGAAGCAGCGTGGAGCTGCTGCTGCTGAGGCTCTGCCTCCCCGGGGAGGCTGGGGCAGGGCAGTCCTGCAGTCCCTGCTCACAAATCTCACCGGGGCACCTCATCCCAGCTGCTGCCCCGGGAGCCTCCCTGGCTCCTCCTCCTCCTCCTCCCTCCAAAATAACGGGACCAAGGTGACAGAAGGGCCTTGCAGGGTGTCCCCAAAGGCTGTGATGGGCAGGGGATGCTGCCATCCCTGCCTGGGACACCAGCCCTGTCCTCTGTCCTCATCTCCTTCACCTGCATGTGCCTGGCCTTGTGGCTGCCTGGTCCCAGGGCTGAATCTCTTCTAAATCAATTTATTCCCATTGTTCTGTGGAATTCCTCGGTCTGGTACCAACATTTGCTTCCAGCTGCCACCTCTCTCTGTAGTCAGGGTGAAAATAAAAAACCCCAAACCCTCCAGTTGTGCTTGGAGCCCTTTGCCATCCATCAGCCAGGGGTCACAGTAACTGCAGCTCGTATGCTCAGGTCTCGAAACCTGCAGGAAATCAGTCTTTGTTACACGTGAAATAAAGCAGTCTATGGGGAAAATAACCATAAATGTTCATTATTTGTACAGGAAAATCAATTTGTAGGCCAATTGACCAAATAAAGTAATACAATTTGCTGGGAAATCCCCCAGGTGTGGCAGGCAAATCGCAGAGCAGGGATGGAGGCTGAGGTTTGCATAGGGAATGGGGGGTGGGAGGGATGTGGGATGGGACACCAGACACGGGAAAAGGAGTAAAACTGCAGGAAAGGGCCCAGCCCATCAGGGGAGAGGTACCAGGGAGAGGGGGAGAGAGGAAAATGGCCTTTTTTGGTGGTTTTACATCATTCTGTGTGCGACAGCCAGGAAGGTGCTGTGGGGAGGGGATGGTTTCTGTCACAGCAGAGCGTGGATGTGGGGAGGAGCTCAACAATTGCCTCTGAGCTCTGTGAGAGTTGCTCTCTGTGCCAGTGGAGCCTTACAAAAAAGAACAGAAGGACAGGAGCAGGGCCTGGGCCCATCTCCTTTGGGCTGTGTGGAAGTCCCAGAGAGCTGGAGGGCGTGGAGGATGTGTCTCCAGAGGAGGAGGAGAGGAGCAGCTTCCTCCTGGGGAAGGGTTTCAGTTCTCTGTGTTCTCTTGGGCCTGGTGGGATGAAGCTTTGGAGGGAGGCACTGACACCTGGGCAGTGCTGGACCATTGCTCTGCTCACAGGGACAGCTGAGAGCTGTGGGAAGAGAGGGGGAATGTCTGAAAGCATCCAGGCCCTCCTGCTCCTTGTCTCCTCACCAGAGAGGAGGAGCAGGCAAGGAAAGAAAAAAGAGAAAAATCTGTAAGTGTTGCCTTTGTTGAGGAGACAGGAACAGTGTTCCACACTCGGCTGGGGCAGGTTGACTTTTGCTCCATCAGAACTGCCTTACACTGCCTGAGGACCTGGCTCCACATCTCTGCTCCCTTCTTTGCAGCCTGGTGCTGAAAGGGACAGAGTCATTTGATGTGGAAGCAGGCACAGGAAACAAAGAGCAGGACACTTTTCAGCCTCCTTCCAAAGAGTTTTTGAAAACAGGTAGCTCCAAAGGCCGGGCAGATTTTCTATCTTAGACCAATCTCCCTTCAAGGACTGGAAATTCCAATTGGCTCTTCCCAGAAAAAGGGAAAATTAACAAATTATCCTTTGGGCTTTTTAACTTACTGAGAGATTCCAAATGGGAAATGTTCCCTTCTGCTCACAGACCTTGTTCATCTGTTTCTTTCGGGCCTCACAGAGTCCCGCTGTGACCCTGGTGGCACTGGCAGGAGATGCTGGGTGACAGGGCTGTCAGTGGCCAGGTGACAGGGCTGGGCTGTGGCTGGCACAGGGGAAGGGATGTCTCAGGAGCTGTTTTATTCCTGTGTTCAGTAAGGTGGGATGAGAGCCTGGGCACCTCCTCCTGCCCGTGACCTCTGCTTGGATGCAGATCCTGGTGAGCCCAGGGCAGCAGAGCTGTGCCTGGCCTGGATTTGCTACTGGAACAGTGGGGCTGGGAGCAGGCTGGGCTGTGCAAGGGCTAATGAAGGCCCAGGGGACAGGGCAGGATTATCTTGGAAGGCAACCTGACCCTCTCCGAGGTGTTTACACTAATCACAGCTGAAGGTAAATGCAAACTCTGCCAGTTATTCTACAGGGGGATGTGTGGTCCCCACTGCTGCGTAATTTCCCTAATTAAAGCCATTCCACCAGGTTTATTATTTGGAAAAGCAAAATAAAAATATCCCGGGCTCTTCGAGCCTCCCCCTTTCCTTTGCCCTATCTTTATTATCAATAAAAAGAGAGAGAAAATGCTGTCTGGGCTCGAGGATTTCCTTCACATATGGAAGAGATTTAGAATTCCCCCGTTCCCAGCAGCTCACAACCCTCCCCTCTCCCCCCACCCCAGCGTTCCCTGTCTGCTCCTTGTATTTCCCAGCTTTACGTGTGCAGAAGGAATGCAGGGGCTGGTTTTTCCTGCAGCTTTTCTATCCAATAGTAATTATTGTTGAGGGTTGAATCCCAGGCACGTGAATCATCTCGCAAACAGCTCCGATATTTCTGCTCACATTTCTGTGAGCCAATTCTCGGGGCATCTGCATTTCTGTGCCTGTTGTGGCCCTGCCCGCACTGCACCTGCCGGGCTCAGCTGCCCGGGCTGCCCAAAGCTTTGCTTCCCTGGGCGCCTTGTTCTCCTCCTCCTCCTCCTCCTCTTCCTCGCAGCTCCCGGCCTCTCCCTCCGTGCCTGGGATCGATTAAAGGCTCCCCGGGGACTCTCCGGGCAGGGCTCTTGCCTTGCCTGGCTGCGGGTCGGTGTCACACCGGGGCGTTCAGCGGCTCTGACCCGGCGTTCTGCGGCCGCTCCCGGCGCAGGGAACCTCCCCTGCCCTCCCCTGCCCTTCCTCTGTCTCCCCCGAGCTCTCCCAGGGCTCTTACGCAACTCCCTGGATTTTGGGATTCTTGGCTGGGAGGATGCGGCTCCAGGCGGGAGCCAGGAGGGGCTGGATGGGTGGGGGGAGAAGGATTGGATTTTGGAACTCCGCTGACCCTGCTGAGCCGCACAGAGCGGAATCTCCCCCGTCTCTCCAGAAAGGAGGAAATATCCCCAGTGTTCTCCATCCTTCTGGTGCTCCTTTCCTTCCATGGCGGAAGGATCAGGCTTCCAGACTTCTCCACTCCCAGAACCTGCTGCTGTTCCCAAGTTCTTGGCTTTTGGTTTTTGTTTTGTTTTGTTTTGTTTTTTTAATTGCAGCTGCATCTCTGGGTAACTTGAAATCCGTAACCATCCGATTGGCTGGTACCCATCCGATTTTTCCCGGGGAAAGGAAATATTCCTGTCAGTGATTTTGTTAAAAACAAAGCCACCCGCTTTTGGTTTTTGTTTTGTAGAGGCAATGAAAGCAATTAACGGTGTCCAAAGAGCCCGGGCGGGTGGAGCAGCGAGCGGGGCTGAATTGTCGGGGGAGCGGGGGGTTATTGACTCCAGCTCCGGCTGTGCTTCGTTAGCTGCAACCATAACCCACCAAATTCATCTTGAACAGTGCATGAAAGGAGGGGAGCCCTCGAAGAGGCTTGGGAGAATGGCAGGGAAACTGGGTTACGTTGATTAAAGAGAGGGAAGGGGATGTTCTGCTCCCCATCCGAGGGCTGGGGGAATCCTCGTGTCGGGAGAGGAGGGTGCAGCCTCCGAGGGGTTCCCTGAGGTGAATCAGCGTTGGGAAACACCTCTGGCTCCTCTCTGGCCTTGCTGAGGTTGCTGGAGGGTTCCTGGAGGGTTCCTGGGCCATAATTCTGCATCAGCAGCTGCCCTGCCCGGCTGTTCCCCCACCGGGGAGAGCAGCTCCTCCCTGGGACATGCTGGGCGTGTTCTGGGGAGCTTTCTGTGTTTGCAGCTTGGCCAAAGCCCTTCCAGCTCAATGGCAACACAATTGATTTTGGAGCAGGTTCTGGGCCAGACTTCTGGCTACCTTTGTGCTTAATTTGAGAGTGACGTGTATGTGCTGCTGGATGCCTCTAAACAGATTAGGGAGGAGGTGCAATTGATTCCAGACTGGCTATGGATGAGTGTAAAAGGCAAAATTGATTTGCTCAGTCTATTTGAATTTCCTGGGGATGTGGGAAATAAATAAATAAAATGCCCCAAACCTGAAGGTAAAAATACAAAGCAAATGGAACTTTTAAAGTTGCATTGTTGGGGCTGGAATCCCGGGATTTACAAGGAACAGCCCTGGTTCTTCTCCCCTTTTGGCTGAGTTTGCTCCTGTTCCTGAGGTTCTTTGGGCAGAGGCTGCACTTTGGGCACGTTCCCTGGGTGCACAGAGCAGGAGAGGGGCAGGACTGGAACAACACCTTGAACACAAAAAAGTATTTGAGGGCAGGAGACGCAGAGTTCACAAAGTGCACGGTTTTCCCCACATTTTCCCATTTTTGTGCCCTTTTTGGCCGGCTGCTCTCCTCTCCCCTGGGTGCTGCTGCTCCCAGACAGCTGTTCTTGGCTGGGACCTGCAGCTCAGTGGGAAAAGCCAGTGTGGCTCCTTGGGGTGATGCCTTCCAGATGGGTTTAGCTCGTTATCACAGCGATTAGGGCTGCCCTTAATGACCACAACTGGAATTTATTGACAGAGGTAAACAAGTTTTTGTTTGGTATTTGTGTAAAGGTCTTAATTTGTCTAATTAAAAAAACGTGGGCCCTTCTATCAGCGTTCCTCCCCCGCAGGGAGCCTGAGTGGCTTTCCCAGGACTTCTGCCTTTTGCCTGGTTTCTTTGGACAGTTGAAATAGTTTTTTTTTTTTCAGGGAAGCTGTTGTTATTTAAGTGTTCCTGTGCATTTATTGGCCCTGTTCCACACCCCTTTCTCCCTGTCCAGAGAACGTGCACAGAACCCTGGCCTCGCTTTCCTCGCTGGGGTTCCCGTCCCAGTGCTGTGATTTTCTTGGCTAAAATTCCAGAGGCTGTGGGGCAGTGGCACGGCGGCCTCCCTGGTTTCCAGGGTGTTTCCCACGGGCAGGTGTCCCTTTACAGCCCTGCATCATCTGGGTCATGACTTCCCTGGGCTACTGGCAGGGCTTTAATCGGGTGGTGATGTGCAGATGTTTGGTAGGAAACGTTCTGGAGACACAGACTGGTGCCTGACTCTGCTGCCACCTCCTTTGCTGTCGGTGTGGAGGAGATGCAGGCTGGGAGAGAAGGGGTGGGAGCTGCCTGGCTTGGGTGGAAGGGGAAGAATTGGATGCAGAAGTGCCTCTGCTGGAAAGTGCAGTGCAGAGTGATCAGGACAAAGTGCGAGCCCTGCAGGGACTGACAGCTTCGGAGAGGAGCTCCTTGGGTCTGAGATTCCTCACCGAATTCCTGCTTTCTTCTCTTTCCCTCTGCCCATCCCAACCCATCCCAGAACCGGGGCCGCCTGGCAGAGAAGAGGACGATCCCCCTGCCCCCCACCAGGATCCCCAAGAAAGAGCTGAGCTCCATTTTCTCGCACAGCGAGGACAGCGAGGAGAGCAACAAGAGCAATGGGCAGCACCCCGAAGTGAAGCAGGAGGAGGATCTGCACATCAGTATCATGAAAAGAAGGTACAGCCCTGTGGGTGCTGCAGGGCAGGGCAAAGACACGGAAACTGGGCAGGGGGAGCAGCCAGCACTGCCCCGGGGAGCCACCTCCAGGGGCTGAAGCCGCTGCAAGTGGCACCTTTCAGCCCACAAAGGGCAGCTGGGTGGGGGTTTTTCACTTTTTTGTGTTTGGAGTGAGTGAGGCTCAGCGTGGCCTCGGGTTTGTGCTGCAGGCTCTGGGTTTGCAGATCATCAGCTCTGCCTCACCCCCTGTCCAGGGCTCTGTGTCTTTGTGGCCAAGGAATTGCACGGCCAAGAAATCGTCTGGGGGCTTATCCACAGCTGTCTGAAGCACAGAGGTGTGGGGGCCCCAAGTCCTTCCTTCTGCTTTCAGCTGGGCTCAAATCCTGATGGAATTTAAATTGAGGGGAATTGAGTGTTGGGGAGCAGAGTTTGGGGGGGGATAGCAGCAAAGTGTGGGGTTCTGTGTGTGATTACAGAGCATCCTGAGAGCCTCTAGGAGGGAGGGAGAAGTGATGGAGCTGCAGGAGGGAGGAGTAACTGCTTGATTTTGGTCCTGTTTTTCCCGGTGCCATGAACATTCATCCTGGAATTCCACAGTCTTAGAGGAAGAGGAGAGGGGATTGTCTTGAGTTAGGTCCTGGTAACTGATCTGGCCTCTCCTGGGAGGCCTCAGTGCCCCCACAACATCCAGCTGCGAAATTCTGGGTTCTCTCACCCCTCTGAAAAGCCAGGACCTTCAGAAAATCTGTCACTCCAGGAAAACAAACCCCTGAAGGCACCGTGCCTCAGCCTCCCATGCAGATCACTGCACCTCATCTGGGCTGTCATCTCCCTCCCTCTGATGCATTCCGGGGCTCAGATCCTGAGACAAGCCCCATAAAAACACAGCACAGGCAACTGAAGGCCTGTAATTGCTTTCCTGGTGTTTTATGTGTTCCTTGCCTGGGAGTAGATCAGCATTTCCCCCTTCCCTCCGACGGATGCTGGCACCCTCAGCAGCTCAGGGCTTGGAGCAGGGAGAAAAAAGAGCCACCAGCTCTTCTTGCCATAAAACCCTCCTGTAATTAAAGGCTGGGCTTGTCACTGCAGCTGTCCAGGAGCCGAGTTCCAGGGTTACCTGCTGGAAAAGGAAAGGTGTTTGGGGAATGGATCTGGGCTGTGCCCAGGCTCAGGGGCCACAGGGAACCCTCCTGGTCAGCTCTGGTGAGCTGCTCTGCTTCTCCTGCCCCCTTTAATTACGCTTTTAATGCTGCAAAATTACCCTGCTAGATTGTCTCATTAGGAGGGAGAACAATGTGATAACTCCATAACTGATAACGCTGGGCCCCCCAAATATAAACTGCTCTTATCTGAAATCTTTAATTACTGTAATTGCTTTGCCTTGTTTATGAGGAAATGAAGGAAAAATGTTTGGCAGTCCTTGGGCCACAGGGATCCCCCAGCTCGCCGTGGCCTTGCTCTCTGCAGCTCTCCATCTCTTGCTCTGGAGGTCTCTTGGCTGAGCTTTATTTCCTTGGAGGAGAGCAGGATTCTTCCTGGCTGCCCCAAAAGCTCTCACTGCTTTTGTCCAGTTGTTCTTTTCCTGGGAGCTCAGCTGCAGTGTGAGGGGGGAGCAGGCAGAATTCCTGGGAGTGCAGAAATGAGGGAGGAAAGAGGAATTAAGTGCTCAGTGCCCGGGCAGGGAACACCTCCTGCACTGGGCAGGGGTCCCCAGCCCCCCATCCCAAAGAGGGGGACACTGGGCACTCCCAGCTTCTCCAGAGCCCCGGGTGGGGGGCTGTCCAGCCTGTCCCCCTCGTGCTGGCCCTGGGGGCAGTGGCAGCAGGGCTGGGCTGGCCGTGGTGGCCCTGGGGACAGCAGCAGCACAAAGGCGCCGCAGCCCAGACACGACAGCTGGGACTGTGCCCCATCTGCTGCTGCCCTAATTCACCTGTTGTGTCCCCCTCCCCCGGGGGCAGGGGCTTTGCTGGCCCCCACTGAGAGCAGAAATAGGTTAAACTGGGATGGGAAAAACAAGGGCAGCCTCAGCAAACCTGTGTTGTCCTCCCGCTGCCCCCCAGAGCTGAGAACACCTCCATCCCTGCTCTCAGCACTCTGCCTCTTCCCTCTCCTCCTGTTCCCAGGGTCAGCTGTGGTGTTCCCTGCCACTGCTGGCACAAGGGAGGCTCCTGCTGCTCTGAGGGTGCTGGAGGAGGAGGAGACTCTGGGGATTAGAACAGGGGTTGGAGGTTTCCTGGCGGGTCCCTCAGCTCAGCCTCGGGCAGCGGGTTCCTCGGTGATGCTGGGCATTGCCCGTGGCCTTCAGAGGAGCTGTGAGGCACAGGGAACCTTCCCTGTCCTGTTCCTGTAGCCCTGGGAAGGGGCAGGCACCTGAGTCAGGGCATCCAGCTCATGCCAGCTGCTCCCACCTCCTTCCCAAAGCGTCCCTGTGCTGGGACACTGCAGCACTCGGCTCCGGGGGTCGTTGGGATGGCTCTGCAGAGGAAAATCCCTTTCCTTTCCCTCAGATTCCAGCTGCCAGGAATTCCTGCTCCTTTACAGCACTGCCTGTGAGCAGCAGCCGTCTTGCTGAATTCCCAGCTCTGGTTGAGCTGTCCTGACTCTCTGCTGGGGATGTTTCTGGGGCTGTGAACATCGTTTCTGCTGCCTGGGGAGAAGGATGGGGTGTCAGTGTTGGGCATTTCTGTGGCACTGTTGGGCATTTCTGTGTCATTGTCACCTGTGCAGTTATTTCAGTGACAGCAGCACTGGCAGGGCTGCACTGGTGCTGAGCATCCAGCAGAGCTCAGGTGGAATCTTTGCCTTCAGGAAGCCTTTTTCTCTCAGGCTACTGACCAAGCTGCCTCTCCCCAGCAAGCTGAACTGAAATTTAGGCCACTCTTGGCTTCTGTTGCTGCCCTCTGGGTTATCCCAGACACCACACAAGGGAGGGGGTGGAGTCAGCATCCCTGGAAGTGCCCGAGGGACACGTGGAGGTGGCACCTGGGGACACAGTTCAGTGGTGAACGTGGCACCTCATGGGGCTTTTAGAGGGCTTTTCCAGCCCTGATGCTTCTATAATTCTGAATTGGACTCTGCAGTAAATTCCACTGCGCTGCAGGAGTTTGGGGAGCCCAGGGCAGGGCAGGAGGGGTCAGGATGCAGCAGGAGAGGGTCTGGATGCAGCAGGAGAGGGTCTGGATGCAGCAGGAGAGGGTCTGGATGGAACAGGAGAGGATCTGGATGCAGAAGGAGAGGATCAGGATGCAGCAGGAGAGGATCAGGATGCAGCAGGAGAGGATCAGGATGCAGAAGGAGAGGGTCTGGATGCAGAAGGAGAGGGTCTGGATGGAACAGGAGAGGGTCTCCTTGCAGAAGGAAAGGATCTCTCAGTGCTGAGCAGCTCCTGGGTCCTGCTGTGGACTCAGAACTCCCCGTGGGGCTGGGCAGGGCAGGAATTGGGGCTGAGGGGCTGTGGGGGTCCCCGGGGTGGGGAGGAGCAGGGTGTGGGGGGCAGGAGATGAGCACTGAGCTGGGCCATTGACCTCTCTTTTGTTTGTTGGCAGGATCCACACCCACTGGGATTTGAACATCTCCTTCCGAGAGACCTCCTGCAGGTACCGCCTGGGGCACCTCTCTGGGGGGGTTCAGAGGTTCTGGTTTGTTTCTGGCTGCTGCTGGATGGGAATTGAACGTTCCTGTCGGTGCTGGGGGGGGTTTTTCTTCCTACACACCCTCTCCTTTGTTTTTATTTTGGGGAAGTTGTGGGGTAAAACAGTCCCTTTTCCACTGGAAGAGAGAATTGATGGGACTTGTGAAGAAAGCCCAGTTTCGATGTGTTCAGTGTGGTCCCAGGAAGGTGGAAATTCATAAACTGAAGCTCTCCAGTTGCAAACATGAATCAAACATGAATATTCCTCTGTGATACCCCGGCCTTGGTGTGTTATCTCCATGTGCTGCCAGCACTCACAGACTCTTCTGATCCTTTAAAAATCCAGCTGCAGAAATTTGCACTAAAATTCGGGATTTTGAGAGGTGTCTTTTCATTGTGGATTGCCAGATCAGGGTGCAGCCCTCGAGCTGCAGGAAGCTGCTCCTTTTCTGGGACGAGAACAATAAATCTGAGCAGCTGTGAACCTTCTGGGGCAGGAGGAGGAGGCAGAGAACAGGAGGAGGCAGCTCAGGGCAGGGCAGGGTGAGGCTCTGGCTGCTGTGGAAATTGGGATCTGCTGGCAGAGAGCAGCCCAGTCAGAACTGAAAAAAGGAGTCAGAAAAAGGAGTTTTTGCTGGTTTGGGTGAACCTGTTCAGTTAGAGATGGAGAAAAGGGGAAATGCTGCTGCTGCTGCTGCTGCTGAGGCCCTGTCCCTGCCCTTCACTGACCACTGGAGTGGGAATAAACCTTGGCCATGGCAGTGAAGGTGGGAAATCCCTGAGGGCTCAGGCTGCAGCAGGGCACAGGAATTCTCTGGTGTTTCACTGAGCACAGACTGTGGCTCTGAACCATCAACTGCCATAATTTGTGAATTTTCCAGCGTGAAGAGCACAAACCCCACCCCACAGTGGGTGGTGCAGCAGGCCCAGCTCAGCCAGCACCCATAAAAAGCAGGGTTTTGTTTAGGCAGCCCCCAGAATAAAACCCCTGGTTTGCTGCTCGAAGCTTTTGGGACTCTCAAACACAAAAGGATGGATTCCTTCCAGGCAGAGCCTTTCATGATAAATTTCAGCCCAGAGCAGAGTTTTATGGCTGAGTTATAAACTCCTAAAAGGCAGAGGTTTGGGATGGAAGTGCTGACAGTGCCTTAATTAATGGCCCTGTGAGCAATGATTCTGCACAATGGCAGCTGAGGGTGCCAGCACCTTTGGAAATTAAACCCCCTCGTCTTCAAAAGAATAATTCTGAACTCGCAATGCATGGAATAAAAATAATGGTCTGGTTTTTATGGCAAATACATTTCCTGGGCTTCCTCAACTTGACTGTTGCCTTCAGTTTAGCTCTGTCCTGGAAGGAACCTCAGTAATTCCCCTTGGGAACAGAAGTTTTGCTTTTCCTGATGAGTCCAGCTGTCAAAAGCTGCCCATCCAGCCCGTTTAGAAGGAAAAAAACCTGTTACTCTGTGTGGCAGAAGAAGGATTTTGTGTTTATATGGCAGCACAGAGAAATATTTTTCTGTATTTAAATGGCCCACACTGCCACAGAGCCCTGTAAGGCAGATCTCAGATTTGCCAGGGGCTGGCAAAAAGGCTCAGCTGACCTTTGCTGTCAGTGCCCTGCAGGGCTGAGCTGGGCGAGTTCCCTGGGCCAGCCCCAGAGCTGGCAGGAGGTCCCTGGGGTGCCCCGGGGTGCTCAGAGCCACCCCAGGAACCCAAAATCAGGCGGGGCTGGCAGCTGCTCCCCGAATTTCCCTCCCTCTTTGGCACGGGTTTGTCTCTGATCTTCCTTTCAAGTTGTCAGAGGACACCCGGGTGGTTGGATTCAGCCACCTCAGCATTGCTGGAGGCACTGCCCTGGATGAAAAGCCATTTAATTGGGTACAAATCATTGCCCAGACAAAGAACCAGAGAGCCAGGATCAGGGGATTGTCCTGGAAGGGAGATTGGGATCTCTCTGTGCCTTGCCAGGTGCTTTGCTCCTTTCCCTTTGAAGCTTTGAAGTGGGCACAGGTTTGGGGTTGTGTTTGCAGCTCCTTTTCCTGCAGAATTTCCTGTTAAAGGTCGGATTCTGTCCTGTGGACTCCCCGTGCCTGGAATATTTGGCTGCAGTGTGGTCACCGAGGGATGCTCTGCTTTTATTTCAAGCTCAGCCTGTCCAGTGCTGGAGCACAAAGGTTCAGGGCTGGTCTCTGCCCCTCTCAGCACCCAGCAGCAGCATCACCCTGAGGAGGGGAGGCACCTCCTGGACACAACCCGGGGAATGAGGAGGAATTCCAGGCAGGAAAAGGATTTTCCTTCCCTTGGTTGCCACCTGATGTCTGGAGGGAGCTGCAGGGTCCTGGTGCAGCTCAGGCTGGGATAACCCCGGGAATTGCACCCTCGGGGCAGTGGAGCCATCCCTGTTTCCAGGGAAGCCCAGGGCTGTTTGCTGCTGCCCTGCTCAAAGAGGGGCTGGCAGGAAAGGTTTTAATTTGGTTCAAGCTGTGCAAAGCCAAGCAGAGGGCAGAGAGCTGGGACACTGAGCACAGCAGGGAGCTCTGCAGGACACCCCAGGCAGGATTTCAGTGCCCAGAGCCCTGCACTGCAGTAAAACACAGACAGAGGGGAGGCAGGAGGCTGGGGGACAGCCCCTGCCCTGCCAGGGGGACACTCCGAGCTCCTGGGCCTGCCAGGGAATGCTGGATCCAGGTGGATCCCACGTGAGAAAAGAGGGAAGGAGAACAAAGGCAGCATTTGCCCAGAGCAAATTAAATGCATTTACCAGGCAGAGGTTAAGCAGAGGTTTCAGAGGGATTGAAGCAGCATTGCTGGGTGCACACCACGGGACTGGGATGTGTTTTAGGCAGGGGACACTTGGCCAAGAGCCTGTGTGTCCCTGTGCACGTGGATACCTGTGCTGAAATCTGAATAAAACCTCCTTTTTGGGCCTTGATTGAAGCCAGACACAAACTGTCCCTGCAGTGCTCAGAGTGGAGCTCTGGGTGTGCAGGCTGGGTCAGTGCAGCTGCAGCCCTTAGGAAATTGTGTTCCAGTGGGAATGGAGCAGGGGAGGCAGGAGGAAAATGAACATAAATCAGGCCGAGGGGAAGCAGGAGATGCAGAATACCTGGGAAATGAGGTGGGGGAAGCAGGCAAAAGGGGAAATCAGTGATTTAGCTCCTTCCTTTGGAAAGACACCCAGGGAGAGGAAAGCAGGGCAGGGGAGGATTGAGGAGCAGCTGTTGGTGAAGGTGTCAAGGCTGCTCCTGAGTCAGCAGCGAGCTCTGCAGTGTGACACAGGTGACGTTATCTGAGTGCCACAGCATCCTGCTGCTGTGCCCTGCCCTTGCAGGAGGGATGGAGGATGCCTTTGGGGCTGCCTAGTTCCATTTTTTTTTCCCTGCTAAGCTTTTGCCTTCTAATCTCAGAGAGCTGGAACAGGGACTGAAAGGTCAGGGGAAGTTGTCAGCAGCTGGAGGCTGAACGTGACCCCTGAGCAGCCTCAGCCTTCAGCCTTCAGCAGGTGCTGCTGCCAGAACTGGGCTGTGTCAGCTGGGAGCCTTGGGGCTGCAGCAGGGGAAGCAGCCAGGGGACCAGGGTGTCCCCAGATGGGGGGAAAGCAGCCAGGGGACCAGGGTGTCCCCAAATGGGGGGAGAGCAGCCAGGGGACCAGGGTGTCCCCAAATGGGGGGCTGCCCTCACCCCCTGGCAGTCCCTGACTCCTCTCGTGGTCCCTGCTGGAAAAGCTGATGCTGAGCTGAAGGAGTTCAGAAAAATTCAGGGCAGAGGAGCCTGGGGAGATCCCGACTGTGTGGGACGTGCAGAGCTGTTCCCAGAACTCCTGGGGACCCTGGGGGATGATGCAAAGCTGCTTCTTGGCTCTGTGGAAACCTTTAAAGGTCTCCAGTGAGACACCCTGGGGGTGTGAGCCACGTGGGGAGGGCATTTCTTCACCATCAGGCTGCAGTCAGCCCATCCAGGTCATTCCTGCCCCGGGTTTGGGGAATGGGCTGCTCAGGGAAATGCTTTAATCCTCACCCTGGGATTTAAGGAATTGGGCACAGCAGAGGCACCTCAGGGGCTTCTCCCTTTCCTGCAGGGATAAGGCCAAACAAGGAGGAAATGGGAAGTGCTGGGAAGTGTTACTTAATCTGAATTAATTATGTCATCATCATTTCATTAGCAGCACTCTCTGCTCCTGCATTCATTGCCAGGAAGATTTATTTGGCTGCAGGGGTGGGGTAGGGAGAGGAGACCATTTATGGACCAGCAGAGATTCAGATGGTAAAGGGGAATGAGGAGCTGATAACTTTCATTTGAAGCTCCAATGATATTTCAAATAAAGGTGAGAAAAGCTGTTAGACACCTACAAGAAAAGGGGGAGAGTTTAATAAGTGTAATTCCGGCCGTGTTCATCCCCAGAGGAGAGGGGACCTCGTGTGGGGTATCCTGAAGGATTTGGGATGAACTGAGCATCCCAAAGGCCTCTGTGCTTTGCTGAGACTCAGAGAGGCTGGGGGGCAGCCTCGGGGAGGGCACCTGACAGCTTTTAGTTCCACAATTACCAGAGAAGGATTCACATCCACCTGCTTTGGGATCCTTCAAGGGCGTGGTCCTGGGGCTGGAGATTCCTCCTGACACCCCTCTGTGGGGTTGGGGTGCTTTGGACGTGTCCTGAACCCCTCAGTGATGTCAGGGACCCCTGTGGAGCCTCCCTTCCCCCTGCTCGGGGTGCCCAAAGCTGCTCAGCCGAGGATTTTAATATTTCATCAGCTCCAAGCGGGCGATGAGCGCAGAAAACGAGGGGAATTTGGGAGCTTTAAAGAGCCCTCATCTCCACCAGGCCCGGCAGCTGGGTCAGCCACACATTCCTTTCACTGGCTGAGCACAACATCTGTTGGTGTGTCCCTGACAAGTCCAGAACTTCAGGGATCTGTCTCCTCCCCGTCTCTCAGGGCGGTGTAATTCCATCTTGTTTTTATTTATGAGCTTGCTGAGCTGAATGACAAAGCAGGCTTACAGTAAAAACATCTTCATACTTATTTCCACCTTATTTTGGAGTTGCCAGCCCTACTGATCATTTTTATGAACTGTCATGAGCATTAATGAAATTTTATGGGCATTTTGCTCAGGACATTGCAGGATGATTAATTTGTTTTTTCAGGCTCAGGCTGCAGGGAGATTTAGGGCTGTGCTGCCCATGGGCAGGGTTGGGATTTTCAGGCCTCTCTGCTCCCTCCAGTTGGGAAGACTTATTTACCCCTCCCTCCCCTTTTCCTTTCCCTCATTTCCCTCTTTCTCTCCCTTTTTCCTGTGTCTGGTGGGTGACATCTCCTCAGGAGGGGGAGATACCAGAGAGGCAAAGGTGGGATGCTGGTGAATTGTTCCCTGGCAAACTCGTGTCCAGGAGGGACAGAGAGTGACCAAAACTGGTTTTTTAACCATTGGTGAAGTTGTAAAAGTTACCCAAAAGGCCAAGCAATAAAAATATAACCAGGGGTGGCCCAGGAGCGAGGGGCAGCTTTCCCTGAGCTTTTCCTGCTGGAAATCCTGTTCTGTCCTGCGAAATTCCCACGGGGAGCAGCTCGCTCCTGTGGAGGGGGGAATTGCCAGGAGCTGCAGCAGGTCCCAGGCCGGATTCCTGGTGCCAGGGAGAGTCTGGATCATGGCTGGGCACAACCCTCAGTCCCAGCTCGGGGGCTGGGCAGCGATCAGAGGAGCTGGGATGGCTTTGGGCAGCGTGGAGAGGGAACAGCGGGAGCTGCAGCTCAGGAAGGGATGGTCGGGGGCTGCTCCGGTGCTGCTGGGATGGGNGATGCGGGCAGAGGGACGGGGCGAGCCCGGGGCAGGACGAGGAGGAGGCACAGCCCCTGGCAGCGCTGGCCCGGGGTCACTGCTGCTCCTGGGCAGCGGGGACAGCCCCTGCTGCTCCCCCCAGCCCTTCCCCGTCACCTGAGGCTGCAAATCCTTGACCCCAATCCCGCCGTGCCCGGCTGCGGGTCACGCTCCGGGGATGCTGCGGGGTGATAAGCACGGGGAGGAGGGGACGCTGGGGCTGAGCCGCGGCTTTCCCGGCTGTCCCTGAGCCACATCCCTGCCTTTTCTGCTGACTCAGGTTCCCCCCGGCTTTACTGCTGCGGGTCAGGGACACCGACCTTGCCCGGCTGCCCGCGGTGGCCGTGCCGGGGCACAGCCAGGCACGCTCAGGGGAAAGTTGGGCTGCAGAATTTCTTACCCCGGGGTGACTTTTGGCTCTGCTGGGCTGTGGTGGGGGTTAATCCTTCACTGATTTGATGCTCTGTGTGTGTGAGAGAGTCAGAGCTTGTGAAATTGGGTTTTTTCCCCATTTTCTCAGGAAGCTTTGTGTTCTAGTAAGGAAGAAGCCGAGAGGATTCATCAGTTCCTGGGAATAAACATTATTTATTCCCAGAGCACTGGATTTGACGTGGCCAGGCTTGGGATGGGGGGGTCTCTAGAGGTTCCTGCTGAGCAGAGGCACAACTCCCACCTTTTTTCCACTCCGAGCTGCCACCATTACCGGGGAGCACCAGGGGCTGATTTCTGACAGGTTCTGTGCAGGAGGTCAGAGCAGGGAGATAGAACAGTCCCTTCTGGGGCTTAAAAATCAATGAGCCCGTGATTAAATGGCCCACGGAGGCTGGACACTGCCGGCTGAGGGAAAAGCAGCCCGAGTGGTGGCATTTCACGTGGGGGCTGCAGCAGGAATTGCTCTTGCAGCTCTTCCAGGCGCTTGGACAACCCCCGCATTTACCAACAGAGGTGTTTATTCCCAGGGGCTGGACCAGAGTGCTGATGTTTCTTTAGTTATGAGTTAATAAAAACCTGCAAAGTGGGGAATCTGAGCAGCTCTGGGTGCCTGTGCTGCTGCAGCCCCGCTGTCCCAGCGCTGTGCTGTTACATAAGGTTGTTTCTCAGGGCTGTAATGATGCAACAGCATTTATGGACCAATCTGGGTTCTCCCTTTAATGGCTTCCATAAAAAGCTCATTATTCCCTCCCCAGCCCCTGACTGATTTACATCCCCCCGTCCCCGGGCGTGTGCTCCACTTTGGGCAGCCCTGAGCTTTCCTTTAGGCTGCAAAAGCCCTCCAAGGTCATCAAATCCAACCCTGACCCAGCCCTGCCAAGGCCACCGCTGCCCCACGTCCCCATCCCCGCAGCTCCTGAATCCCTGCAGGGCTGGGGGCTCCAGCACTGCCCTGGGCAGCCTGTTCAGGGCTTTATTCCTTTGCTTTGGGCAGGAAATGTTTGCTGGTACCCAATCTAAACCTCCCCTGGTGCAGCTTGAGGCCGTTTCCTCCAGCAGCCAGTGTGACTCTGGCTGGGACTGCCCCTGCCACAGAAACTTGGCTTTTTGTGCTGCTGAGATCAACAGAGAAGGGACCATCCCTTGTGTTTCTGCAGCTTCTGGTGATTTTCTCATCTCCTTGGAGCTTCTCTGTCATTCCTGGTTCGGCAGGGTGGGAGCAGAGGGTTCGGGGACTGCAGAGTGACCGATGGGAAGCTGTCCCCAGAGCCAGGGGTGCCACTGAAACACATCCTGGAACCAGCCCTGGGTCCAGCCTGGCGGCTCCCCCTGCCCTGGCCTGATTGCTGCCCTCGTGTCTCCTCCCCTGCAAGCCCTGACATTCCTCCTTTTGCATATTGGATTTTTTCGTTCTTTATTGGAGGGAGGGGCAGAGGGTCGGGACAGTTTTATGGCCGCTGTATTGATCAGTAAAATTTAATATAATCCCTGCACTTACTGGGTGATCGTTAAGGGGATGGAGAGCCGCTGGAATGTATTTTAAAAGAAATATTTTCCCATTTTATTTCCTCCCCGTTTTACTTCCTGAGTCTCTCTTCTCTTCCAGTCTCCTCCCCTGCATCCCTTTGGAGATTTTTGACTGCGTTTCCCCAGCTTTCCTTTGATTTGATTAAGTACCAGGAACAGAGTCACCCAGTCTGTGCGGGGCTGGACTCGTTCCCCATTCCCTCAGCTCTCCTGCAGTTTCTGCATCTGTGGAATTTTGTGTCTGTTGGGAACAGGACTCTGGTTTCACCCCATCTCTCTCTGGGTCTCTGTGGCTGCAGGACCAGGTGGGCTCTGCTGTCCCTGTGCATCCCATGGAGCAGCCCAGAGCCGCATCCCTGACACCGCGGGGAGATCCGGAGCAGAGAAATGACACCCTGAGCTCCAAACTGCCACAAATATCCTGAGGCTCCCGTGGGAGCTGCTGAGAGGAGCTGCAGCCTGGCTGGAACTGCTCCTCTGCCCAGGGACTGCACTTTTCCTGCCTGGAAAAGGCACCGGGAGGTTTCTGTTCCCGGCAGGGGCAGAGCAAAGCCGGGCTGCCGGCGGGCTGGGAAAGCTCCGGGAGGCTCCTTCAGCCTCTGCCCGGGCCAGGATGGGACATTTGGAGCGAGGTCACTGCCCCGTCGCCTCCTCACTGCGGAGAGACAGAGCTGCAGCCCGCTGAGAGGCAGCCACGATGGAGAATTATTTAAATTCCCACCAAATAAATTCCCTCGGCGGGGCTCGGAGCAGCGGCGGGCAGAGGCAGCAGGGCCCGCGGGCGCCGGGCTGCCTGCGCCGGCTGCGGAGCCCGACACTGATGGATGTGTTGGTTAATTGTCTCCAGCCATTAGCCCGCTCATCCTTCTCCTCGTTAAAGATGCAGTTGCTGCTAATGTCTGTAAATGAAACACATTTAGAAGGCGTTGCTGCCGGCCCGGCTCGGGCTCTGCAGGCGCTGCGAGCTGCCACCTCTCCCGGGTCTGGGGGAGCCGTGTGGCCCTCGGGGACATGTGCCAGCTCCTGTGTGCCCACCCCGGCTCACGGGCCAAGGGCCTGGGGGCTGCCCCACTGTCCCATCCCCTCCTGAAGCCACTGCATCCCAGAGAGCTGGCTCAGAACGGGCTGGGAGATGCTGGCCCTGGATGGAGCAGGGGGATTGGGATCCAGGGCACAGGAGAGGAGCAGAAGGAGCCCTGGAGCTGCTGGCTTCAGTCGTGGCCAGTCACAGGCTCACGGTGCAGATGCTGCTCCAGAAGAGATGGGTGTTCCCAGAAATCAGGCCCAGGGGTTGCTGTGTGCCTGGTGCCTCAGCCTGGCCACGCAGGGGTGGGAGCCAGATCCCAGGAGAAAGGTCTTGGGAGGCTGTCAGGAACAGGGAGTCCCTTCCCAGATGGAAAGGAAATCTGGATGTGGCCCACCAGCCATGTGCCCTCTGGAACCCTGGTTAAGTGCAGGAGTCCATCCATCCATCCATCCATCCGTCCATCCATCCGTCCATCCATCCATCCCTCCATCCATCCATCCATCCATCCATCCATCCATCCATCCATCCGTCCATCCCTCCATCCGTCCATCCATCCCTCTCTCCCTCCATCCCTCTCTCCCTCCCTCCCTCCATCCATCCATGTGGATCACACCCGTGTTCCTGCAGGTCCCCAGACCCTGAATTCCCAAACTGGGCGTTGCCATGGCGACCTGCAGCCCTCCAGGAGGCTCTTTGTCTCCTCCCTGACCTTTCAGGAGCTCTGCATCTCCCTGCAGCCCCCTTCCCTAATCCGGTTTTTAGGATCCAGCATTGTGGCAGGGGCAGGGCTCAGACTTTAATCAGCTTGGGATTGCCCGAGGCAGAGCTGGGCTGCACCAGGGCACCTGCAGGGCTCAGGCCCAGCTCAGCACAGGGCAGGGCCCTGCTGGGGCTGCAGGGGAGCTCCCGGAGGGAATTCCTGCCCTGAGCACACCGGAGGGAATCCTCTGCATGGGCAGGACCAGCCCTCTCCAACCCCCTCCAGGTGGCTGCTTCCAGCTCCTGCAGGATCTGGGCTTTGTTGGGATCCCCAGAGGGACACCCTGGACCTCACAGGAGGATATTGCTCTGCCTGTTGCATTCCCTGCAAGCCTGCGAGGTGGCCTGGGAGAAATGCTGGGCAGGGCCTCTTTTACAGGAGATGGGAACAAAATTCCCCAGCTGACAGGTGGGAGAGAAGAGCTGCTGGGACAGTTCAGAAAAACGCTGAAATCCTTCAGCTATGCACAAAGAGATCCCAATTTTTCATAAAATCCTCTGTTCCCCTTTGTTCCCTTTTCTCCTGCCCAGGCTGAGCCCCAGCTCTGTCCCAGCTCTCCCTGTGCCAGGTGCAGAACAAGCCCAGGGCAGCCTCTGCTCCAAAGCTGCTGGGCAGAGGTTGATGTGTTAAAAGCTGTCTCAGCCTGTTTGCCTTATCTCGAGTCTCCCTTTCCTCTCCGTGTCACCTTGGGCTTCCCTTTGCTTTCCAGCAAAGCCTTGTTTTCCTGGGATTCTGCCTCATTCCGTGGCTGAAGGGAGTGGGGCTCAGAGCCTGGAGTGTGCCCGGGGCCCTGGGTGGTGGCTGCTCCTCCTCTGAGCTGGGACTTGCTGAGGCTCCTTTGTGACCAGGATGATTTTAATTCTAAACCCGTGGAAAAATCTCCTAAAACCACAAGATTTTGGGGGAAGGAAAACACCACTTCTGGTGTGGTGATGCTGCTTTCCGTGGAGATCTGCAGGGTTCTGTTCTCACCGGATCTGTGCCGGTGTTCTGCACTCTCTGAGTTGTGAGGAGCCCCTCCAGGGAGAGGGAATTGCATTTTCCCGGTGGATGAAACAATCCCTCCTCGCAGCCGAGCGTGTTTACACACCAGCCCCGCGCTCCGGGCTCCATTGGGATGCAAGGCACTGTGCAAATGCGAAGATGTAATTATCCCATTTTTCTCTTCCCACTCCCTGCTCTCCTGGCTCCTCTCCTCCGCCCTTTCCGGGCCTTGTGCTGATGGCAGCGTTTATCTGCATTTGTCCTCTGTCCCTGACAGCCACTTATTGATTGGCATGATTAAAAAGAACTGATAATCACTTCACATTAATCCCATAAATGACTTAAGACACCAAAATATTTGCATAATGCATCTTAAAGGTGGCAGCTAAAAGAGGATAAGACCCAAAACTGCTTGGCACAGGAGAAATGGGCTTCCCACTCACCTGTGGGCTTGCTCGGGTAATGAGCCTCGTGCTTGCATAAGGAGCACTCCGGGGTGCTTCGGGGGGGCTGCGATGGGTGCTCAGAGGCTTCGGGATCCGAGCATCCCTTCCCCTGCTGATCCCGGGGAGGGGAGGAAGGGGGGGATCGCGGGGCTGTTTGTGTCCGCTGCCTCCCGCGAAAATCTGCGGCCAGACGCCCGCTGAAAGTACCTAAAGACTTTCTGGCATAAATTTATCTGCTTAGCAGCGAGCTAGACACGGATTAGCCCCTGCTACAGCCCCGGGATGGGCGCTGGCAGCACCGCGATCTGCTGGGGAGCCGGGAGGGAATATTTAAGGCAGATCATTGCAGATAAATGTGCAGATAATGCACCCTCCGGGCTGCCCCGGCCGGCCCAGGTGAGGACACCCCGGGGGCTGCGGCACGGAGGGAGCTGGGGCTGGGCAGGGAGGGCGATGTCGCTCATCTGAGTCCTTTTCCCCAAGTTCTCCCCGCTGTCCCGTTCCCTTCAGAGGGAGGGCAGGAGGCAGAACAGCCCCGCTGAGCTCGGGGTGAGCCCCCGGTGCTGGGAGGAGGGGGATTCAGCATCTCCTGCAAGCCGACAGAAGGGAGGCGTTCCAGCTCCTGCTGCTGTGGGTTCCACCTTGTTCCTCCTCCTCGCTCTTTGGAGATCTTTTATTCGGAAATACTTTGCAACTGGAGAGTGGTTCTCGATGCTTTTGCTCAGATACCTGAGCTGCACTATCTGCGACAGTGAATTGGTTGTTGTGTTCTCCCTCTCCACAGAAGGGAAAAAAAAAATAGAAGAAAGGGACTAAAGCAGCCTCGTTAGCAGCAATGTGATGCAAGGAGAACAGGCAAAATAATGCTGAATTGCTCTAACACGGTCTCTTTTCCCAGAAGGAAGAGCATTGTTTCAGGATCTGTTGGAGGGGAGAGTTGAAAATGAGTTTTGTAAATAAATCTGTCCCCTCAGCTCAGTAACGCTGCTGGTCCAGGCTCGTGGTGGGTTTCTCTCTAAAGAGAAAAACCATTATTCAATCAACTCTAAAAGCCTTTTGTCCCGGCAGTGATGGAATGGAAAAACTTAGGTTTTTAAGAATAGGAGGGTGGCAACTGATAGAAAACTATCAGTTATTTCAGTTCAAGTTTCCTATTAATTCTGGAGCAGATCTGCCAATTCCTACACTTTCAGTTTTTCCATCCGAGATGTGAGTCCTGGCCCACGCAAGTTCTTTCTGGCAGGGCTGGAATCAGCAGCTCTGGCAGCTGCAGGGTCCTTGATGGGAAATGAGAGGGAAGCTTGGGAAGGGCTCTGCACTCCCCAAAACCGAGGAGAGCTGTGGGAGGGAGGGAGGGGGGAACCTCCAGGGGCTGGAGCACACAAAATCCTCTCCCAGATGTGCTCCCAGGGGAGATGAACAGTTCTGGGGGGCTGCGGTGGGATTTCCTTAACCAGGGGTTCCTGTGCTCTGCTGCAGCCGCGACAGCGACCTCTCCAGCATCATCTCCAACCTGCACCAGAGCCGCCAGCTCGGCATGCCCGACACCCAGAGCCGCTGCGAGTTCAAGAGGAGCAGCCTGGACGTGGGGCTGGCAGCAGCAGGTGAGGCTGGGGGCACCTCCTGCTGCCCCTGGGGGTTTGTGCTTTCCCTCCTCTCCCTTCTGCTCCCCTTGTTGTTGGTTCTGCTTGTGGTACCCTTCAGCTGTTGGAAGGTTTTTAATGTTCTGGCTGAAGATGAACGTGGAAAAGGTTTCGTGGTGATGCTGGAGCCCTTTGGAGGTGCCAGCCCTGCGCTGTTCTCAAATCCAGTGGTCTGTGCTCCAGGAGCTTGTGCCAGCACGGGAGGGGAACGTCCCCAGGGCTGCTGCCAAGTGAAGCAGAAAGGCCTTGCAGAGAGCATGATTTGATTTGTAATTTCATTAATCAGAGGTTCCCCGTGCTGCTGCCGGGCCTGCCAGCTCCTCTGGGAGCGGGGTTGGTTGGGTTTCTGGTGCTACCTGGCTGGTTTTGGGCTGTTCCCCTGCTTGGAGCTCCTCAGTGTGAAAACAGAAATGTTCCTGGGGGATCCTGCCCTGGGACCCTCTGGGAATCAGGAAGGGAGGGTGGGGAGGGATGGCAAATGTGCAGAAGTCAACAAGTGAGGCTCTGGAATAAATAAAATAAGATCTGCTTGGTGACTGCAGGATCCTTCAATCGTAAATCAAAGCTGAGGAAAAACTGGGATTGATGTCAGTTTTTATGCTGAGGGATCCCTGTCCTTCCAAATCAGAGCTGGATCTCCCTCTGTGCTAATTCAGGCCTTTCCTGGAAATCTGTCTGCCGTGGATTTGTCCCCATTTATTTTGTCAGTCATTCTGCTGAGTTGTGTAAATGAACCCCAGATGGGAGGGAACCCCACACCTGACACCCTTTGGGAGTGTCTTGGGAGGGTGGAAACTTAAATGACATTTTCAGTCCCACACATGCCCCAGAGGGGTTTGGGGTGTCTGTAGCTCAGCCATGGGCAGCTCCCAGACTTCACTTCCACAGCTGAATTTCCCATCTCATCATTCAGAGTTCTCCAAAGCCCCTTGCCCTGCACAGCTCCAAAAGGCAAACTGCCCACAGATCCATTTTTCCCTGTGACCCTGCTCGAGTGTGAGTGGCTCAGCTGACCCTGGGTGTCAGAAAGGGTTTCAGTGTTGTTTGCTTTGCAGAGAAGCTGCTGGGCTTGATCTGCATTGCTGGAATTCTCTGAGACCTGTGGCATTCCAGAAATGCAAAGGTTTCTTCTCCTTCCCATCAGAAGGGAAGCTGAGCTGCAGAAGCTCTAACTCCTGGTGGTTACAGGTGGTGTTTGAGGTGCTCTGGTTCGTTTCCTAAAGTAAGAAACTGTAAGAAATGGCCTCAAGTTGGGCCAGGGGAGGTTTGGGTTCAATGTTAGGAAAAATTTCCTGAGGGAAAGCTTTGGAGGAGGCTGCCCAGGGCAGTGGTGGAGTCCCCACCCCTGGAGGTGCTCAGGTGATGTGTGGATGTGGCACCTGGGGACACGGGGTGGTGGGGCTGGGTGATCCTGGGGGTCTTTTCCAACCTCCATGAACCCTGTGAAATATTCCATGAGTGGAAAAGAAGAGGCTCAGGCCACCAAGCCAGTGAGAAAGCTCTCGAGGAGGGTTTGGGGTGTCAGGCAAGAGGAGATGGGGTTTAAAAGGGTCCCATGGGGAGGGGAGGTGCCCGAAGGGACAGGGGGAGGTGTCACCTCTCCCCAGGGACAGCCCCACTCTGGGCTGTGGGGCTGAGCTCTGCTGGGAGGGGAGCAGGGGAATCAGGAATTGCTCCAGACAGACTTTCCAGAGGTGCTGCTGGGTCAGTCTGTAGCTCTGGCTCTTGTTTAAACCATTTTGTTCCAGCAACAAGGGGGAGAAGAGCCTTTCCCCCAGCTGTGTGCCCTGGAGAGCAGCTCTGGGCACTGGGTTGTGAGAATTCCCCCCTCCAGAAGGCACCTGCAGATAAACAATGCTGAATAAATGATGCTGCTGCCTTTGGGGTCATCTCTCCTGGCTGGGAGCTGCCAGCCCCTCACAGTTTCTGTTTCTGTTACTGGTTTATGGTTGAATTTGGGCCCAGGGAGGAGAGAAGGAGCTCTCTGGAGGCTCCTGTGCTCCCCACTGAGCTCAGAGAGCTGCTGGAACAGGACTCAGCAGTGCCTGGGTGTTCCTGGCTGTGCCTGGGGCTCAGCAGAGGGCTGGGAGCAAGGACAGCACAAATGGAACAGATTTTTGCTTCTTGCCAGCCCGTGGGGGCAGCAAAAAGGCTGAGGCTGGCAGGGTTGGCTGCTTTGTGATGAATTCTGAGAGGAATCCCTGGACTTGTGGTTCCAGCCAGGATCAGGGGCAGTGCTGTAGCTTGGAACAGCACAGAGTGGGAAATCAGCAGCGTTGCTGCACCTTGGATGGTCTGTGAGGTGCAGAAAGGGGCTGAAACCAAGCACAAGTAACTGGGTGGTTCTGGGGCTTTCCTGGCTTCTGGGAGGTGGGGAGGCTGCAGCTGGGGGGTGAGGTTGGCTCCCTGTGCAGGGAAGGGGGTGAGCCAGCCCCCAGGACCAGGGGAGCCCACCTGGAGGGGCAGCTCTGGTGGTTCCCAAAGCCCCCAGAACAGGCTCCCTACCAGCCATGGGTGCTGTCCCCTGAGCTGCAGATGGTTTCCTGCTGGCCCCTGGCAGTGCTGGGATCCCTCCTTGGTGCTAATTAAATGGGGGTGGGAGGGAAGGGAGAGAGGGAAAGTGCATGGAATGGGGTCTGTGCTTCCCTGGGGTTTGGGAAGAGGTTTAGGGACGTCTGCAGAGGTGGAGAAGCGTCCCCAGTGCTGGGGGGAGCAGGCAGGAGCCTAAGGAGGGGACAAAAGTCACTTGCAGCAGCTCAGGGAAAGGGGAGGCAGCAGCCAGGGCCCAGCCTGGCACCAGGAGGGGCTCCCCTGGAGAGGGGAGGGGGGCACGAGGAGCTTCAGTCCCGACTGAGACGCACACAGAGGGCTGGGCAGAGCAGAGCTGGGGGCTTGCCCATCAGCCAGGGCTTTGGATCCCCTCCCAGCAGTCAGCAGCAGCAGCCCCCCTGTGTCCCTTTCCTCGGGGCCCGGGGTGGGGAGGCTGCTGCAGCCCCAGAGGGGCTCAGAAGTGCCTTTCCCCCCAGGTCTGTGTGCTCTGCACGCTGCTTTAGGGCCTGAACCAGCATTTTGCCACAGAGCCCTGGTCCCCAGGCTCCAATTCATTCCTCTCCTGCCAAAAAAAAAAAAAAAAAGAAAAAAAGAAAAAAGAAATCCTGTTAATTTCTCCTCTTTCTCTCCTCAAACACCCTCTGTTCTGCAGTGCCAGATTTCATGGGTTTCCAGTTGCAGTAGGACTATTTGCATGGATAGAAGTGGAGGATTCAGGCTCCCTCATGCTAGAGGAAGGTGGGTAGCTCTTCCCTCTCTTCCTTCTGCCCCTGGTGCCTGCAGGGAGTTGGTTTGGTGGCTGGAGATGGTCTGAGAGGGCAGAGCCTCAGCTCCTGCCCCAGCAGGGACAAATTCACTGCAGTGAATAAAATAAAATGTTTGGGAGGCAGGTTCCCGTGGCTGTGCTGTGGGGAGCAGCAGCAGGGCAGCTTTCCAGTGGGGCACAGCTCCCAAAGAGCCTTTTCCCAGGGATTTTTTGGTCAGTGTGATGGGAATGGCAAACCCTGAGAGCCTCGGCCCCAGAGCAGGGGTGTCCTGGGTGCATCTTCACCTGCAGTGATTCCTGAGGGAATCCCACGGCGTGGGGACAATGTGACACCTGTGTCCCCACTTCAGGAACCCTGCTCCCTTAGGGGCTGCTGGTTCCTGGTGCTCCTGCAGCCCTGGAAGAGCAGAATTCACCCCCACGTCCCAAAAACGTCACAGAACTGCGATTTCTCCCCATGAGCTCATTTGTTCTGTGCTCACCCTCTTGTCTCATCCTTCCACGTTGACTAAGCAAGGGAGAAGGAGGAAGTTTTGGGCTGTAAAGCGATTCAGGTTGAAGAATCTGGGGCTTTAATTCACGAGGCAGTGCTTGTAAGTCCCAGTGTGGATCCACCGCTGACCACACGGAGCTGTGGCCCCGGGTCCTGCGTCCCTGCCAGGGCCATGGACGCCTTGCAGTGACCTCATCTGGCTTTGCACCGAGCCCCAGAGCTTTCAGATGCTGAGGAGGAGTTAATATTGGGGCTGGAGGAGAACTGGGATCAAGGATGCTGCAGCTGATGGTCAGAGGCAGGGTCCCAGCGCTGGGCTGCTCTGGGGTGTGGGATAATGAGCCGAGCTGCAGCCGTGTTTTCATTTAACTCAGCCAAACAACAGGGAAAAAAGCAGCAGCCTTTATTGGACTGCTGCCTTAAATTGAGCAGAAAATCAGCACCAAATGGGCATCCAGGAGCTGGGAGCCCGGGCCCCGTTGTGGATGTGTTTTCCCGGGAAGGACAATTGTTTACCTTGGCAACGGGAGGGTCGAGGCTCTGTCACTGCTCTGCGCCCGCAGCTGGAGCACTGTCCCCTCTCTGTGCTCTATTTAAGTTCATTTTTACATCTCCTGGAGCCTTGCAGGAGTGGGAGGTAACCAACAGCCTTTTGTAACACAAGCAGAGGTCTTGGGAAGTGGAGGAAAATTGGGAAAAGCCAACATGGAAGCGTTTCCCTTGGCTGTGCCAGCACAGGTCAGCGCAGGGGATTTTGTGTTCAGGTTTTATTCCTGGCTCTCCCTGCTGGAGCCCAGGCAGTTCAGGGCCCTGTTGTTGGAGCTCAGTTAAGGCTGGAAAAGACCCCAAAGATCCTCGAGGCCGAGCTGGGCAGGGGTCTGAGCCAGCCCCCTGTGTGCCTGCTGGGGACGAGGAGCCCGTCCCTCCCTGGGGCTGGACCCAGCCCAGGCAGCAGCCTCAGAGGCCCCAGAAACACAGCAAGAACTGACCCCTGCTCCCCCTGCTCCCCCTGCTCCTCC
>VXAC01006809.1:104480-120240 GCA_013399225.1 Rhipidura dahli | reverse complement strand
GGAAGGGGAGAGGAGAGGGGGTGTGTGCGGGGGTTGTTGCGGTCATTCAGGATCAATGCGGCTCCTGGAGCTGGCTGCGCGCCAGGCTTCTAAATTACAGCCGCCGTGGCAATCAGGAGTGACCTGGGTTTTTCAGATAATTAATTTATAAACATTGGAGGTGCACGGTCTCCCTGGCTCGGCGAATTCTCCAGGTTTTTTTCTGTGATCTGGCAGTATTTGGCTGTTTCTCACGGACTCGTGCAGTCCAGAATTGTCATTTTAGTGTTTGTCCCCTCAGCTGGGAGGCTGGGGACAAGGACAGGAACGTGGCCAGAAACTCGGGCACCACCGTCCCCCTTCCTGCCAGCAGAAACAGCAGCTGTGGGGACGTTCTCACCCCACCTCGGGGCTTCAGCCCTGACCATCACCAGAGTGACTGATGGAGCTCGGCCTGGGCTGGGCACATCCCGGTGCCAGCAGGGACAGGGATTGCCAGAACCGAGGGAAAAGAGCCCCGTGGGGAAAAGGAAGACGAGGAGGTGGGAAGTGTGGCACCTGCAGGGCTGTGCAGTGCTCCTGCAGGAGCGTGGATTTACAAACCAGCTGTGGGGAGAGGTGGATGTGCTGCTGGCTGTGTGCGTGTGCAGGGTCACTGCTGGAGGTGTGATGCTGCCCAGGGTGTGCTCGCTGAGATAAATCTGCCTCTGCTCGTTTCCCCAGCTGTGTTTTGGTTTCCTTTGGCAGGCTGGTGCAGGGCGAGGGAGGTTTCCTCTGTGGGGATGCTTCCTGTGCACCACGTGGACGGCAGCAGAGGCTCTGGGGTGGGATGTGAGCTGTGTGGGGGGATTTCACACAGATCCGGGGACTGAGGGACTCCTGATGCTCAAATGGGAGAGAGCAGCTCCCTGGCAAAGCCTCCGTGCGCCTGGCACAGGTGTCCGTGTCACTCGTTGCTCCCTGAGGTCGGGGCAGTGGCACACGGGCTGTGCCTGCACCGCCTCTCCTCCTCCTCGGGGCCCCGCAGAGCCCCCGCCCGGGGTCCCGGGCACAGCCCCGATCAGCCCGGGGACACGGGGCAGGTGCCAGCGCGGCCCCGCTCGGGACCGACCGACCGGGTGAGGGAGTTTGGGGAATGCCTCCCTCTCCTCCTGCTCTCCTCGNCCGCCGGCAGCCCCGGAGCGGCCCCGGGGAGCGGCTGCGGGCGGCGGGGCTGCCTCTGGCTGGCCGTCCGTGTGTCCGAGCGGGGCCGGGGCTGGGGCTGCGGGCTCGGGGCCGGGCAGCAGCAGCAGCAGCAGCAGCAGCAGCTCCTCATCCCTTCCCTCCGCTGTCCCCAGATCTGCTCCGGGCGCGGCAGGAGGTGGCGGCGGCGGCGGCGGCGCGGACCCCGGGCGCGATGGAAGCGCACATCCCCTCGGCCAGCAACTCGTCCAGCCAGCGCAGGAAGCAGGGCCTCCCCCAGCACAGGGACAGCCACTTCCCCGACAGGTACCGCGGCACGGCCGGGCCGCTCCCCCGCCCCGGGGCGGGGTCTGGGCGGGGGCGGGGGGCTCGCTCCGGGGCACCCTCGGGTCGGGCTCCTGGAAGGGTGGCACGGGGGCTGTGGGAGGGGGCAGCCACTGGCTCAGCCTTCGCGATGGGGAGAGGCGCAGTCACCGTGCCTGGAAGCGTTCGAAAAGCGCGTGGATGTGGCACTGGGGACATGGGGTTTCGTGTGACCACGGCACTGCCAGGGTAGTGGTTGGACTTGGTGATTTTAAAGGGCTTTTCCAGCCTTAAGGGTGATGATTTGCCTGGGCGAGGTGTGACCGTCTCCTTGGGGGGTTGTGTGGGTTCAGCAGTGCTGGGGGTGCTCCTGCCACGCTCCGGGGTGTCTGTGTGGAAAGGGGGGGATCTGTGCCTGTGCACATCCACATCCAGGCTGGAATGATCCCAAACCTGTGTTGGATGTCCAGAGCAGACTCCATTCTCACCTGTTCTCAGGCACAGAGCAAGTTAAGGTGTTTTAAGTTTGCATTTTGTAGCATCCCCACATAACGAGAGAACAGAAATGCTCTGAGATGGAGCAGAAAGAGAAGAAGTTTTCTTTGTTAAGGAAAAGAGCCTCAGCTTGCCTTTCCCACTGCTAGGAGTGCTGGAAAGCTGATATCCCCCCGCCCCCAGGAAATTCTAGCTCATTTATCTTGCTCTGTGCCACGAGCCATTCCCTTTGCAATCAAGAACTTCAGAGGGAAATTAAATTAAAGCTGCGTGCGTTCCTGACAGGGACAGCGGGGCCGGGAGCGGCCGTGGGGATGCAGAAGCTTTAGGTATTGTGGGATGAGCAGTGAAAGGCTCTGCCATTTACACTTTTTTTGGCTTTTGTGTCGGGATGGGGGTGGAGCAGGCTGCACCGTGGGGTGTGTGTGGATGTGCTGAGTGCAGAGCCTTTCCCCCCATTTCAGAGCCTTGGAGATCCCGTCTGGTTTTGCTTCTCTCCCCCAATGCCTTTGCACTGTGGAGGGGCTGGGCAGCCCTGGAACGTCTCTCCCACAGCGTGTACTTTGGCTAACCCGCCCCATAAATCTGTGCAGGTCGCAGCAGACCTGGGAGGAATGCAGGGATGGAGGAGCCTCCGTGCAGCCGCTCTCAGGAACGCTTCCCCAGCGCTGTGTGGGCTGGAGAGGAGCCAGGCCGGCCCCGGGGCTGCCTGGAAAAGCATCCGCGGCAGGGTGGAGGCTGCTCAGGGGGAGTGCTGCTCGCAGGAGGGGCAGGCTGAGAGGGGGGAGACGCAGATCAAACCCAGAGGTGTTTGGGCAGGTGCTGGGGGGATGGAACTGGGCCAGGCCAGGAAGTGTTCCGTGGTTTGGGAAGAGCGGAGGGAAGTTGCTGGCTGGGTCAGGGGACAGGGACTGAAGGCTGGGAGATGGCTCTTGGACCAAACCACGGCTCCTCATCTTGATTCAGCTGGCCAGGCTCTCAGGGGTGCTAATCCTTGTTAGCAGAGCCAGGGAATTCTGCTGGGAAATGGGAACTGTGGTCCTTGTCAAGGGGGTAAATCAGAGCAGCCTCGTGCACCTTTGTCCTGGAGGAACCGAAATTCCCGAGGGTCCAGGTGGGTCCAGTGCCCAGGTGTGGCCACTGGGAAGACACGTGCTCAGACATTCGTCATGAATTAATTTAATTAATCTTTGCTGGCCAGAAACAGGCTGGGAGGTTTGGCTTTGTGGGGATGGGACACACAAACTCGTGGGTATGGATTTTCTTGGGCCAAGGTCCTGGTAGTGGCGTAGTGGTCCCTTGGCCTCTTTGCTGCCTTCTCCATCTCCTGGAAGGAGTCAGTGACACTGAGAGATCCTGCCAAAAGCAGCCTCAAGCCACAGGCTGGAGAATTCATTTGGTTTCCTGGTTTTGGTTCCCTGGATCCTTTGGAGATGGATTCAGGATGCTGGAGGGGGTGCCAGTGTGGTTTGTTTGGGAAGATGGTTGGGTTCAGTGTTATAAAAAGACTTGGACGAGGAAAGGGTACAACTGCAAGGTGCCACTGTAACTACTCCAGCCTGGAGCTCTTCCCATCTCCAAACTGCTGCCTCTCCTGCAGAGCTGGCAGGTGGCTGTACCCCGCAGAGCTGCCTGCATCCTGCTCCTCCTTGGGTGCTGTCTCCAAGATCTGTTGGCAGCGTGCTTGGATCTGCTGGGCCCTTCAGCCTGGCGTGTTCCTCCCCAAGGTGCTCATCCCTGCTTCCCTCTGTGTGGAGCCTGGGGAAAATTTTTCCTCTTGAGGGAAAATCTTCCGTGCCCTGCCCACAGAAGGGGTTGGAGAGGAGCTGGGGCAGGGCTGGGTGAGCTGCTGGGCTCCTTGGTCAGTGGGGTGAAGCTTCCTGGCTGGATGTGATGCTTCAGTTCAGTGTTGGGAGTTGCTGGGAGCTCGTTCTCGTGCCTGCAGCGTGTGACAGGCTCGGGGGGGACCTGCCCCTCTCTGGGGGGAGAGGGCAGAGCACGGCCTCAGACAGGGCAGGTGCTGCTGCAAGGGGCTGTGTGCTGCCTGAGCAGGCACTGGGGGCACAGTTCATCCCCCAGGATCCGGGGGAAGGCAGCAGGGGTGCCAAAGGACGTGGGACGCTGCCAGCCTGAGCTGCCATCAGCACCCCAGTGCCAGGGTCCCGGGCAGCCCGGCCCCTTGGCAGCAGCGAGAGTGAGAGAGGCCCCAGTGCCTCCCCTGCAGGAGCTGACAGACACCCTGCACCAGCCAGAGGCTTTCTCTGAGCAGAGATGTGCCCAAAATACCCAGCCAGGACTTTTGGATTCCCTTCTTCCCATCTGCTGTTGCTACGGTTTGTTCTTCCACCCCCTGATTCCTCCCCCTGCTTTGGGGAGGTTTTCCTTTTCCCTGCTGGCTTCTCGGGCACATTCCCCCCTCTCTGGGCACCATCTCCCTCCTGCTCTTACCCACGCCAGCCCTGCAGCCCCCTCTCCTCTCTGAACGCTCTGATTTTCTGATTTTTGCCCTGGCAGGGTCCCTCCCCAGATCCCAGCTGGCTGAATGTTCTGCAGAGCAGAGGCCAAAGAGCTTTGACCTGATTTTTTAACCAGTTTGGTTTCAGCACCAATTCAGTTTGGATTTGGAGGGGCAGCACAAACCAGCCCCTCTCCGTGGCCGGGGCCAGGGCAGTGCCAGCACATGTTCTTTTCCTGCCTGGAAATCCCAAACACCATTTTTAGCAAGGCCTTTGATTTTATTTATTCTCCCTCGCTGGCAGTGTCTGGGGATGGCAGAGCAGCGAGGAGCTCTGTGCCTCCTGCCTGTTACCTCGGGTTTAAAGTGTCTCTTCCTATCAAATGCAGAGCAGAAGAAAGCAGAGCTTTCATGCATTCTTTTCCACCCCCCCATCTCCCCCTTCTTCCATCCGTTCTAAATTTATTTCCATGCCTTGCCGGTTCCAATCTGCATTTCCTGACCCTCTCACATCTCCAGTCACAGCCTGTGCTCCGAGCCTTCCCTGGGAGCTTGGATTGAGCCAGGGGGGAGCTCTGCTCGGGGCTTGGGAGGATATGATGGGGTTAAAGTGAAAGGCTTGGTTTTAACAGTATAATGTGTAACCCCATAATGACTTTAAATATTGATTATTTGAAGGCCATTAGTGCTTATTGTTAAAGAAAAGTCGATACTTTTTAAGCCTTGTGAACCATTTGTCTCCTGTTAAAGGACATATCAAATTTAGCAGCGTGCAGTGCAAATCCCCTAATACCCTGCTCACAAGCCTCCAGCTGGCATTTTAGGGGGGAGAAGGGAAAAGGGGGCTGGGGGAGGAATGTGCAGCAACACAGAATTGCTCTCTGCAAGGTAAGGACAAGGCTTATCAGATGTAATTGCCGGGGGCTAAATTCACCTCCTCAGAGTGAGGGGACTTCGATTCTGACTCTGAGCCTGGAGGAAGAGGAGGAAGGAATTTAATGGGGGATTCAAGGCTGGCAGAGGGTGCAGGGGTCGGTGTTTGGTGCACGTGTGATAAAAACACAGCAGCCTTTGTTAAGGACTCGGGGGTTTTTCCCTCGGGGGTTGCCAGCTCTTTTCTCCCCAGGCTGGCTGGGAGGGCTGCCCAGCCCCGTGCCAGGGCACGACCTGCTGCTGCTGCCTCCCTCCCGTGCCAGCTCCCCGTGCCAGGGCCGGGGCAGATGGGCTGGCAGGGAGCAGGGCAGGCTCCAGCAGGTTCCCTGCCCCGGAGGTTGGGTCTGTGGGGTGGCACAGGGGATCTGTCCCTCGTGGCCACGCAGCTGAGGGGCTCCCCAGGGTCCTGGAGCGGGAGCTGGGCAGCATCAGGCTCCCTGCAGGGAGGAAAATCCCCTCTGCCCTCGATATTTATGGGCACACCTGCCTGTTTTCTGAGGTGTCTGCTGCTGGGAGTGGTGCTGAGCAGGAGAGATGTGCTGACCCCTGCGTTTGGCTATTTGCAAAGCTTTTAGGGCTGTTCTGGCCGTCTGCAGCCTCCCTGCAGTGACCCCAGGGACCTTGGGCTGCTCCTGCTCGCCTGGCCCCCTCAGCAGCCTTGTGAGGGTGTTTGGGGGAGCCCCGGGGCTGCTGAGGGTTCTTTGTGTCCCTCTGTGTGTGTCAGTGTGTGTCCCTGGATTTCCCAAACCCTCGGGCTCGTCCCCAGCGTGTGGGGCTGATGTGGCCCCACGGGATGAGGTCCAGGAGCCATGGCTTTGTCCCTTTGTTACATCCCAATCCCCAGCCAGCCTCCCCCCGTCACTGGCCGGCCCAGGAAGGCAGGGAAGCTCCGAGGGAATGAACGGCAGAGTCCGGAGCAGATGTGAATTCCTTAGGGATCAAAGCCATGCCCCGTGGCACAACATGAAAGCACAAAAACAACCCCTGATGAGCACCGGGCTGCCACCGAGGGGAGAACCTTTCCAGCCCCGATCCCCATCCAGCACTCTCCTCCCTGGGCACAGACTGGGCGCAAATCAAGGCTCTCCTTTGTTTTTGGAGCTCCCCGCGGGCATCCTGCAGCTGCCGAGCATCCCCTTCCCGAGGCGCGGCGAAGGGCACGGCCACGCAGCGGTTAACAGCGACTTGATTTCCTAAATTGCTTCTTCTAAAACGACCAGCACGTCTGCCAGCCTCGTCTCCCCATGATTACAGCTAATTACGATCGAGCGGACACCTCGGAGCCCCCGTCACGCCGCTTTAATTGTCCGTTACTCATCCGCGGGGCCGGCCCGGGTGGCAGCGGCACTTGGCAGCCCGGCGACCGCGGCCCCGGCTAATTGTGAGGCCTCGGGGATTAGGGCAGGTGATTACACACTTCACGGTGTAATTACATAAGCATCGCTTGGCTGCTGCCCCGGCTCGGAGGCGAAGGTCGAGCGCGGCGTTACCTGAGATTAATTGGAGCTGCCAGCGGAGCGCGGCGCGGCGCACGGGCGGCATTAACATTTCAACAGCGCCGATCGATCCGCGCCGCGCCTCCAGACACCGCCGGCTCCGCAATTAGTTTAGAGGAGAGAGAGAGAGCCAGGGCAGCCGGCGAGGAGGAGGAGGAGGAGGAGGGGAGAAGCCGGGAGGAGGCCGCGGGGGATGGGAAGATGGGCACGGGGAGTTTTTCGGAGGGGAGGCTCAGCCGCCGGGGTCAGCGTTTTGCGGCGGGTGCTGAACGCGGATAAAGCTACGCTGGGAGGGTCTGGCCTTGCCCGCCTCATCCCCCTGGGGATTTCCAGGAGCTGGGTGGGCACGGATGGCTGGGATGCTGCCGCTGTCCCCCCACCGCGGAGGTGGGTTTGTTGTGCACGGGGTGGGTTCGTTGCAAAGTCGCAGGCACCTTCTGCCTTGCCCTCCGGTCTCTCCCGGAGCAGATTTTCCAGGGAGATACTGGGAAATGAAAATAAACGGCCCCGCGCTTGGCTCTGCCTCTGGATGCCCTGCTGAAGGTAATAATGTTGTAAGTGGCCATCAAAAGGAATTAAGAGACGTGCAGCCGGAAAGCAGATTTGCTTGCAGGCTCCCAGGGCAGATTTGACTAATGGAGGAGACCTTGGCTCTTACTCCCTTCCTGCTTTTTTTTTTTTCCTTCCCTCCTGCTGCCAGCAAGTGCTCCCTGCCTCTTTTCCAGGCATTGTCCCCTTCCCACCACCCAGTCCTGCCTCTCCCAGCTTCCCTACCCCCTGGCATCTGCTCTACCCATTCTGCCCTGCTCACATCCCTCTCCTGTCTGTGTCTTCCTCTGCCTCACTTCCAGCTTTTCTCTCCAGAATAAAGATCATCCCTCAGCCCAGCTAGGACAGGGATATTTTGCAAGGCAAGCCAGTGATGCCTTCAGCTCTTCCCAAACCACTCTCCAGCTCCCCAAGCACAGAATTCCTTCTCAGCTGTGAGGTAGTTGAGGTAGAAACCCAGATGTGATAAGGGGAGGGGCAGATGCAGCATCTTCAGCCTCTCCCTTTCACCTGCCACGGGCAGGGAAAATCCCTTTGGACAGCCCAGAAGCAAAGGTGGGAAATGTGTGGGACCTGTGGAGTCCTGGCTGCTTTCTTCCCCTTTGGTTCTGCTGCTTTTGGTTTTTTCTCTCCGTTTCAGAAGCTCTGCATGTGGCTGAGCAGGCAAAGAGCAGCCTCTGGGTCAGGATGCAGCTCATCTGCAGCCAAGATGTTGTTCCTGAGCCAGGGCCCTTTGCAGCCTCCAGGTTTTCAACATGGCTTTACTTTCTGCTTGCTGCAGGGAGATATCCCACCCACCGCCTCTGCTGTCCCCCCAGAACGCTCCCCACATCGCCCTGGGGCCCCACCTGAGACCTCCCTTCCTCGGGGTGCCGTCGGCGCTGTGCCAGACGCCAGGTGAGTGCTCAGGTGACGCTGGTGGGCAGCCCAGACACATTTTCTGTGCCTCCCCGTGACTGCCAGGCCGACCTCACCCCGGTTCTGCAGCAAAAGGAGCTCCTTGGCCGCTCTTCCCGTTCATCCCCACCCATCTCCCAGCCACGCTGCTGTGGCACTGAGGGGTAGCTGGGCTCTGGAACAGAAAAGCGGCGCTCAGGTGCCCTTTTACCCTCTGGGGAGCTGGCCCTGAGGCAGCCGAGGGTCGGTGCTGAGGTGAATAACCCCCAGTGCTGTTCTCCCCGCCCCAGGGTACGGCTTCCTGCAGCCGGCGCAGGCGGAGATGTTCGCACGGCAGCAGGAGATGCTGCGGAAGCAAAACCTGGCCAGGTAAGGGTGAAAAGGGCTGGGTTGGTCCCGGTGGCAGCACGTGGGGGGCCGTGTCGGGTGAAACGGGCACGGATGGCGCAGCTGTGTCTGAGGGACACCCATGGAAGGGCTGTGGAGCTGACACCCCGCTCCCGCAGTGCCCCCCACCCAAATTCCCTGTCCCGCCGCAGGCTGGAGATGTCGGCCGAGCTGATCCGCCAGAAGGAGCTGGAGAACCTGCACCGGCAGAGGCTGCTGGCCGGAGACCCGCTGAGCCTGCACCCGGGGCTGCCCCCGGACCACCCCGCGCTGCGCAGCGTGCACGATGTCCCCGAGGGCCACGCGCTGCGCGACGAGCTGTCCCGGCGCAGTGCCATGCTGGTGCTGCGCCACAACAACGCCCCGCTGCTGTCCCTCACCCCCGGCGGCCCCGGCACCGCCACCCCGCCCAAGGAGCAGCCCCNCCTCCCTCCGGCCTCCCTGCCGGCCCCCCAGCCGCTGCCCTTCGGATTCCCCTACACCATGAGCCCCTACTTCCATGCAGGTGAGGCTGGGGGCTGCCGGGGGTGCTGGGGCGGGGCAGGGGTGCGTTTGGCGGTGCTGGAGCTGGGGCTTTGCCCCCCCTGCCCCTTCCACTGTGTCAGCTTCTGTTCCTTGTTTCAAAAGGAAGGATTTCTGCGTGCAAAGGGTGGTCAGGCATTGAGCAGGGAGGGTGGTGGTGTCACCGTTCTTGGGGGTGTCCAGGGAAGGATGGACGTGGCACTCGGGGCTCTGGGCTGGGGACAAGGTGGGCATTGGTCCCAGGTTGGACTCGATGGCCTTGGAGGGCTTTTCCAGCCTGGTTCCCACGTGCCCCTCTGCCAGGGCAGGGGCAGCTGGGCTCTGTGCCCGGCCTGTGGTGCATTTCTCGGTGCCACAGGCACTACGAGAGCTGGGCTGGGCGGGATGGGCAGGCAGGGAGGTCACTGCCAGCTCTGTCCTCACTGCAGGAGCTGTGGGTACCGGTGGCACAAAGGGGGTGTCAGTGCCAGGGAACCCCCCCAGCCCAGCCAAGAGCCCAGATCTGCCCCAGCTAATTACGTGGCAGAGCAATTAGCAGGAGGCAGGACCCCCCAAGCACAGGAGGAGGCAGAAGGGGGGCTGTGCTGTGCTGTGCTGTGCCTGCTCTCCACATGAGGAGCTGCCCATCCCTCATTAGAGCTGCCTCCCAGCCAGGCAGGAGGAAGCGATTTTTCAGTGACAGGCAGGTGGCCGGGATGATAAATATTCCTGCTGCCTTGGGCTGCCGAGGCTTCCTCGCAGGAGCCTTTTCCTCCCTGCCATTAAAGAGGGACAGGCTCAGCTCCGCGGTGCTCGTGGCTCCTGAGAGGCTCTGCAGGGAGGCCTGGGCTGGGGCTGGCTCCCCTCCCTCCTGCCTCCTCCCTCCTGCCTCCCCCAGCCGTGTGTGAGTTGCTGTAATAGCCCATTTATTATTATCACTTCGGATTTATATCAGCAGCACATCCCGAGGCCCCGGCACAGCTCGGGGCTGGGTTTCCCTGCCCGCCTCTCCCGGTTTGTGCAGCCTGGGCCAGGGCTGCAGGACTTTTCCCGAGGGCTCTTTGCCTCCTGGCTGGTTTCAGGCGGGGCTGGGGGCTGCTCTCCCCGCCTGCCCGCGGGTTTGGGCCCGGGTCCTCCCACCTGGAAAGCCCTGGGAGGACAGGGACTCGTGTAGGATGCAGCACCAGGGCTTGAGAGGGGAGCTGGGAGTTCAGAGATGAAATATTGAGGGCTGGATCGATCCAGGGGCTGCAGCCATCCCCCGATGAAAGTGAAAAATGTGTCCTGTGGGTCTGGGGAACACAAACCACCCGAGGGCAGGCAGGCAGAGCTGCACTCGCCTCTCCCCCCGTGCCAGACAATTCCTGTACCCCCTTTTTGCACAGGGACTGCTCTCTGGGGAGGGATGAGATGTTCCTGGAGTCTGGAATTGTAAAACACCCACCCAGCCAAGGCAGGTGACCAAGAGGAAGAGCTGGAGGGACGAGAGGAGAGGAGAGGAGAGGAGAGAGGAGAAGCAGCCGGCTGAGGATGCCCCTGAGTCGGAGGCAGCTCTGCCAGGAGGCTGCTCCGGAGGCAGACGCTGCTCGGCCCCTGCCGGGAGCCTTATCGATGAGGCAGCCGGGCCGGGTCGATTCCCTGAGCTGCCTTCTGGGGCTGTGGCTCGATGACCTCATCTCCTCAAGGTTTCAGCAGCCTCGCTCCCTCCTCCTCCTCCTCCGCCTCCCACCGCCCTCCCGCAGCCCCGTCCTTTGGAAAAGGTGAAGGATGGAGTGTGCAGGAGGCTAAAATCCTTCTATTGATCTGTAGTCTGGAGAGCAATTAACGCCAGCCGTGTGCTGCTGCTGACCCCAGCCCTCGCCGGGGGAGGGCAGGGGGTGCTCGGGGAATGGGGAAGGGGAGCAGAACTGATCGCAGGCAGAGCTGGGCTGTGTCCCCAGCTGGCACCTGGGCTGTCCCCGCGGTGCCAGGAGCACAACCCGGGCCGTGCCCGTGCTGCAGCTCTGCTCTCCGGCTTCTGCCTTCTCCTTCTGGAGCTGCTCGATACCACCAGGAGGAGGGAGGGGAATTACAGATGGCTCGTGGCTGTGCTGGGCTGGGGACACCTGTCCTCGGCCGGCCCGGGACGATGGATTCCTTTCAGTCCCCGCACGCCGGGCCCCAGCTGCTGGAAGGCTCCCTAATCCATTAGCGGCCTCCCGGAGCATCATTTATCACGGAGCCAGACACAGCGGGCCTGGCAGGGAATGGCTGCTGCCCTTTGCGGCTCCTCGCAGCCCCAGCAGCCGCTGACAGGTCATTATTGGGATCGAAGGTGCGGCCCCTGCAGCCGCTTGGCACCTATTTGTTCTCATTGTCCGGGCTGCCAGAGCCGGGCAGGGAAGGACGGAGCTCCATCCTCCCTGGGAGGCGCGGGAGGAAGGGCAGGAGCTCCTCTGCTCCGGGAAGTTGGGAGGGGAAATAGGTGGGAATCATTCCAGAGCCTCTGGTTTAGGGCACCTCATTGGCACGGCAGCTTCCTGTGCAGATCCCGAGCTTTTCCCTCTCCCTGGATGTGCTGGGGGCTCTGCAGGGAGCTGTGGGGCTCTGCCTGTGGGGCTCTGCTCCGTTCCCTGCCCGTTCCCTCAGACCTGGGCTATTCCCCAGGGAATTGGCTGCTCCCTGGCCTCTGTGCTCCCCGCCGTGGTTTTGTTTTATCCATTTTTCCCCAGCTGCTGTTGGTGAGGGTTGTATCCATCAGATCCCACGGGGGGAAAGCCCCAAGCACACGGGACAGATAATTTTGTCAAGACAGACCCCACGGGAGAAATATTTTTCTCCTGGCAATTCCGTTCTCCGTGCCCTGAGCAGAGCAGCTCACTCTCCTCATAAACTTCCCTGCCTGAGCATCCTGCACGTTCTCATCCCTATAAATATCCTTGGGTTCTCCTGGTCTAAATACCCCCCAGCAGTGAGTTCTGGGGGTTAATAATGGGTTTTCCCCACCCTAAGGTGGGTGTTTTCCATAATTTGGTTTCTTGGGTGCCCTCCCTTTCTCCACAGCAGACCTGAGCTACCTGGCTGCTCTTCCTGTCTCCATTCCCTGCGCCTCTCCTGCTCCTCCCTGGGTCCTGTTGGGATTTCTCCAGGGGCTCCCATCCCCTCGGAGCTGTCACAGTCCACGGGACAGGGCCGTGTGCTGCGTTTGGGGGCTGCCAGCAGCTCCATCCCGGCCCTGGAGCATCAGGGCTGGCAGGGAGAGCATCACCCACCCTGTGCCCGGCCGGGAGCCAGGGCAGAGCCGGGGCAGAGCCGGGGCAGAGGCAGGGCAGAGGCAGCCCCGTCCCTGCCCCGTTCCAGGCTGGGCAGGGTGGAAAAGAACCCCTCGGGAGGAGCAGGATGGAATAGAACCCCTCGGGAGGAGCAGGATGGGAAAGGATCCCTCGGGAGGAGCAGGATGGAGAAGGACCCCTCGGGAGGAGCAGGATGGAATAGAACCCCTCGGGAGGAGCAGGATGGAGAAGGACCCCTCGGGAGGAGCAGCAGCAGCTCCCCAGCCGCTCCCGCCGCCGTTGTCGCTCCGGGCACGGCGGGGCCGGGCGAGGAGCCCCCGGGGCAGGGCAGAGTTTTCCGCTCCGTGGTGAGCGTGGAGAAAACTCCTCCAGGCTGTGCTGCTCTCCCCTCCCCCTGCTTCCCCCTGTGCAGCTGAAGAACATTAAACACATGAAATGCATTAGCTGGGATTTTTCCTTCCCCCTGCCCCCCTTCCCGAGCCGGGGACCTCCAGGAGGAAGAGGCCTATGAATTGACCCTGCCCAGTGCTTTAATTGACAGGTCATTAAAGATGAATGTGTGGCTAGAGAAAAATACTCAGATTGCAGGCTGGTTGTTGTCCGTGTGGGATTTTAATGATTTATGTTCCTTTCTCCTCCCCTCCTTCCCACCCACCCCCTCTCCCCGACTCGGAACAATCCAGGCACCATGGGAGGTCTGTTTCTGGACGGGGAGGAGAGCCCTGCACTGGAAGACATCAGCAAATGGACGGTGGAGGACGTTTGCAGCTTCGTGTCCAACTTGTCAGGCTGCACTGAGTACACTCAGGTAAATCCCACAGCCCCAGGATGCTCCCTGGGAGCCCCATTCCCTCCTTCCCAGCTGGGTTTGTCCCTCCTGGAAGGTGCAGCTCGGAGCCTTCCTGGGTTTTTTCCTCCCGGATTGCTGAACTTGCTGCCCGGGAAGGTGTGGGATGAGTCTCAGGCAGAAATGAGGAGGGGATCAGGGGCAAGGTTAGGACTGAGCCTGAGCTCAGCTTGCACTGGGGAATGACCACTGGAAGTGCCTGGAAGCTTCTGAAAGGTGCAGGAACCTTTAGCAGAACCCCCTCACATGAGGATCACCCATCCCCACCTCCTCCCACGCCATCCTGGTGCTCCAGCAGGGCAGGAATCAGCAGTGGCACTGAGCTTCTCCCTTCCCTGAGCATCCCAGGCAGTTCTGGGGTGATGCAGCTGCTGCAGACAGCCCCTGGCCCTGCTTGGTCACCTGGGGCTCTGTGGCTGTGGGGGATGGAGGTTTGCAGGCCCTGCCTGGGGGTTTAAGGGGTTTTTTACTGTGTGAAAATGCCAGTGCTCCGAGGCTCTGCCTGTTCCCTGCTCCAAACCCACAGCTCCCGGGGAGGTCTGGCACTGCTCAGCTCCTGCTCCTGCCAGGAAAAAAGCCCTGCAGGGTTCCCTGGAGTGCTCTGCATCCAGAACCAGGAAAAAAAAGCCCTGCAGGGTTCCCTGGAGTGCTCTGCATCCAGAACCAGGAAAAAAAAAGCCCTGCAGGGTTCCCTGGAGTGCTCTGCATCCAGAACCAGGAAAAAAGCCCTGCAGGGTTCCCTGGAGTGCTCTGCATCCAGAACCAGGAAAAAAAAGCCCTGCAGGGTTCCCTGGAGTGCTCTGCATCCAGAACCAGGAAAAAAAAGCCCTGCAGGGTTCCCTGGAGTGCTCTGCATCCAGAACCAGGAAAAAAAAGCCCTGCAGGGTTCCCTGGAGTGCTCTGCATCCAGAACCACAGCTCAGGCAAACCAGGGAACCTCAGCACAACTAAAAGCTGCCCCAGCCTGGCCCGTGTTCAGCTTTGTCTCTGCACTGGAGCTTGGGACACCCCAGGGGAGGCTTTTCCCAAATTCAGGCTTTCTGTGGAGTGTTGTAGTGCCCAGGGAGGGTTTTGGCTCCTGGCCACGCTGGCTGCAGAGGAAGGGGAAGGAGCTGGGAAGGGCAGGGAGTTGTGCTGGGTCAGAGAGCAGCAGCTGGTGCTGCAGCCCTGGGCAGCCTGGCTGGAGGAGCCCAGCAATAAAAATCCTCTTGGCTCCAGCAGCCACTGCCACTCTCCAAAGGGATGGCTCTGGGCTGCGGGAATTCCTGCTGGAAAAGGAGCCTTGGGGGTGGATTTCACCCTCCCTCCCATCGTGGTTGGTGATGACAACACCGAGTGTGAGCCAGAGCCCGGGGAGGGGGCAGGAGCAGCCCCCAGATCTCCTGGGGGAGCACCCAGCCCCAGTTCCCATTCCCACGTGTGCCTCCTGCTCCTGGCTGTGGATACAGGACTGGAAACACCCCTGGTGGATAAATAAACACAGGCTGAGGCTTTCTGAGTTCACCTTTCCCGAGGCTCAGGTGTGTCCCTGTGTGTCCCCCCAGGTATTCCGAGAGCAGGCCATCGATGGGGAGACCCTGCCCCTGCTGACAGAAGAGCACTTACTGAACAACATGGGGCTCAAGCTGGGCCCTGCCCTGAAGATCAGGTCACAGGTAGGAAAATCTCCTCTCTCAGACCAAGTGCCACCATTTACAGCTCTCCCTGGGGCTGCTCAGAAGCGTGGTTTATCCAACTGTATTTATTAAGCAATAATTTATCTGCAGTTCTGTTCCAAGAACGCTTGCTCTGTCCTTGAAAATGTTCCACAGCCTCACCTGAAACCCTTCCCAGCTGTTTCAGGGAGAAACAGGACAGAATTCAGTGCCCAGGGGCAGAAATAAATGGTCCAGGATGAGTGGTGGGAGGGAATAGCAGGGATGCAGCTCCTAAAATGGGCTGTTCCAGCCACAGCAGTTCCATTCCAGTCCCCCCAGAGGGACTCAACCCCAGAACTCTCTGCTGGATTCTGTCCCCACCGAGCACTGGGGACATCTCTGCTGCCAGGGGAGAGGCCAGGCCGTGCTGTGCTCGCTGGGGAGCTGGGTCCTGGCAGGAGCTGTGGCTGTCACTGCACCTCCCAGGGCCAGTCCCAGCTCTGGCCCAGCTCCCCGAGCCCACGGGCTCCACGCTGCTCGTGCTGGGCTGGAACAATGAGAGCCCCTTTACTGCTTTCCCTGCAGCCCTCCCTGTTTATGAGGGGGCTCATAAAAAGGTTCTGTGGGCAATTGTTCCCCGTGGGTCAATTCAGGAGGAAATAAAACTCTTATGTTCCTTCAAAAACAGAGAGAGAGCCCTGAACAGCTCAGGGATGGGGCTTGGCGTGGGGGGAACATGAGATAGGGGCTGGAACTCGAAAAATTCCTGCAGTTTAATCAATGCTGTTTAAAGTTCTGTAATAAGGCAGGGCTGGGGGGTGGAGGGG
>VXAC01006809.1:35773-103403 GCA_013399225.1 Rhipidura dahli | reverse complement strand
TTTTCTGGTTTGTTTGTTTTTTTGTTTTGTTTGGGGGAAAAAAAAATCAAAACAAAGAACCACGCAGAAGATTTCTGAACTGTCAAAAAGAAAAAAAAAAAAAACAAAAAAAAAAAAAGGGAAGGAAGGAAAATTATCCAAAGATGTTGTCCTGGGACGACGCCAAGTGAAGAGAAGGATGCTGGAGGATGGAGGCAGCATTCCCGTTCCCTTCCACACTCCACTGGAGCTGGAGAGCCCTGCACGGGGATAATGGACAGGCTGTTCTTTGCCTTCAGGAACTCCACAGGGAATGGAAGGGGCTCTGCTCCTCCCACCGGTACTTCCAGCAAAAAAAAACCCCATCCACACCCACCCCAGGCACCCTCCCGGACCTCTCCTCCTCCCTGGAAGCTGGGCTCAGTTCCTCATTCAGGTGTCTATGCATCTCTAGCAACTTTGAAAACAATACCAAAGACAGACAAAAAGGATTAAAAAACAAAACAAAAAAAAAAGACAAAAAAAAAGAGACAAAAAAATAAAAGGCAAGTTCCCGTCCATGTTTACTTCGTGCAGATGGTACAGAAGCCACCCTGCCCTGGCACGGGGGCCCGGCAGCACCCAGCAGCACCCAGCAGGGACTGGGCTCCCTCCAGCCCTGCCCAGGTGCATTTCCCGTGGGATGTTGGATTTCCAGGAGCAGCAGAAGTGAATTTGGGGGGGAGGAGGGGTCGCTGCCCCCAGCCCTGCAGCCCGGGGCGCTGGGTGGGTCCTTGTTCCAGAGGCTGCTGAGGACACGGACCAGCCCCGGGGCAGGGCAGGAGTGGGGGCCGGGCTGGAAACGATGGGCAGAGGTTTTACTACTGTGAATGAGCTGGGAACTCCTGGGGGTGAGCTCCTGTGACTTGTACAGTTGTGAACAACAATCACATGTGGTACTTTTCTCTCTCTCTCTCTCCCCATCCCCTTTTTTTTTTCGGGTTTGTTTTTGTTTAAACGTTGCACGTGCTGCCATTTTTTCTTACAGAATAGCTTTGGTGGTACTTTAGCTTCTTTATATTGTAAAAAAAGGAAAAAAAAATTCATTATCCATCACATCACGATAAAAATGCTTTCCAGCAATCAATTTAAATAAAAAAAGAAAAACACTTAATTTACAAAAGGTACCCAGCTTTAGCCAAGCAGTCTCTTGTCCCTCCTTTCCCTGGGTGCACACCTGGGCCAGCAGAGCTGCCACATTCCTGCCTGGAAGCCAATGCCAGGGCTGGTTCCCAGCTGGCAGAAGGCAGCCAGCACCGTGCCCAGCTCATTTAGAGCCAGGAGCAAAAGGGAATTCCTTTCTCTTTGGGAAGAACAGGTAAGTTAAAATCCTTTACAAAGTGAAAACCTTTTCTTTCCAGTGAGGGTGGTGCAGTTCTCACCTGGGCAGTGTTTCCTCCAGTACCTGGCTGGCTTTTCCTTCACGGCAGGCTATTTCTTCACGGCTGCAAAACCTCCCCAACCTCAGGAACTTTAAAGTTTCCTTCTGCAGCACACAGAGCCAGCCTGAACTGATCAAGGTTTCCACAGAAGCTCTGAAAGTCTCTGTGCAGCCCTTAAGGCCTGCTGGGCACCAGGGAGGGTTTGGTGGGGGCCCCAGAGTGAAATGTGGGGTGGTTGGTGGGACAGAGAGGACAAGAACCTCGTCCTTCCCTGGCTCAGCTCACTCGGGAGGAGCTGGAACTGAACCCAGAGCTATTGAAAGCAGCAGATTTTAATGAGGGCTTTTCCCCCCTCTGCTGAGCAGCTTTTACTGGCCTTGACTTGGCCACAGTTTAATTGGTACCAAAACCAGAATTGGTGGAAAAAGCTGGAGAAGTCCGAGCTGAGTTGCAAAGTCCCAGTTGTGTCACCGGCGGGTCCCGGGGGGCACCTGGGGCTGCTCCCACCTCTGTCCCGGCCCTGGCAGCAGCTCCAGGTGCTCCAGGTGAGCTGTGGGAGGGCTCAGAGGGGGCTGGGGGGGCTCAGTCCTCGTCAGAGAACTCCAGGTCCTGCACGACGTCGTCCCCACCCTGCGCCAGCTGCTCCAGGTCGGAGCGGGACAGGCCCCGGGGGCTGCTCCTGCGCCGCCTTTCCTGGGAATCCCGGGCTGCTTCCCTGCCCTCCTCTGCAGGAAAAGAGCTGTCAGTAACCCTGCCTCCCTGCCAGGCCACTAATTAATGCCAGCCACCCGTTAATTGTCCCGGAGAGCCCCGCAGGGGTGGGCACAGCAGCGGCCTGAGGTGCCTGGGGGAGCCCACACAGGGAGATTGGGGGGCAGGAGATGGGCAGTGCCTCCAGCAGGGTCTGGGCACAAATCCCCCAGTGACTGGGGGGCTGGGGCAGCTCCCCTGCCAGGCCCCCCCTGCCAGCAGCAACGAGAGGGTTACCCCGTGCCCCCCGTGCCCCCTAAAGGGCTCAGGTGAAGGCTGAGGGCACCCCCTGAGTGGCACCTGCAGGGAGCCCCTGAGAGGAGATGAAAGGGGCTGGGGGGCTCTGAGAGCCTGGCAACACCTTAACCCTTTGCTCTCTGCACCCCAGAGCTGCCAGCTCTCCCCTGCAGGGTGGGTGAAGCCCCTCCTGACACCCCCAGCTCAGAGCAGCCCCGGGTCCCCACTCACCCTCTGACTCGCTGTCCTCTTCCAGCTCCTCCTCGTCCTCCTCCACTTCGTAGTTTCCTTCTTCATCATCATCCTCCTCCCCAAACTCCTTGCTGCTGGCTTCTGAGCTCTCATCTGAGGCTCTGCCTTGCCCTGGAGGAGTTTGCAGGGTGGGAGTGGGACATGAGCACGGCACAGAGCTCAGGGTGCTGAAGGGGGGACTTCTCCCCGTCTGCCACCAAGCCCAGCACCTCTTCCTGAGCCATTCCCAGTGCCCAGCTTTCCCTTCCTGAGCCATTCCCAGTGCCCAGCTTTCCCTTCCTGAGCCATTCCCAGTTTTCCCTTCCTGCCCCAGATCCAGCTGGGACACTCAGGACTTGCAGGAACCTCCCCAGCTCCTGGGTTTTTCCTGCTCAGATTCCCAACCTGGATTCCCTCCCCTCTTCAGCCCTTGCAGAGATTCCAGCCAGGGATTCTTTCCCTCCTGCCAAATATTTCCCATTCCAGGGGAAAGCTGATCCATCCTGCTGGGATGGAATTCTCTGCATCCCCACCTTCCCTGCTGCCCTGGGAGGCTGCTGGGGTGGGATCCTGCTGGGAATCTCCCCTGGATCCACAGCACCAAGGGATCCTCTCCCCTGGCATCCCAAACATTCCCAGGCACAGGAGGAGCACCCGGGGCTGTCCCCGGACTCTGTGAACTCCCCAGGCAGGTTCCACAATTTGCTGTGGCCCTCTCGTGGTCACAGCCCAGGTGACATCGCCCCAGGATTCCCCTGGCTTGCTGGGAACGCTGGGAATGTCAGTCAGGATAAAAGAAATAAATCAGAATTGCAGCAAGGAATTGCCCAGAACCTGCCCAGGGCTCTGCTCAGCCAAACACCTTGGGGGGGGACAAAAGGAAGGTGCCAAGGGGAGGGGAGAGGCACAAAAGCCTCCCAAACACCCTCAGTGCCACTTCCTGCTGTGCCCTCCCTCCTCAGCAGCGACTCTTCTGAACCCAGCGTGGCCAGCATGAAACCCCTGAGGGCAGGGCCAGACTGACCCTCTCCACGTGGGATTGGGGACAAGGAAATGGGATTGTGGACAGGGAATGGGATTGTGGACAGGGAATGGGATTGTGGACAAGGAAAATGGGATTTTGGACAAGGAAAATGGGATTGTGGACAAGGAAAATGAAACTGTGGACAGGGAAAATGGGATTTTGGACAAGGAAATGGAACTGTGGACAAGGAAATGGGACTGTGGACAAGGAAATGGGACTGTGGACAAGGAAAATGGGATTTTGGACAAGGAAATGGGATTGTAGACAAGGAAATGGGATTGTGGAAAAGGAAATGGGACTGTGGACAAGGAAAAGGCAAGCCCAGCCCCAGCCCTGCACCTTTCACAGAGAAGCCTCCATTCTCCTCCTCAGAGTCACTGTCCAGCTCAAAGAGATCCTTGAATTCCTTCTTATCCTCCTCCTTCCTCTCCTCCTGCTTCCTGCGCTTGATTTCTGGGNGCCCTGGAGGAGTTTGCAGGGTGGGAGTGGGACATGAGCACGGCACAGAGCTCAGGGTGCTGAAGGGGGGACTTCTCCCCGTCTGCCACCAAGCCCAGCACCTCTTCCTGAGCCATTCCCAGTGCCCAGCTTTCCCTTCCTGAGCCATTCCCAGTGCCCAGCTTTCCCTTCCTGAGCCATTCCCAGTTTTCCCTTCCTGCCCCAGATCCAGCTGGGACACTCAGGACTTGCAGGAACCTCCCCAGCTCCTGGGTTTTTCCTGCTCAGATTCCCAACCTGGATTCCCTCCCCTCTTCAGCCCTTGCAGAGATTCCAGCCAGGGATTCTTTCCCTCCTGCCAAATATTTCCCATTCCAGGGGAAAGCTGATCCATCCTGCTGGGATGGAATTCTCTGCATCCCCACCTTCCCTGCTGCCCTGGGAGGCTGCTGGGGTGGGATCCTGCTGGGAATCTCCCCTGGATCCACAGCACCAAGGGATCCTCTCCCCTGGCATCCCAAACATTCCCAGGCACAGGAGGAGCACCCGGGGCTGTCCCCGGACTCTGTGAACTCCCCAGGCAGGTTCCACAATTTGCTGTGGCCCTCTCGTGGTCACAGCCCAGGTGACATCGCCCCAGGATTCCCCTGGCTTGCTGGGAACGCTGGGAATGTCAGTCAGGATAAAAGAAATAAATCAGAATTGCAGCAAGGAATTGCCCAGAACCTGCCCAGGGCTCTGCTCAGCCAAACACCTTGGGGGGGGACAAAAGGAAGGTGCCAAGGGGAGGGGAGAGGCACAAAAGCCTCCCAAACACCCTCAGTGCCACTTCCTGCTGTGCCCTCCCTCCTCAGCAGCGACTCTTCTGAACCCAGCGTGGCCAGCATGAAACCCCTGAGGGCAGGGCCAGACTGACCCTCTCCACGTGGGATTGGGGACAAGGAAATGGGATTGTGGACAGGGAATGGGATTGTGGACAGGGAATGGGATTGTGGACAAGGAAAATGGGATTTTGGACAAGGAAAATGGGATTGTGGACAAGGAAAATGGGATTGTGGACAAGGAAATGGAACTGTGGACAGGGAAAATGGGATTGTGGACAAGGAAAATGAAACTGTGGACAGGGAAAATGGGATTTTGGACAAGGAAATGGAACTGTGGACAAGGAAATGGGACTGTGGACAAGGAAATGGGACTGTGGACAGGGAAAATGGGATTTTGGACAAGGAAATGGGATTGTGGACAAGGAAATGGGATTGTGGAAAAGGAAATAGGACTGTGGACAAGGAAAAGGCAAGCCCAGCCCCAGCCCTGCACCTTTCACAGAGAAGCCTCCATTCTCCTCCTCAGAGTCACTGTCCAGCTCAAAGAGATCCTTGAATTCCTTCTTATCCTCCTCCTTCCTCTCCTCCTGCTTCCTGCGCTTGATTTCTGGGAAGTTCAAATCTTCCAGCTGGAAAGGAAACAAACCCAGCAGTGAGAACAGCCCTGGTTTGTGCTTTTTCAGTGTCAAAGGCTGTGTTTGAAGCCAGGAGCTTGGCTCTGGGTCTGTCTGCTGCCAGCCAGGGGCTGCTGAGGGGTCAGGGGGTGGGCGAGGCTCAGGGGGCTCTGCTGCCCCACTGATCTCCCCCCAGGAAAGCACTTTTGCTATGGGAACATCCCCTGCTGGTGCCTGGGCAGGGATCAGGATGGATGCAGGGTGCCTGTGAGCTCTGCAGCAGCAGCAGCTCCCCCAGCCCCTCTCTGGTTTTTTGGGTGCAGATTTCAGCGTTTCAGGTGCTGAGGATGCTCAGGGTCTGTCTGCAGCCCTGCCCCGAGGCAGATCAATGGCCAATATCGGTGCCAATAAGGGCTCTCAATTGACACCTCTCCGGAGGGGGATTAAGGCCAGGATTTACTCCCTGGGGCTCAGGCCAGCAGGGCAAAGACAATCAGAATGCAAATGAAATCCCAAGTGCTCCCTGAGCATCAGCTGCTCCTCCTGGGAAGCCCTGGGGCATCGGGGCTGCCCTGGAAAGGCTCAGCCCGTGGGTCACACCCCATCCCCTGTCCCTGGGTGAGCACAGCCCCCTCCCCAGGGAGCAGCAGCAGCTCCCAGCAGAGGAGGAGGGGGTGAGCAGCAGGCAGATGGAGCCCTGGGCTCCCCATCCCAGCCATTTCCCCCGGCCTCTTGCAGGGTTTATGGTCCCAGCTGGGGCTGAGCAGTTCCCAGCAATGCCCTGCAGCAGGGGAGGGCAGAGGGGAACAAATCACCCAGCACCATTTGCAGGGGCTCATCTGAGAGCATCATCACCCTCCCCTGCTCCCTGAGCAGCCTCTGCTCCTGCCAGCCCTGCTGGGAAGGGCTGTGCAGGGAGCTGGGCTGGGAAAACCAGCCCAGAGATGCCAGGAAGAGAATTGGGAAGTAAAATGCACCCAGGGCAGTGCTCAGAGGCACCACCAGGCTGGCACCTGTCCCAGGCTGGGTTATGGGATCCCAGCAGGGTCTGGGTAGGAAGGGACCCAAAATCTGCTCCAGTTCCACGGGCAGGGACCCAAAATCTGCTCCAGTTCCACGGGCAGGGACCCAAAATCTCCATTTCAATGGACAGGGACACTTCACTGCTCAGAGCCTCACCCAGGGGAGAAGCATTTTCCATAATCCCCATGGTTCCTGGGGGGCAGGACAGGCTCCTGTCCTGGCAGCAGGGATCCCACATTCCCACAGTGCCCAGGAAAAATCCCCACTTCCAAAGGCAGTTCTGGAAATCAGCACAGCACCCTCAGGGCAGGCACCTCAAAATCAACCCCAAACCTGCCATGAATGACCCCAAAGCCAAGGACTGAGCCCTGCCCCAGCCCACAGGCCCCGTGCTCATCACACACAAGCACTAATTAGCTAATTGGGGGGGCAGCCTTTTCATCCCCAGCTAGAGGGTTCCCATCCACGGATTAGTTCAGATCCCATTAAAAACCACTGGGAAAAGCACAGGGAATGGGCAGAAAGGGTCAGAGCTGTTACCCAAGGCAGGCTGCAGCTCCCAGCCAGCCTGGGCTGGGGTTTTTTTTTTTCCTGTTATTACCTTTTCTCCCCCCAATGGCTGCTAATGGGACATGGATTTTCCCAGCCCTAATGGGCCTCATGGTGTTCCCTCTCCTGCTGGGGCTCACAAAGCTGCAGCACTAAAGCCACCAGTCCCCACAGAGCCACACAACAGCCCCATTCACCAGCAGAGCTGCCAGGCAGCCTCTTGGAGAGCAAATCCCAAATCTGCCCCTCTGTGCAGAGAGCAAACCCCAAATCTGCCCCTCTGTGCAGAGAGCAAATCCCAAATCTGCCTCTGTGCGGAGAGCAAACCCCAAATCTGCCCCTCTGTGCACAGAGCAAACCCCAAATCTGCCCCTCTGTGCTGAGAGCAAACCCCAAATCTGCCCCTCTGTGATGAGAGCAAACCCCAAATCTGCCTCTGTGTGCTGAGAGCAAACCCCAAATCTGCCCCTCTGTGCACAGAGCAAACCCCAAATCTGCCCCTCTGTGCTGAGAGCAAACCCCAAATCTGCCCCTCTGTGCTGAGAGCTGCTCCTGATGCAGCTCCTGGAGAGGCCAAGGAGCATTTCCCAGGGCAGGAGGGGTGGGAAATGACAGCCTGGGCATTCAGGTGCACACAGAAAGTCCCAACACCATCCTGACACGTGGCTCTGGTCTCAAATGAGGCCCAGAAATTCAGGATTTGGTACTCACCCTTTCCTTGCCACTGATTTCCAGCTGGATCTCCTTCTCCCTCAGCTTTTTCCACTGAGTGTAATATTTGCTCAGGGGTGTCCCCTCCTCCTTCACCTGCTTCTCCCACTGCTCCTGAGGACAGAGGGGCACACATTTAAAGGTTTTCCAGGCACTTTCCCAATAAACATGAGGAATCCAGGGCACAAGGTGAAGATGCTTTTCCCAAACCACATTTCCCCAGCTCCTGGGCAGGAATTGGCAGCCACACTGAAGAAAGGGCTCAGTGAATTTAAGCAGCTGCTGACTCAGGGGTGGTGGGGCTGAGAACTCTCCTCAGAGAGAGTTTTCCTGCCTGGGAAACAGAGGGAGCCAAAAGCTGGAGAGCTGGGAGCTGCCAAAGGCACCGAGGGCAGCCCAAAGCCCCCACGAGGAGCCTCTCCAGGGGTTTGTTCATGGGATGCTTTGGGCTCATGGCACATCCCCAAAATTATCCCAGCACGGTGGCCTGGAATGTGAGCTCCCAAATCCCAATCCCTGCCTGCTGGGAGGGTCCCAGAGCTGCTGGGAAGCCCCCGGGGCTCACCAGGGCCTGGGTGCTGGCCACGCCGAAGGGCGCCCGCTGCCGCCGGCTGCAGATGTGGGCTGAGTTCTCCTGCAGCTTCTCCAGCAGCTGCCGCAGGGACCTGCAGTAGTTGGCAACTTTGCACTCCCTCAGGAAGGATTTCAGCTGCCAGGGGGAAAAGCAGAGCAAAAGTGAGAGCCTAAGTGAGAGCCTGGCCCCCATGGACAGCCTGGGGGTGAAAAGCATCTCCCACCCCCCATCCCCAGACCCACAGCAGAGTCTGCTCCCTCCAGCCCATCCCAAACCCCTGTGGGGCTCAGCACCCACAGCTCAGCACCCACAGCAGTGTCTGATCCCTCCAGCCCATCCCAAACCCCTGTGGGGCTCAGCACCCACAGCTCAGCACCCACAGCAGTGTCTGATCCCTCCAGCCCATCCCAAACCCCTGTGGGGCTCAGCACCCACGGCCAGGCTGGGCTGGGAGGGTGCAGAGAGCTGCACTTTGCCCCAGAGCAGCTCCTGAGCCCCTGCTTTGCTCGGGAGAGGGGGGGTCAGTGCTGGGAAAGCTCCTGGGGGCTCACAGCTGCTCTGGCTCCTGCTCAGGCACGGGAAAAGGAGGAATTGGGACCTGCATGGAGAGCAGGAATGGCAGAGGGATTGTGTGGATGGCCAGGAGCACAGGGAAGGGCTGGAATGAGGGGAAGGAAAGGGAAAAGGAAAGGGAAAGGGAAAGNCAGTAGTTGGCAACTTTGCACTCCCTCAGGAAGGATTTCAGCTGCCAGGGGGAAAAGCAGAGCAAAAGTGAGAGCCTAAGTGAGAGCCTGGCCCCCATGGACAGCCTGGGGGTGAAAAGCATCTCCCACCCCCCATCCCCAGACCCACAGCAGAGTCTGCTCCCTCCAGCCCATCCCAAACCCCTGTGGGGCTCAGCACCCACAGCTCAGCACCCACAGCAGTGTCTGATCCCTCCAGCCCATCCCAAACCCCTGTGGGGCTCAGCACCCACGGCCAGGCTGGGCTGGGAGGGTGCAGAGAGCTGCACTTTGCCCCAGAGCAGCTCCTGAGCCCCTGCTTTGCTCGGGAGAGGGGGGGTCAGTGCTGGGAAAGCTCCTGGGGGCTCACAGCTGCTCTGGCTCCTGCTCAGGCACGGGAAAAGGAGGAATTGGGACCTGCATGGAGAGCAGGAATGGCAGAGGGATTGTGTGGATGGCCAGGAGCACAGGGAAGGGCTGGAATGAGGGGAAGGAAAGGGAAAAGGAAAGGGAAAGGGAAAGGGAAAGGGAAAGGGAAAGGGAAAGGGAAAGGAAAAGGAAAAGGAAAAGGAAAAGGAAAAGGAAAAGGAAAAGGAAAAGGAAAAGGAAAAGGAAAAGGAAAAGGAAAAGGAAAAGGAAAAGGAAAAGGAAAAGGAAAAGGAAAAGGAAAAGGAAAAGGAAGGAAAGGTTTCCCTCCTGCCAAGCTGGGTCTGAGATGCCAGCTGGGGAGGTGTCAGTGTCAATCAGGAGGTGACAGTGCCAGGACACTGCTCTCTGAGGGGTGTTTGCTGCAGGATCTCCCCACTCAGGAGCAGCAGGGGCTTCCCTTGTTCCCCCCTTCCCTCAGCCACAGCAGCAGCAGCTCAGAAAAATGGGAATTGGGACAGGGACCTCGCCTGCTTCCCCCCCAGCACAAAGAAACCCTCAGCACCTCTGCTGTGCTGCTGCTGCAGCCTGTCCCACCCTCAGCCCCCTGCCTAAAATATTTATTTTTTATAGGTGCTGCATATTTATCTCCCCTGAGACGTGCATTTGTCACCTGATTTATCTCACTTGATCCCCCAGCTGCAGCCCCAGATCCATTCCATCCTCTGCCACACACATTTATCATTTCTCTTCCCTCTCCCGAGTGCCACCAGAAATCCTGCAAAACCTGGGGCTCTGGCAGTGCAGTTGGGAGCTCTGGGCTGCCCCACACAGCCCCCTCCTCCCCTCTCCCACCCCTGCAATTCCTCATGGTCCCACCTCATTAATGGAACCTAATGAGCTCCCAGCCCTGCGTGGAGAGGCAGGGACACAGCCAGGGAGGAAAAGGAAGATAAAGAACACAGAGAAAAAAAACAAAAATAAAGGGTCTGTGTGTGCCTTTTCCCACCCTGCCCCAGGGAACAATCCCATCCCTGCAGAATGAAAGCAGCCAGGAGCCCAGGGTGTGTGTGGGGATGTGGCAGGGAGGCCTCACATCCCAGCCCTGCCATTACTGGGCTCGATTCTGTCCCCCTGCCAGCACCAAAGGCTTCTCCCAGCACAGCCCACAGGGCAAAACCCCAGCTCCTCTTACTGGAAGAGCTGCAGGGAACCCCAAACCCTGCCCAGTGCCCCAAAACAAAGGGCACAGGGAACTGCTCTGGGGCAGGGACAGGGCAGGGCAGCACCTCCAGCCTCCCCTGGCCAGTGCCAGCTTTCCCCCTCCTGCTCTGTGCTGCCTGCCAGGGGTCTGAGGGGAGGGAAAAGGCCCTTCCCTGCCAGCCCCTGCTGCAGTGACCACCCCGGGCTCAGCACTGGGGCAGCAGCTTTGAAGTGCCTCCCATCCCCACTGCTGGCTCCCCTTCTCCTTCCATCCTCTGGCTGCTTCCTCCCCTCCAGGCAGGGAGCTCGGGAAGCCCAGCCTGGAAAGCTCAGCCCAGCTTCCCCCAGAGCCACTGACCAGAGAGGAAGGAGGAGGAGGAGGAGGAGGAGGAGGAGGAGGGACACAGCCCCTGCCAGCTGGAACAGCCCTGCCCCGGCGCTGGGAGAGGCGTGAGCTCCCCAGGCAGGGAGGGAGGGAGGGAGGATGGGGACAGATGGATCTCCACAGTGGCCTGGAAGCCCTCCAGGACAAAAACCTCTCCCCACACTCCTCCCCCCCAAAGGCCCCGAGGTTTTGGGAAGGCAGCACAGCCCCCAGCCCGGCAGACGCCACGAGGCTGCGGGCAGAGGCAGCCAGGCAGGAATCCCAGAGCATCAATCCCTCTGCAGGATCCCAGGCTGCTCCCAGGCTGCTCCCAGGCCCTGTTTGGAAGGCACAGGGCCAGCAGCTGCTCCTCATTCCAGCCCAGCATCAGCTCCAGGGCCCCCTGAGCTGCCAAGGGCAGGGAGCAGGGACAGGCACAGCACCAGGAGCTGCCCTGCCTGCACACACACAGAGGGGGCTGGCAGCTGCCAGCAGCCAAGGCAGCCCCTGTGCCAGGCTGGGGGCACAGCCAGGAGCCCTGTGCCCGGCAGATGCCAGCCCCAGCAGATGCCAGCCCCGGCAGATGCCAGCCCCGGCAGATGCCAGCCCCGGCAGATGCCAGCCCCAGCAGATGCCAGCCCCGGCAGATGCCAGCCCCGGCAGATGCCAGCCCCGGCAGATGCCAGCCCCAGCAGGGACACGGAGCTCTGCCTCCCAAAGGGCCCATGGGGCACAGCCAGAGGCTCCCAGAGGGGGCAGGGGCTGGTGGCACACAGCAGGGCACTGACAGAGCTTTGTGTCCCCACGGAGGATGTGACACAGGGGGCTGGCAATGGGGCAGCACACTGCAGCTCCCTCCCACTGAGCAGAGGGGCAGCTCCTGCCACCAGGATGGGCCCAGGGAACAGCTGGAGCTGGGCCAGGGAGGCTCAGGGGGGAGAGCAGGAAAGGTTCTTCCACCCCAGAGGGTGGTGGGGCACTGGGCAGGCTCCCCAGGGAATGGGCACGGCCGGGGAGGAGGCAGGGATGGACACAGGGGAGGAAGCAGGGATGGACACAGAGGAGGAGGAAGGGATGGACACAGAGGAGGAGGAAGGGATGGACACAGGAGAGGAGGCAGGGATGGACACAGGGGAGGAGGCAGGGATGGACACAGGAACTGCACTGGCTGCTGGGCAGGGACCTGGGGAGAAGGAGCCTGAGAGGGGAGGGAAGAGTGGGAAAGGGAAGAGTGGGAAGGGAAGATTGGAAAGGGAAGATTGGAAAGGGAAGATTGGAAAGGGAAGATTGGAAAGGGAAGATTGGAAAGGGAAGATTGGGAAGGGAAGATTGGGAAGGGAAGATTGGGAAGGGAAGATTGGGAAGGGAAGATTGGGAAGGGAAGATTGGGAAGGGAAGATTGGGAAGGGAAGATTGGGAAGGGAAGATTGGGAAGGGAAGAGTGGCAGGGAACATTGCCATCTTGTGGAGAGCACCTCGGGAGGCCAAGGACAAGGCCAAGGAGCAGCCAGGGCTCAGAGCAGGGGCTCTGCTGCCAGACCCCACAGCAATTTGGGGCAGCTCTGAACAGCCAAGAACTCACCTGAGCTCAGCACCCCAAGCCCAGCCCAGCCCAGAGCAGTTCTGCAGCTCCACTCAGGCTCCCCAAACTCCAGAGGCACCCTGCCCTCCCCTCCCTGCAGCCTCCTGATCAGGTGCCTCTGTTCCTCCCCCAACAACTCCCAAAACACAAACAGAAATGAAAATGAAGAAAAGGTGAATATTTTGAGGCCCCCCTGAGCTCATTGGCAGTTTAAATGACTCGATCCCACCCTGAGCACATTCCTGGCACCACCACAGGTGCCTGCCCCTTACCTGGATGACAGTGGGGAGCACCAGCTCTGGGAAGGCAATGCTGTGGGCCTGCCCATGGAGATATTCCAGCAGCAGGTCATACAGCTGCTCAATGAGCCCGTCCTGAGCAGGGGAAACACAAATCAAGGCACTGGATACCACCTGAACCCCAAAGATTTCCTACAGCAACCAAACCCCGGGGGTTTCCCAGGCTGGGAAAGGCATCTCCAGCCTTTGGGGACAGACAGGGAACACAACCCTCGAGCTCTGCTGGCCACAGGGAGCCCAGGCACTGCTGGAGGCCGAGGCCCCACTTACTCTGAAGGCCTTTTCCTGCAGGTTGGCATTGGAGAGCTTCAGGATCACAGCAAAGTTGATGGGCTTGGAACTCATCCGGCCTGGCTTCTTGTTGAAATCCACTTGTTGGAAAACCTAGAGGAGAAGGAGAAAAATGAGTGCAAAGGTGATCACAGCACCCAACAAAGCCAGAAAACCCAATTCCTGATCACAGCTTCCCCAAAAAAGGGGAGGGAGCAAACACCAACCAGACCTGAAGAGCTGTGGAGACCTGAGGGGTGAAAAGGGAACCAACCCAAGCAAGAACTGAGGTTTGTTCCTCAGCCCCACTCTCCTCACAGTCAGAGGCTGTGCCTCAGAGCTGGAGGGGGGTTTGGGAGCTGTCCCTGAAGGTCACAAGAGTTTCAAAGCAAAACAAGTGATGCTTGCACCAAATTCACTGCAATAACTGTGCCAGGGAGACCTGTCCCAAGCACTGGGCAGGAGGCAGATCCCCAGCACAGCGTGGCCACCAAGGGAGGCTCCCCTGGTGCCAACAGGAGCTCACTGAACCCAAAAACGAGCCACCAGCTGGTGACATTTGCCCATCTGATGCACCCACAGCCTGCAGCACCTCGGGAGCAGCCCCAGCCCCTCTCTGCCTTTGCCAAACACCTCCTGAGCAGGAAATCCTCTCCCTTCCCTCCAGCAGCAGCAGCACATCCACCCCCAGCCCCCCAGCAGGGTGGGGATGCAGCTCTGGGGCTGCTCCAGGCCCAGGAGTGGGGCAGGAGGTGGGGAAGGGGAGGCTGCTATTGATTTCTGCCACTCCATTTGTCAACCCAGCTCACTGGGGACGGAGGGACAGAGCAAACAAAGAGCCCTTGCCTGGGGAATCGATGCCCTAAACCTCGTTATGCTCAGTTATTTCTTTGGCCCAAACAGAGCTATTGATCCCCCCCAGGTCAGACACATTAAAGGCCTCGGGGGGATCCTCCCACCCCTCCAGGCAGAAGCACAGCCAGAGGCTTTGGAAGCTGCCCAGGAGGTGTCAGGGAGCTGGGAAGGGCCTTTGGGAAGGGCAGGAAGCGTGGCTCCCATCCCAGGGCTGCTGGCCAGGCTGAGGCAGAGATGTCCAGGAATGCTGGGGCAGGGTGGGAAGGGGATAATGAGGGATAATGAGGGATAATGAGGGAGGCACAACCACTGGCAGACAGAGGGGAGGACACAGGCAGGAAGGAGAGGGGGTTTTTGGCACTCCTGGGGAGCGGGGAAGGGAGCTGGGACCCACAGCCCCCACAGCCAGAGAGCAAAGCAGCTCTGCAGCACAGCCCTCCCACTGCAGCTCCCCCTCCATTCCCACTTTTCCAGCCCCACAGGCTCTGGGAAAAGCCCCTGGCATCTGCTCTGACCCCACAGCAGCTCCCAGCAGGGCCAGGCTCACTGCTGGGTCATTCCCCCCCTCCTCACCGAGGGCAGGGCTGAGGAAATCTCATCAAACTGCCCCAAAAAAGCCGAATTTTTACTGCCCCTTCCCACCAAACGGAGCACATCCCACGCTGGGAGCCCTCATTGCACCTTCCAGCCCCAAATCAGGGCACCACTCCCTGCACTGACCCTGCCAGCTCTGCATGGCTCAGGGGGATTTGGGCAGCAACACCTGAGGGAGCTCGGGGTGCTGGGTGGGAACAGCTGGGGACAATGGGGACAACAACGGGAACAGCTGGGGACAGCTGGGGACAATGGGGACAACAACGGGAACAGCTGGGAACAGCTGGGGACAATGGGGACAACAACGGGAACAGCTGGGAACAGCTGGGGACAATGGGGACAACAACGGAAACATCCCAGGACAATCAGGGGACAAGATCAGGGACAAGGTGCCCAGGCCAGAATGCAAACAGGGGGGAGGGTGCTGAGATTTCTCCCTGCCAGCTCTAAAAAGCAAAAGGAATTCTCCCTCCCCCAGCACCCCAAGGGGAGCAGCCTCTGGCCCAGACTCTGCCTGGCAGGATTTCACACCCGCAGGAAGGAAGCAGGGGAATGGCAAAGCCACCCAGGCCAGGGAGCAGGAGGTTCATAAACATTGCACAGGCTGAGGATGTGGTCTGCAAGGGACCTTCACAGCAACCCCAAACCACAAAAGCCTCAGCAGCTTCAGCAGAACCTGATTAGGAGTGAGCCTGGCTGAGCCAGGCACTGATCACAGCACTGTGTGCCCCTCTCAGTGGCCAGCCTCCTGCCAAGCTCAATTCCTCACACACATCCTCCTAATTATATATTTATATTTTTTTTTTAATTCTTGAAGGGTTTGGTTTTTTTTTTTTCCTCTTCCATTTCCTGTTGTCTGGAACAACTCAGCCCTCACCAAGAGATGCCCACATCAGCAGGATGGAGCTTGGGGAATTCCTGCAACGGGCTGAGCCTCTGAATCTCTCTGCCAACCCCTCTCTGGCTGCTCCAGCTGCACCAGTTCCACCCCCTGGGGCTGCATTTCTGCACCCTGAGCTGGGCTCAGGGCCAACTCCCAGCCAATAAAAGCTGAGCCCTGCTTTGCCACCACGCCTGGTGCTGGTTTTGCCTGGCATTTTAGGCAGGGAGCAAAGTGGGAGCTCTGGGGAGCTGCTGGTGGTGGAGTGAGGGTGCTGAGCAGGGGGAAGGGGCCAGCAGGGACCCCACCAACCTCGAGGATGAAGGGCAGCACTGGGATGAAGGTCCTGGTGCTCTGGGCCAGCAGGGTGAGGGCGCGGATGCAGTGCAGGCGCAGGGGGTAGAACCGAGCCGTGGGCACCAACCTGGGCACGAAAACCAAACAGAAACAAATGACACCGGGCCAGCTTCATCCAGGAACAGCACCTGCAGCCTTCAGGGGCACAGGGGGGCAGCTCCTGCTCTGCTGAAGAGATCTGCTCAGCAGCCTGGGCTGCTGAAGGCACCCCCACAGCTGGGAAGGAAATCCCCACGTTCAACCCGTGGCACTGGCACCCAAATTCCTGCCAGCTCTGAGGGGACAAAGGGCTCCCAGAGCTGTGCAGGTGAGGTTTGGCACTGATGCCAACTCCCTGTCAGGCTGGGACTGAGCAGGATCAGCTCCCCCAGGAGCAGAGGGAGATTGGAGAGCAACCCCCAAACCCCCCCAGAGCTCATTTGTGCCCCACTCTCAATCCCCTCACTCCCTGACCTGCACCTGAAGCCATGGAAGCCTCCAGCAGTAAAAATTTTATGTTTTTAAAGCCCAGCTCACAGATGACAGCCCCAAGCTGATAAATGAACCCCTCCCTCCCCAAAGGACTTGCTGAGCAATCCAGGAGAGCCCACAAAATCAAAATGTTTGACCGGGCACCATAAATCAGCTGCATCCCCCCCTCCAAATAGTGAAATAATTATCACTGGATCCATGACAGGAATAAATCCACCTCACACCCCTGCCCTGGCACCTCAGGAGATGACGAAAGCCATTCTCAGGAATTAATTGATTAAGGAATAAAGCTGTTCAGTGTATGGATTTACTGTAAAGCCAGGCCATTCGTTTCAGGGTGCCTGGCCATGGCCCAGCCTGCTCTGCAGCCCGGGGCTGGATGCACTGGGAATGCCAAACAGGGCTGGGAGCAGCTCTGCTCAGGGGGCTCCCCCACCCTGCCCAGCCCCTCCAATCCAAAGGGATTCCTTTCACCCCAGAGCAGAGTCCCCAGTGCCCTTTCACCACCTGGAATGGCTCCAGTCCCCTTCCCAGGCTCTGGGCTTGGGAACAGCACCCAGGCTTGGTTTGATGGGTGCAGCTGATCCTGGCACAGGGGACCAGAGAGGGGACAGAAAACTCCTCCCAGCACCATCCTCTGCCCCAGGTCCCTGCTCAGGGCCACCCAGGCTGTCCCTGCCCTGCTCCTGGCAGGTGCTGAGAGGCTGCAATGCCACCAGTGGCACCACAGCAGCAGGGAACAGCTTCACTGTCCCAGCTCGGGGACACAAATCCCAGCAGGAAAAGCTGATGGGGAAAAAGGGATCCCAGAACAGGAGTGTCACTGTGGAGAGCTGCCAGCACAGGGACCAGAGGCTTGGGGAGGGTGGAGCAGGTCCTGGGGACAGCACGGGGACAGCACGGGGACAGCACCCTTGTGCTGGAGCCAAGCGCCACCTCCCGGCACTGGGGACAGCAGGGAATGGGAATCTGCTCCATCCATCCCCTGGGATAAAGCCCAGAGCTCTCAGGGAATGGGAATCTGCTCCATCCATCCCCTGGGATAAAGCCCAGAGCTCTCAGGGAATGGGAATCTGCTCCATCCATCCCCTGGGATAAAGCCCAGAGCTCTCAGGGAATGGGAATCTGCTCCATCCATCCCCTGGGATAAAGCCCAGAGCTCTCAGGGAGCAGGGGAAAGCAGGAATTGCAGAGCCCCACCCCACAGCATCCCCAGTTTGCCAAACCTGCCTCCTGTCCATCCCAGACACTGCCCTGGCTCGGGGAAGGAACCCAGGTGGGATCTGCTTCTGTTTTCCCAAGCCTGGGATCACAGAATCCTGGAATGGTTTGGGCTGGAAGGCACAGAGCTCCCCAGGAGCAGTGGGGGATGGGAGGAGGGATGTTTGCATCCTCTTATCTGATCGTTTAAATCTGCTTATCTCCAGCACCACCGGGGAGGGTTTTTGCAGACAGGGGGGGGTTGTAAAGCTGAGAATCTGGTTAACAGAGCTAACAGGATTTGGGAGATCACCAGAGATCCCAAAATTCCCTCGTTAGCAGCAGCCACCTCAGAGCACAAACATTCCATCCCCACAAACTGGCAGCAGGAGGGAATCCTCAGCAGACATCCCCAAAATAACAACTGTGTCCCACTTCTTCAAATCCCAACCACCAGGCACCAAAACTGCAGCTTCCAAATGTGTTTACAGAGCTGGAGATGAGGATTTTCTGGAGCCAAGGCAGATCACTGTCCTGGCAGCTACAGGGATAATCTGCTCAGGTTATTCAGACTGAGACTTTTCTTACACAAAGAGGAAAGAATGACCCACACCACAGCTCTGCCACCACCTAAACAGCTGCTCACACACATCTTGGCCTGGAAAAATTCCATTTGAAGCAGCTTTTGAGACCCATTCAGGGTTAAATCCAAATCACAGAACAGCAAAATAACCTTGTGAACAGAAGCAGGGCAAGGAGAATTCTGAATTCCACTCACTTGATGCAGCCAATAATGACCTGTGTCAAGGGGTAGATCAGGGGCTCCATGACCTCACTGGGGTGGATGGTGCTGAGAACTCGACACCAGAAGTACAGGCAGTGGATGTACTGCCAGTTATAGACTGACTGGAAGTTCTCCTGCAGGAAAAAAAGGGGGAAAAAAAAAAAATAAAGGTGGAAACTTGAAAATGTGGCATTTGAGAGGTGCTCCCTGTGCCTCTTCCTCCTCCTCCCCAGGCTCACTGCATCCAGGAGGAGCAGCCACTGCTGATCCCTGGGTGCCAGCCAGTGCCTGAAGGAAATAAAGGGAATAAAACCAGCCTGCTGCTGCTGCTGCTGTGCCTCGTGGCTTTTCCCAGATTTCCAAGGCCCAGCTCATCTCTCCTGCATGGAAAAGCACAAACCCTGAGGCAGGGGACAGAACCCTTTAACTGCAAACCTTGCAGCAGGTGGGCATGGCTGGGCTCTGCCAGCTCTCCCCAGAGATGCACCAGGAAGCTTTTCTGAGCTTCTCCTGCCCAGGAACAGAGCAGCAATCTGCTCTGGGGATCAGCTGCCAGCAGCACCCAGTGCCCTGGGCAAACAGGCTCAGTGCCTGCTGCATTTGGGCATTTTGCTGCTGCCAGCCCCATCTCCAGCCCCAGAGCTGGGGAATCAAGTTGGATTTATCTGCTCCTTGTCTGGGCCACAACTGAGGGTGTAAGGAGCCAGTGCAATCCAATTAGGGGATCTGCAGCCCAGACTTGATTTATCTCCTGCTCATTTATCCCCATGTCTGCCCAGCCAGGAGATTTAGCTGGGCACCAATCCTGCCCTGCTTGGGGGGCAGCTGAACAATTCATCCTGGGGGGGGGGTTCTGTTTTGCTAAACAGGCCTAAATCCAGGATTAGCAATCTGACTCAGATTTCCCAGGTCAGGCTGGAACCAGAACCAAAGGTCTGAGCTGCTTTGTTCACTTAAGTCCTTTAAGCACAGCACGGACTTGGCTGGGGAGAGGCAGCACCCCAGGGTGGCTCCTAAAGCTGCTTTGCCCTCAGGTTCTGCAGCAGAGGCTGCAAACAGCAGCCCCAGAGCTGGGAGGGGTGTCCAGGATGGAAAAAAAACCCCACAAACTTTGTGTTTGCAGCAACAAACTCCTGCAGGTGGGGAGGGAAAAGCGACTCCCACCCCGCAGGAGGGTTTGGGTTCAAAGGGATCCAGGGCAGGGGCACCTCCACCATCCCAGAGCTGCACCCAGCCTGGCCTGGGACACCTCCAGGGATCCAGGGGCAGCCACAGCTTCTCTGGGAAACCCATCCCAAGGTCTCAGCACCCTCACAGAAGGAAGAATTCCTCCCCAACATCCAACCCAAACCTCCTGTCTGTCAGTGTGGGTCCATTGCCCCTCATCCTGCCACTCCCAGCCCTTGGGAACAGCTGTGCAGGGACCTCCTCCCAGCCTCCTTTCAGGCCCTGCAAAGCCACACCAAACCTTCCATTTTCTCTCCTTCCTGGCTGAAATTTCAGCCCAGACAACTCCCCAGGTGGCTCCCTGGAGCCCCAAGCACGGGGGAGCCCAAAGGGGTGACTGCAACTCCTCCTCTGCACACATTTCCCCCCAAGGAGTGGGGAAAAAACCCCTTTCCCAGCAGGGCCAGGGTCCCACCTTCTTCCTGAGGGTCATGGCGCTGCGCAGGTGGATGGCCAGCTGGCGGATGTAGATAAAGGAGTGCTGATAAGAGGTGCCAGTGTCCAGGGCAAACATCTCGGTCAGCGTGCGCTGCATGAAGCTGATCAAGGGCAGCACGTTGGGAGAGGTGAACCTGGAGTTCTTCACAAAGGCAATGTACATTTGCTGCCAGGGGGGAGAGAGAGGATGAGAGACCATAAAATATAAAGTAAGAGTTAAAAAAAAAAGCATTCTTGGATTTCTCTGCCTCTCCCAGAGGTGCTCAAAGCAGCCTCTAAATGTGTTTACAGAGCTGGAGATGAGGATTTTCTGGAGCCAAGGCAGATCACTGTCCTGGCAGCTACAGGGATAATCTGCTCAGGTTATTCAGACTGAGACTTTTCTTACACAAAGAGGAAAGAATGACCCACACCACAGCTCTGCCACCACCTAAACAGCTGCTCACACACATCTTGGCCTGGAAAAATTCCATTTGAAGCAGCTTTTGAGACCCATTCAGGGTTAAATCCAAATCACAGAACAGCAAAATAACCTTGTGAACAGAAGCAGGGCAAGGAGAATTCTGAATTCCACTCACTTGATGCAGCCAATAATGATGCAGCTGGAGTGCTGCTCTTATCACACAAAGGGATAACTCAGCCTGGAGGGTGCCCAGGACTGCCCCAGCCAGGGGCCAACGCTGCAGGAGCCTCTGAGCCACACCTGGGGCTGCCTGGGCTCAGCTCTGCTGCCACTGTGACAGGAAATACACCTGGGAGCTCAGCTGGGAGGCCACAGCAGCTCAGGAGGATGTCAGCACTCCAGGAGAGCTGGCAGTGAATTTGGATGAGTTTTTACCTGGCAGTGAATTTGGATGAGTATTTACCTGGCAGTGAATATTCACCAAACACCAGAGACCTCCCCTGCTCAGCCTCTGTGCCCCCCAGGCATCAGAACCACCCTGACCTGGCAGAATTTGGTTTCCTGGAGGCTGCCAGCACCTGGAGCTGGAGGCTCTGAGGTATTTGCACACAACAGGAGGAAGAGAAGGCAGGAGCCAGGCTCACCTTGAGCAGGGGGCTGAGGTAAAGCTCCTTCTTGTAGCGACAGACCTTGTTCAGCACCAGGAAAGCCAACACCCTGACTGTCTCCTCCCCTGTGCTCCACAGGGTGATGGTTTGCTGGGGGAAAGCACAAACAGGCAGCTGACACAAAGGTGGCCCAGAGGGGACAGGAGGTGCTGTGGGACCCTCACACCCTCCCCTGGGACACCACACAACAGGCAAGGCTGAGGTGATCGGTGAAGGAACCCACCCAAAAGCAGCACCTCTATAAAATACACAATTTGATTTCTGTGCCTCATTTGAACTTTGCTATGCCCCTCCATGGCCCCAGGCTCACCTGGTGCCCCCCAAATCCTGCACTGAGGAACTGCACAGCACAGGGAGGGCTGGAAAAGCCTCCTGGGAAAGCCCTGCAGCACCTCCAGCTGCGAGGGGTGCCAGCCTCCCAGCACCCTGGGCCACCAATCATCTCCCCCACCCAGGCCTTCCCTGCCTCCTTGCACAGAAAGTTCCCACTCAGGTGCCACCCTGCTGTCCCCCAGCCTCCTGTGCTGCTGCTCCTGCTCAGCACTTGTGCCTCAGCAGCCACACAAATATTCCACCCCCAGCTCCCCAAAGTGCAGAGGCAGCACAGCCATTCCCAGGGCCTGGCAGCAATTCCTCCAGCTGGGCAGGAGGAGGAAGCAGCTCCCCAAAAACACCTCCCTGGGGAGCAGCAGCTCCAAACAGAGCCACCCACCCGCTCCCCTCAGCCTGGCATCACCCCAGGACTTGGCAGCAGCCCGGGAATCCTCTCCAGGAGCAAAGGCTGAAGTGCCAGGGGGTGCAGCCCAACACCAACCTCAGCTGCAGGGAGCACCTCAGGTGCCAGTGGCACATCCCAGCAGCTTCCCTTACCTTGAGCAGGGCCCTGCACTGCTTTGGGAAGGCCAGGAAATAAGGGAGGATGGAATTCACGTGCTGCAGCACTGCTGCCCCCACTGAGGCCTCGGTCAGGCACGACAGCAGCTGGGGAGGAGAAGAAAGCAAGCCCAGGCAGGGCTCAGCAGCTCTCCCCTTGCCACTTTGCTGCTCCCAAACCCCCAGCTGGCAGCAGGGAGCTGGGGCAGGGGGAGGAGCTGCCCTGCAGGTCCCTGATGCTGGATGTGGGAGCTCAGGATTCAGGCAGGGTTCATGGCCCCAGAGCCACCCCTGAGCTCCTCCCCTGTGCCCACTGCAAAATCCCACCTCAGGGGTGACCTGACTGTCACCAAAGTGTCCCCTCACTGCACGTGGCCAATTTCAGCCTCAGGAACCGTGGCCTGAGCTCACTGGCAGCTCCCTGGCTTCCTCCAGGATTGCTGAGGGGGAAGCTGGGGAGCTCTGGGTACCAGAGGTGACCTCTGCCCCCAGGAAAGGCCCAGCCAAGGTGGGAAGAGCCAGGAGCTCTGTGTTTGCAGCTTGCCCAGCCCAGCTCCCCACAGCCAAAGCTCCAGGTGACCCTGAGAGGCTCTGCCTGGAATTTTATCCACATCCCATTGGCCTCCTCAGCCTCCTCCTTGCTCTGGACTGAGCAGACTTGGCCAAGTCCTTCTCACACCAAAAGGAGAAGATTTTGCACAAAGCCACGGAGCTGAACCCCTGGGAGCTCTCAGGAGCAGGAATTGCTCCCAGGGACTGCATTCCCAGCTCTTCCTTGTCTGCAACCCTCTGCTGCTGGACAGAGAGCTTGAGAGGGGAAAAAAAAACCTCCCCTGATCAAATTGCTGCTTCTGCCAAGTCACAGTGCCAGCTCCCAGCTGGGGGACAGCAGCACTGGGGGTGTCTCTCCTGTCTCCCCTCAGCTGCTGAAGAATCAGTGCTGGTTTGGATTTAATGCTCTAAATTGGCCATGTAACCTCAAATCAAATTAAATTAATTCAGAAATAATCCACGACGAAGAAATAACCTCACTCCAAAATATCCTCAGGAGCCCAGCAAGGCCCAGACTGACCCCACAGACAGGGAATGATGATATTTATGACAGTCCTGAGCCAGAGAATGATGCAATTCCTTACCTGGATGGTACAGCCAAGATAAACCTTGATGTCCAGTCGTAGCTTTCCCCAGAGGGGGCTGCTGGAAGGGAGAACCATTCTGGAAAGGAGCAAGAGTTTGGTTTAGCTTTAAAAAAAAAAAACCAAAAAAAAAACCAAAATAAAGCCAAAAAAATCAGATTTCATCAGCAAAATGAGCAGTGAGATCAATTCCTTGCACCCAGAGCTGCCTGCAAAGCAGGAACTGCTGGGTGATCCCCCACTGGTGACACTGCAGGGATGCAGCAGAAAGGTCCAACCGATTCCCAGTGCCCCAAAACCGATTCCCAGTGCCTCAAAACCGATTCCCAGTGCCTCAAAACCGATTCCCAGTGCCTCAAAACCGATTCCCAGTGCCTGAGAACCAATTCCCAGTGCCTGAGAACCAATTCCCAGTGCCTGAACCGTGTCCTGAGTGCCAGCACAGGCACCTCCAGACCTCCCTGCAGCCTGGAGTCTGACACTGCACGGGACACAATCTGAGCACCATCAGGCCCTCAGCGTTTGGGAGGAGCTGGCAGCTCCTCTCCAGGCTCAAAGGCAGCTCTGGAATTGCCCCCCCAGCTTTCCCACAGATCTCAGATCCCCCCAGACTCACTTGTGTTTGTTCCTGGGGGCTTTGGGGAGCAGCAGCTTGTGCAGGTGGTGGAAGAGGTCCCGGATGCAGAAGGACACCAGGGCATTGAACACTGGGGGAAAACAAAGCCAGGAAAGCTTTTGTGAGTGGTTTTCCCAGCTATTCCTGGTTTTCCCAGCTATTCCTGGTTTTCCCAACACGACAAGAGGTCCCTGAGGAGCTGCAGCCAGCAATTCCCAGGGCAGAACTCCTGCATTTCCTTCTGGAACCCCCAGTTTGCCTTACACTGGAATGTTTTATGTGAGACTGGAAGGCACAGGGGGCCTCCTCTCCAGGCAAACGGAGGAAAAAAATCCCAGGGAAGCTACTCCAGGCAATCCAAAGGGTCCAACAGCTGCTCTCCCTTCCCACAGCTCAACTCCCCCCACCCTGAAGCATTTCCCTTCCCTCACCTGCTGTGTCAGACACCTGGAACTTGCTGGGGTCCCCACCACTGTCACCCCTGGTGGTGGCCACAGCTGCCTTGTAGGCCTGGGTGATCTCGTGGAAGAGTTTTGGGGTGAGGCTCCTCTGGGGAAAGAAGAAAAGGGGGGTCCCCTGAGGAGAAGGAGCGAGGGATCTCTGGAATTCTGAAGCTCTTGGCTGGGGCAGGGGTGCTGGAATTCACTGAAGTTTGGTGGCCAGAACAGCTCCAGCTGTGACCAGCTGTGAACAGAGCCAGTGGCCTCCCCCTGCTCTAAAAGTGGCTTTTAATTGCTGAGGCTTGAGAAGGAATTAATCAGCTGCCAGCAGCTTCCAACTGGAGCTCCACTCCCCTTTGGCTGTTCCACCACTGCTGAAAATGTGACCCAGAAAGCTCCTGGAGCTGCCAAAGGCTTAGCAAGGGGATGAAAACCCCAAATTTGATCCTTCTGCCCTCTTCTGAGCCCCCTGTGCAATGTCAGTGCTCAGAGCAAGCCCTGCTGGAGCTCTGAGGACACAGATTTTGGGACAGATGAACAAACCCCAGGCTGGGCTGTCCCAGGCAGTGAGCACAACTCCTCCCCAGTGCTCTGTGCTCCAGCTCACCTGGGCAGCCTCCTTCCACTCTTCCACCATTTTCAAGCTCACGTGGATGAAGGAAACTTTCTTCCTCTTGACTTTTTCCTGTTCCTCGTCTTCATCATCATCATCTTCATCACTGGCTTCCTGCAAGGAACCAGCAGGAGGACTGAGGAAAGGTTGTTACAGCCCCTTGCTGGCTTCACTGCTGCTGCTCCCAGCACTCTGCAGGAAAGGTCTGGGTGGGATATTGGGAAGGAATTCCTGCCTGGGAGGGTGGGATGGAATTCCCAGAGCAGCTCTGGCTGCCCCTGGGTCCCTGGCAGTGCCCAAAGCCAGGGCTGGGAGCAGCCTGGGGACAGTGGGAGGTGCTGGGACTGGAACTGGAGGAGGTTTAAAGTCCCTTCCAAGCTCGGGGCTGCCACTGGAACACAAACATCCCAGGGGGAACTGAACTGGTGCCAGCACTCCCAAGCTGGCCCTGGTACCTCCAGCGTGTCAGGGGGTCTGTGCAGAGCCTCCTCCTCCTCTGAGCTGTCCGAGGCATCGAAATCCAGCAGCCTGCGGTCGTTCTCCTCCAAGAACTTGTAAAACTCGGGGTCTCTGTCCTTCAGCCTGGAGAGCTGATCTTTGTGCTCAGCTGCCTTCCCCTTCTTCCTGCTGGGGGAGATTTTCATGTTTATTCACTGCTCAAACCTCTGCCGAGGCTGGAAGGAAATCTTTTCAATGAGGACTAAGAAATCTGGACAGCAGGATGCCAGAGTGCACTGGGAGAGACAAAAACATCGGCAAAAACCGTCACAAAGCTGTTTCCCAGCTCCGGGGACGGGGACTGCAGCATCTCCCTGGGCAGTTCCGAGGCCTGAGCACCCTTTCCATAGGGAAATTCCTGCTGCTGTCCAAGCTGAGCCTCCCCTGAGGCCGTTCCCTCTTCTCCTGTCCCTGTTCCCTGCGAGCAGAGCCCGCCCTGGAGCTGTCCCCTCCTGTCAGGGAGCTGTGCGGAGCCCCAAGGTCCCCCCCGAGCCTCCTTCTCCCCAGGCTGAGCCCCTTCCCAGGCCGTGCCCGGCCCTCACCTGCCCGGCCGTGCCTGCAGCCCCCGGGCCGCCTTCCCGCTCGGCCTCCGCCGCCTCGCAGCGCCGCTCAGGGCCCGGCCGCTCTCCTTCTCCTCCTCCTCCTCCTCTTCCTCCTCCCAGCCGCCGTCATGCTCCGAGTCCGAGCCGGCGGCGAGGAACTCGTCCACACTCAGCTCCGCCAGCTTCCTGCGGGGAAAGGAAGGGAGGAAGGAAGGAAGGGAGGGAGGAAGGAAGGAAGGAAGGAGCGTGTGAGGGAGGGCAAGGCCGAGCCCCGGCGCTGCCCCGGCGCGGCGCTCACCTCCTACCGGCGGCCGCCATGTTGCCTCTGCCACGCGGCCGCCGCTTCCGCTCCCGGCGCGCAGCGCGGCGGGGAAACCACGCCCATATTCATGCAAAGTAGCTCGTTTGCATGCTCAGCCACGCCCCGCGAGTCCGCTGGTCCCGCCCCTCTCTCATTGGCCACGCCCCCTCCCCGCACCGCCGGCCGGTCCGTCCGTGCTGGACATTGCCGGCCGGACCCGGGAGCAGGGCGGCCAGCGGGAGCAGGGAGGGGATTCTCCCCGTTCCCGGCACTGCAGAGGCCGTGCCTCGAGTGCTGTGCCCGGTTCTGGGCCGCTCTGTTCAGGACATCGGGGTGCTGCAGTGTGTCTGTTCATTGGCTGGACACTGGGGTGCTGCAGTGTGTCTGTTCATTGGCTGGACACTGGGGTGCTGCAGTGTGTCCGTCCTCTGGCTGGACACTGGGGTGCTGCAGTGTGTCTGTCCATTGGCTGGACACTGGGGTGCTGCAGTGTGTCCTCTGGCTGGACACTGGGGTGCTGCAGTGTGTCCATTGGCTGGACACTGGGGTGCTGCAGTGTGTCCATTGGCCGGACACTGAGGGGCTGCAGCGTGTCTGGGGAAGGGGAATGAAGCTGGGGAAGGGTCTGCATCCCGCACCCTGTGAGCAGCAGCTCAGGGAGCAGAACCCAGAGAAAAGGAGGCTCAGGGGGGCCCTTCTCGCTGCCCAGGACCCCCTGCCAGGGGGCTGTGGAACAGAAGGGATCTTCTCCCACGCGGCAGGACCTGGGGATGGAGTTTCAGGCTGTGCCGGGGCGGTTTGAGGCTGGACAGCAGCAGAATTTCCCCACGGAAAGGGCGGCCAGGAGCTGCGCACGGACTGCCCATCCCTGCAGGTGCCCAAGGAGCGCCTGGCCGTCGCTCTGAGNCATCCCTGCAGGTGCCCAAGGAGCGCCTGGCCGTGGCTCTGAGCGCTCCGAGCCGGGGACAAGGCCCCGGGCTGGGCTCGGTGACCCCAAAAGCCTTTTCTTTGCCAACCTCAGCGATTTTGGGACACCCCGCTCAGGCCACGCCCACCCCGCACTAACCACGCCCCCTTTTAACCCCGCCCCGCTGCCTTTGTCCGGCGCGCAGCACCGGGGGCGGAGCCTGTTCGCATAACCCCGCCCCTTTTCCCGCTTAGCCCCGCCCCCTCGCTCTGGCCACGCCCCCCCGGTGCCGGTGGCGGGGCCGGGCCCGCAGCGGGGCCGGTGCCGCTCGGTTCGGGGCCGGGCCCGCCGNCTGTTCGGGGGCGGTTTGAGGCTGGCCAGCAGCAGAATTTCCCCACGGAAAGGGCGGCCAGGAGCTGCGCACGGACTGCCCATCCCTGCAGGTGCCCAAGGAGCGCCTGGCCGTGGCTCTGAGCGCTCCGAGCCGGGGACAAGGCCCCGGGCTGGGCTCGGTGACCCCAAAAGCCTTTTCTTTGCCAACCTCAGCGATTTTGGNNNNCCGCGCACCTGCCCGCCCCCGGCCCGCCCCGAATCCCCGGTGGTGGGTGCTGTGCTGGGCCACCCGCAGCATCCCCCGGCTTGGGCCGTGGCCGCCCCGGAGCCGTGAGTACCGCCGGGGCACGGCCCTGCCGCCCGCACCTCCTCTCCGCCTCCTCTCCGTCTCCCTCCTCCTCCTCCTCCTCTCCCTCTTCTTCCTCCTCTCTCTCTCTCTCCCCCGTCCCTCTTCCCGGCAGGGCCGGCGCGCTCGGAGCCGCGGGGGAATGGAGGGGTCACGGGATGGGGGCACGGCGGAGGGGTCCCCGGGAGATGCTGGGGGGACCCCCGAAGGAGCCGCTTGTCCATCGCTGCCGGCGCTGCCGCTGCGCATCCCCCCTCGGAGAGCAAGTTTGCTTTCGGGCTAGCACGCAGCACGTCCGGGGGGACCACCGGCGCCGTTTCCAAAGCTTTTGGCACAACTGGTGTCGTTCCCAAATATTCCCGGCGGTTTGGAGCAGCTGATGCCCTTCCCAGCCTCCGTGGCCGCTTTCTCTGCACCGCGGCATCATCTCCGGGGCCGGCAGCAGCATCCCTGCGCCCTCCTTCCCTGTCCTCCGCCAAAGTCCTGGCGAGATCCCGCTGGAAAAGGGCGAAGCCGCAGCTGCGGAGCCCCCAGGTGGGCAGGGAGGGGTTGGCCCGGCCGTGCCCCCTGCCCCCGGTGCCGCACACGGGGGGCTCGGCGCTGCTGCTGCTGCTGCTGCCTCGGCTTTTCTGGAAACTTGTGGGGGGACGCGGGATGCAGCTTTTCTGTGGCCTCTGCGGTGGCTGCCGGGGCAGAGGGCTCTCCTTGAGCCACAGCATCGCTGCTGGAGCTGCAGCTGCTCCCGGGAGCTCAGGCCGGGCTGGCAGCTGGGCTGGTTCTGCTGGCTGAGCAAATGCGGGCACCGGCAGCCCCGGCAGCTCGGCGGGGAAGGAGAAGGAGAAGGAGAAGGAGAAGGAGAAGGAGAAGGAGAAGGAGAAGGAGAAGGAGAAGGAGAAGGAGAAGGAGAAGGAGAAGGAGAAGGTGGCTGTCCCTGCGCTGTCCCCGCGCTGTCCCCCGCTGGGTGCCACCAGCCAGGCTCCTGTGCCAGCCTGCAGGGGCAGTGGCCTTGCTTTGCCGGGTCTCAGTGCAGGGTGCCAGCTCTCCTTTGCTGTCCCACGGCGTTGTTCCAGGGGGCTCTGCACTGCCGGAGGTGACTCTGGAGTGATTCAGCAACACGGGGATGTTTCTGGGTGCCTTCGGTGCTGCTTTGTCTCAGGCTCAGCGCTTCGGGGCTCGCTGACCCTTCAGTGTCCAGCGTCCCTCTGGTTGCCGGCCCTGCAGCCAAAGCAAACCCCTCTCTGCAATGCCTCCCCTCTGCACCCCGAGCTTCCCTCCCGAGCCGCCAACATCTGCTGGAAACCCTTTGCTCAGCACGGCAGTGAGTAACACCCGGGGAGCTGCTGGGTGTAGAGATGCGAGTTTCCTTCCTGAGCACTGAGTGATTAATGAATCACAGCGCAGAGCAGCTCATTCAGAGCACACCAGGAGCTGGCAGGCACCACGGGCACCTGCTCCCTTGGCTTCGGAGCTGCTCCTGAGCGCCTCGGGGAGCTGGGATGGTCCCTGATGCTCCCTCGCTGTCAGCCGAGGTCAGCTCGGCAGGGGTGGCAGGGGGACGGCTTTGTTCTGCCAGCACAGACAGCGGCCATCTGCCCCTGCTCCCCCCAGCCAGCCTGGCTCTCTGTGCATGGACTGGGAATCAAAGCAGGCGTCCTCTCGAGGCTGAAGATCCGCTGGGGAGGCTGCTCTGGCTCCTTCCTTTGCTGCGTTTCAGGGCCAGCAGCTCCAGAAGTCGAGCAGCCCCCGCTGGAGTCCCAGTGCTGCCTCCTGGGTCTCCTCTGGAGCTGGGCTTGGGAGGCTCGAGAGGCTCCATCTGCTCTGCCTGGCCTGCTGCAAACCCTCCCTAAAGGCTGCAGCTCCTCAGGGACAGGAATTCGAGCTCCAGCTGCAATTCCCAGGGTCTGGGACCTGCTGGCCTTGGCAGGCCCCCAGAGTGCCAGCGAGCTCAAGGCCGTGGCATCACACGTTCCTCAGGATCCTCGGGGCTGTGGCCTGTGCTGCTGCTGGCCAGCAGATGGGAGGGAATTCTTTTGTTTGCTGGCTTGGAAAGACTTTCCCACTGCTCCAGAGGCTGCTCAGAGCAGGAAGTGCAGATGTGGGGTGGAAGGGGCTGGGGGAGGCTTTGGGAACCCCCCCCAAGCGTGGTGTGGGTGCCGTGGGAGGGCTGAGCTGGGTGATGCCCACTGGTGACCTCCTGCTTTGGAGAGGCAGCAGAATTATTCTGTGTCCTGGCCATCTGTAAAAGATCTCCTTGCCTGCCTGCAGCCAGCAGATCCCAGTGCTTTCTCCTGCTTTCCCTGCTGCTGCTGCCTCTCCGAAGCAGGATGGGGTTACCCTTCCCTTTGGAAGCCAAGTGGTGTCTCCTGCTGAGCCTCCCCAAATCCATCACTGTCCTGTGACATCAGGGCGTTGCTGGGCAGTGGGGACCCACACTGAGCCGGCCACCTGGAGCCAGGCCCAGCAGCTGGCCCAGCAGAGGGGTGAAGGGCACAGATCCTCCTTGGAGTGAGGACGCTGCAGAGAGGGAGCTCCAGGGCAGGTCAGGGAGCCAGGAGCGTGGCTGTGCCCTGGCCAGGCTGCCTCCCGTGGCCTGAGCACTGTCCCCTTGTGTTTCCCTGCGTGGGAAATGGGCTGGGGACAGCGCTGTCTGTGACAGGAGAGAGCAGGAGCTCCCCAGGGCTGGGCAGTGCAGCCCCAGCTGGGACTGGCACGGGGCACTCGCTGCCGGTGCCGGGGCTCGGCGCTGCCTGTGCCACCAACCAGCGCTGGATGCCACAGAGGCTGCTGTGCCAGGGATGCTGGGCAGGGGAACCGGGACGTGACCCACATTTCCAGCCCCTGACAGAGCCGAGGGGCTGCTCAGATTTTGGCTTTGTGCTTTGTGCTGGCTGGGGGCAGCTGGGGAGCCGCAGATTCCCCTGAGCACCTCAAGGCAAGGATCCATTTCCATCCCTTCTTTCTCCCTAAGCTGGGAGTTCAGCCGTCCCAAACCTCCTCCAGCCCCGACCCTCACACCCAATGACTTGAAAATGACCCAAATGTTGGCGCAGATGCCTCGGAATCCCTCAGCCATGGAGTGCAGCTCGGAGCTGCAGGGGTTTGGAGGTGTTGGAAGGAAGAGCTGCTGCCTGTGGGAAGTGAGGGGAAGGCTGTGGGCACCGAGGGGGGGATGCCCTTCACCCCTCCCAGGTGTGGGGCTGTCCCCGGGCACCGAGCCTCTGCCTCATCCTCTCACTTTTTGGGGTGACTGGGAGTGACTTTGAGCTCCCAAACGAAACTCTCCGGGACTAACGAGGAGCGAGGCTTTAATTAGGAGACACCTCCAGCCTGGAGCTCGCTGCTGACAGCCCGGGGAGGCTGTGCCGAGCTCGGTGTGCCCAGTGCCCTCCTTGCCTGGAGCACCAGCAGCATCCCCGTGCCTGGAGCTGCCAACCGAGCGCAGCTTTTCCCTGTCCTCCCCACCCCCTTTGCCGAGGCTCCACATCCTCCCTGGCAGCTTGTCACTTCTCTGCAGATGTCTAGACAGGAGGATTCAGTGCGTGTCAGTTATGCCTAATTCATTAAAAAAAAAAAAAAAAAAAAAAAAAGAAAAGGAAAAAAAACAAAACAAGCCCCAGCCCTCCTGGGAGCCGGGGATTCTCAGTCCTGCAGACTCAGCGCTGTCTGCGCTGCCCTGCGCTGCCTCCAGGCTCCCTCCCTCCGTTCCAGGGAGCTGCAGGAGCAGCAGGGGCTCGGCGGGGGCACGGGGAGCGCAGCAGAGGAGGTTTGGAGGGGTTTTTAGGGCTGGGCCGTGCTCCTCATCCCTGCCCCGTCTGTGAGTGCTCACATCCCCCCCGTGCCCACCGGGAGCTGGCAGAGGGGGTCCAGCTTCCCTGGCACTGCCAGCTCCCCGCTTCCCGTGTCCCTCCCGAGGGCAGGGCTGCTTCCAGGAGGGCGCACGGCCGCGCTCCCATCCGCCTTCCCAGCCCTGCCCTCTGCCCGGGTGCAAAGCTGAGCCCCGGGGAGAACCGAGGATCTGCAGCCCGGAGCATCCCCCGGCTCCCGAAGCATCCCCCGGCTCCCGGAGCATCCCCCGGCTCCCGGAGCAGCTCCCTCCCTCTGCTGACTCTGCCCGCCTGAGCACACAATGAGCCTGACGTGAGCCGGAGCTGCTGCTCGCTGCCAGGGCCCGCCTGCCTTCCCCGGGTGCCGGCAGAGCCTTGCAAGGCCTGGGAAAGAGCCCCAGAGCGTTTTTGCTTCCTCTCAGTGTGTGCCAGTGACACAGGACAGCTGCCCGGCTTCCGTGCCTGCTCTGCAGCCGGGTCCTGGGCACGCACGGCTGGGTGCTTCCCATCCTCCCTGAGCTGGGGAGGAGAGCTGGGGGTGCAGTGGGGTTTGTGAGGGGCCCTCTGGAGGAAGGAATAATCTGGGATATCCGGGTCTGAGGGGTAAGGGCAGTGCAGGTCTGCTGCAGCTTGGGAAAACAGCCCTGGCGTTTGAATATTGATGAAAAATCGCTGCTCCACTGCTCCTCCCCAGGGATCCAGGCTTGTGCTCCATCCCAGGGGGACTTTGGCTGTGCCATTTTGGAGGACACCACTCGGGCTCCAGCCCCGAAAGGGCACCTGGCACCACGGTGCCACCTCCCAGCCCCGCTCGGTGCTGCTGTGATGCTCCAGGCTCGGGGCTGGTGCCAGCGAGGCCTCTGTGCCTCGGGCAGAGGCAGCAGCAGCGGCCCGGGAGATGCAGAGCTGGGCACCAAACAGCTGATTCTCCAGCAGGGAGGGGACGGGGACGTGGCACAAAGGGACGGGGACGTGGCACAAAGGGATGGAGACGCCCGGAGGGGATGGATTCACGCCCAGCTGCCCCCGAAGGGCTGCTCGTGCCCACCACGGCAGCAGCTGCACAGGATGTGTCCCTGCTGCCTCCCAGCCCTCCCAAAAACCCCCAGCCAGGCTGTCAACAAAAAGCCATTCTCCAGGGGCCTTCCTGGGGGAAGAGCAGGCTCGGAACTGCTCCCTGGAGGATCCTCTGTTCCCTGTTTATTGCTCAGCACACTTCTTTTTCACTCCCAGCAAAATATGGTGTTTTTGTGCGGGCAGAACAGGCCTCCCTTTGGGCAGGGATCATTTGCATTAATTAACAGAGCCATTATGCGTGGCCACGCTCTGGCGCAGAGGAGCCAAACAAACGCCTCCTTTTTTTGCTGCTTTTTGGGGTTTTTTTGGTTTTTTGTTTTTGTACCGTAACCTCAGAGTTATTCCAGGGGAGGCAGCACATCCGTGCCCAGCCCGTGGGGACACGAGCACTGCCGCTGCTGGGGGCTTGTGCTTCCTTCCCCCTCTGCAATCTGGACACTGCCCCACTGTCCCCTGTGCTCCGGGCAGTGCTCCCCGTTAATTACACCCCGCGGGTTTAATTAATGTCCTGGGAATGAAGGTTTTAGCAGGGAAATGTCTCCAGCTCGGTGTGGGGAGCAGCACTGGGGTCCCCTTTTTCCTCGCTGGTTTTGTTCCGATCCCCCAGAGCAGAAGAGCTCTGATGGGAACAGGTTATTATGGGGTGGAGGGGACGGTGGGGCTGGGAAGGGGCTGCACCCACTGCAAGGCTTCACCAGCCCCATGCCAGGGCTCTGGGAGGAGCCTGCAGCCAAAAACCGCCTGGCAGAGCTGGCTCAGGCTGCCGGGAGTGTGCCCTGGTTTGGGGATGCTCATGGAGCCCCGGGAGGGAGCCCAGCACTTGGGACTCTTTGGAAACGCTTCTGGTCCCTCCCAAAGGCTCCAGCAGCACCCCCAGCCCCTGCTGTGCCCTCTGGGTGCTGCCCCAGGGCACCAACCCTTCCTCACCGATCTCCCAGGAGAGGCGAAGCCGCCTTTCCCCGGCTCTGTCCTGTGCTGTCCCCGCTGCTGCGGACCCAGGAGCTGCTGTCCCTCACTCCCAGCCCCCTGGAGGGACGAGGAGAGAGCTTTGGAGCTGCGATGTGACTGAAATACTGATGTGCTCGGCAGGGATGACACAGAGAAACCGGCCCGGGCAGAGCAGGGAAAACCCTTGGGCTTGCAGCCGGGGCTGGGGATGGAGGTGGGGAAGCTCTGCCTGCTCCCTGCCCTCCTAAAGCAGCTCTGGGAAAGGACCTCTGGAGCTTAACCCCGATCCCAACCCCAACCCCGACCTTCTGGAGCCCAAGTGGGGGATGCTGATAATGAAAAACCCTCCCTTGTGTGGGCATCTGGTGCAGCAGGATGTGAACCGGGAGATGGGGCGTCCCGGGGACGCTGCAGCTGCGCAGGCTGGGATGTGACAGGACAGGACCCCACTCCCGGGCTCTCCTGCGCTGCCGAGGGCACCGTGGCACCCCGCAGTCCCCGCTGGAGAGCACCGGAGTGCCCCCGAGCCCTCCCCTCTGCCAGGGGCAGGAGGAATCTCGTAGCACCCATCGCGGTGACGCAAACAGCAAAAGGGCACCGCAGGCTTCTCTCCCCGCTCGGCAGAAGATGTTTATTCATCTTCTCTCCTCCCCCAGACTCCCGTACGTGCTACAACCGCTCCCCGGCAGGGGAATCTCCGGCTGCAGCCGCGGCTGAGCAGGCACGGGGCGCTGGGGCCGCTATTTTTAGGCGAGGCAGGGATAATGCGGAGGTGTGCGAGGAGCGGGGGGCCGGGGGGATCCTCTCGCTGCCGCGGGGATGCGGGGGCAGCTCGGGTTTGACTCAAAGCTGCCTTTTTTTTTTTTTTTTTTCCCTGCTGCTGCCTCCCCCTCCTTCCTCCCCGCTGCTCGGCCATTCCCCTCCTCGCTGCCCCGGTGCTGTTGGCACGGAGGCAGCCAAAGGAAAAAAAAGGCTTTTCCGAGCAGCCTGGATGCAAACAGCGCCGGGGGAGGGAATCTCTGCGTGGATAAATGGTCCCTGATCAGGCGGGTTTTGTTTTCCTCGAATCACGGAATGGTTTGGGCTGGAAGGGGCTGTAAAAACCATCTGGTTCCACGGGCAGGGACGCCTTCCACAATCCCGGGGGGCTCTGAGCTCCATCCAGCCTGGCCTGGGACGCTGCCAGGGATGCAGGGGCAGCCACGGCTGCTCTGGGAAACCCATCCCAGGGCCTCCCCCCGCCTCGCCTCGCAGGGAAGAATTCCTCCCCTACACTGACCCTGAATTTCCCCTCTTTGTCGGAACCGGGTGACATTTTCCCCGCGCGGGGCGATGTTTGAGCAGAGCCGCTCCCGCGGGGATCCCCCCGGGGCTGCAGCAGCTCCCGCAGGGATAACTCTGTGCTTTCCCCCCTGCATCCCAGAGGCGGTGGGAAGGCACAGCCCCCTCCCCTGCCGGCGGCAGCCATGGAGGGGGGAGTGCAGCTCCTGAACCGCGACGGGCACAGCATCTCGCACAACTCCAAGCGCCACTACCACGACGCCTTCGTGTGCATGAACCGCATGCGGCAGCGGGGGCTGCTCTGCGACATCGTCCTGCACGTGGCCACCAAGGAGATCAAGGCTCACAAGGTGGTGCTGGCGTCGTGCAGCCCCTACTTCCACGCCATGTTCACAAGCAAGTAGAGTCCTCTCTTCCCCGGGGGGACAGGCTCGCCCCCTGCTCTCAGCCCTCCCCTCTCGCAGCCCCTTCCCGCTCCCCTGTTCTCGCTGCCGGGTCCCCCGTGTCGTTCCTGCGGGCAAGAGCAGGAGTGTTCCTCGTTCTGCTCCCTTCCCTGAGTCCCTTTTCCCGGCCACATCGTCCTGGTGTCCCCCCTCCCGCAGCCCTGGCCCCCCAGTTCCCTGGAGCTGGGCGGGAAACCTCCCAAAAGCAAACCACTTGTTCCATGCGTGGTCAAATCCTCCGTTTCACTCCCTTCCCTGGCTCCCTTTGCCCACAGCCCCCCTGCACAGGGATCCTGTCCCTCCTCCCGCAGCCCTGGCCCCTGTTCCCCAGAGCTGGCCAGCAAACCTCCCAGGGCTGCGCTGTGGAGGTGGATGCAGCTCACCCCACACGCACCCACCTGGTGTGGGGAGAGGGAAGCAGCCCTGCCGTGGGGATTTTGCTCATTTTGGGCGTTCTCTGCCCCAGATGAGATGAGCGAGAGCCGCCAGACCCATGTGACACTGCACGACATCGACCCGCAGGCTCTGGAGCAGCTGGTGCAGTACGCATACACGGCTGAGATCGTGGTGGGAGAGGGCAACGTGCAGGTAGGAGCTTTTCCTGCCCCTCTCCTCCAGTCCCCCATTTCTCCAGCGAGCTGTTCTGCCGCGGATTTGCCTCCTGGGGCCGCCTCTCTCCTGCTGTTCCCGGGCTGGCAGCTGGGGCTGGCACTGGTCAGGGAGTTCAGCTGCTTCCCTTCCCAGAGAAGGCTCCTCGGAGCCCTGTGCAGCTCCCAGCTCCATTCCCGAGCCGCTCTCCTGGCTCTGGGGGGTGTCCCAGGTGTCCCTCCCAGCTGTTCTTTGCCTCAGAAACCCGGGGTGCTCTGTCCTTTCTGTGCTCCCCAAACCTGCTCTGCGGGCGACTCGCAGCGGGACGAGGGCGAAAATAATTTCCTTGCCCTGGCAACTCCCCTTTCCTTCCCCTTTTCCATTCTTTTTCCACTGTGCCAGACCCTTCTCCCTGCTGCCAGCCTGCTGCAGCTCAATGGTGTGCGGGATGCTTGCTGCAAGTTCCTGCTCAGCCAGCTCGACCCCTCCAACTGCCTGGGCATCCGAGGCTTTGCTGACACCCATTCCTGCAGCGACCTCCTCAAGTCTGCCCACAAGTACGTCCTCCAGCACTTCGTGGAGGTGTCCAAGACAGAGGAGTTCATGTTGCTGCCCCTTAAGCAGGTGAGGCCCCGCTGGCAGTGCCAGGTGTATGCAGGGGCAGCCACGTCCTGCTCCATGTGCGAGGGAAAAGCCCCGAGGGAGCTGCACGGAGGGGACAGGGCTTGGCAGGGGTTTGGAGCCGGGTTCTGGGCTTTGGCCCCGCTCCGTGCAGTCTGCGGGAAGAGCTGGGTCCCTCGGGAAATAAGGACAGGAGGGAAGGGTGGGATCGTTTCGGTGCTTGCCACGTGAGCTGGGAGCACACTGGGAGCACTGGGAATAAATCCTGGGCATGTGGCTGGGATGTTTCAATCAGCTCAGCTAATGTTTCTGGCTGCTCATCGTGTGGTGCCAGTCTGGCCCCTGGCTCGGCTGCTGTGCCCCGGCCGGGAGCGATTCCCTTGCTCTGCATCACCTGTGGGGTCCCTCAGCAGTGGAGACCGGAGTTGTCAGGCACTGCAGCAGCCTCTGCCACAGCACGGGGAGCAGAGCCGGGGGGATGGCCGGGGGTGTCCCCACAAAGCTGCTCTGGGGTGCCCCGCTGCTGTTTGGAACCCCCAGCACTCCCGGGAGGCAGCGCTCCGCCTCTGGCACCGCCGTTCCTGCTGGGAATGTCTCCTTCCTTCCCTCCCAGCCCACACCCAGCAGCTCTGCCCTCCCACCCTGCCCTGCAGGTGCTGGACCTCATTTCCAGCGACAGCCTCAACGTGCCCTCGGAGGAGGAGGTGTACAGGGCTGTGCTCAGCTGGGTCAAGCACGACACGGACAGCAGGAGACAGCACGTGCCCAGGGTGAGAGGGCTGGGAGAGGGGTGACAGTGCTGGGAGAGAGGTGACAGTGCTGGGAAGGGGGTGACAGTGCTGGGAAGGGGGTTACAGTGCTGGGAGAGGGGTGACAGTGCTGGGAAGGGGGTGACAGTGCTGGGAGAGGGGTGACAGTGCTGGGAGAGGGGGTGACAGTGCTGGTAAGGGGTGACAGTGCTGGGAGAGGGGTGACAGTGCTGGGAAGGGGGTGACAGTGCTGGGAGAAGGGGTCTGGCCCTGCCCACCATCTCCGAGTGCCTGGCCTGGGTGGGCACACGGCTGGAGGAAGCTGCAGGAGCAGCAGGTCCCTGTCCCACCACTTCCAGCCCAGGCTGCAAGGGACCTAAAATCCCATCCCATCCCACCCCCCGCCATGGGCAGGGACACCTTCCACCATCTCAGTTTGTTCCAGCCTGGCCTTGGACGCTTCCAGGAATGGGGCAACCCCAGGGCAACCTGTCCCAGAGCCCCAGCACCCTCTGAGTAAAGAACTTCTCCCTGATCCCCAAGGCCAGTCTCTCCCATCTCAGTTTAGCCCCGTCCCCACTCCAGTGTCCCAAGGGCCCCTCTCTGTCCCCCTGCCCAGCTCATGAAGTGCGTGAGGCTGCCGCTGCTGAGCCGGGATTTCCTGATGAGCAACGTGGACACGGAGCTGCTGGTGAGGCACCACTCGGAGTGCAAGGACCTGCTCATCGAGGCCCTCAAGTACCACCTGATGCCCGAGCAGAGAGGGGTGCTGAGCAACAGCCGCACGCGGCCGCGGCGCTGCGAGGGGGCCAGCACCGTGCTCTTCGCTGTGGGTAAGGCCCTGCCGCCCTCCCCATCCCAAATCCCGGCCCCAGCCCGTCGTGGACGGGTGGGAAAACCACAGGAAGTGCAGGATTTTGTATCAATGGCAGCGATTTAATGGTTTTTCCCCCGAGGTTTTTATATTTTAGTTCGCAGAAAGCGTGTTGGATGGCATAAAGTGATTGGTCCTCTGGCCATCCACCCCTAGAGGGGATTGGCCAAATTCTAAGCCAACCATTCCCAAATATTTTGCCGGTTAGAGCCCTAACAATCCAGCAAAACAACCTGCAGAAGCAAATGTTTATAAAAATGGTAACTTTGTTTTGGACGGCTTGCATGGCAAAGGCAGAGCTGTGACAAAAAAGATTCCTCTGCTCAAAACCCCCGGGGGGTGGTGGGGCGGGTGGGTGGTTTTTTTGGGGGCTCTGTTTGCTCCGTTTGCCCTCCCCGAGCAGGCGGAGGGAGCCTGTTTGCCATCCACGGCGACTGCGAGGCGTACGACACGCGCACCGACCGCTGGCACATGGTGGCCTCCATGTCCACGCGCCGGGCCCGCGTGGGCGTCGCGGCCATCGGCAACAAGCTCTACGCCGTGGGCGGGTAAGGGGGCACGGGGAGGGTGGCACGGGGCTGCTCTGGGGGGGCAGGGGTGGCCACCAGGGCCTGCTGGAGTGTGGGGTGGCCGTGGGAAAAGGGGCTCCTTCCCTGCGCTGCGCGTTCGGTTTGGCGGTGGCCGCGTCCTGGATTGGGGCACTTCCCTCCTGTTTCCCTCAGAATCCCAAACTGGTTTGGGTTGGAGGCTTAAGAGGAGGTCCCCTCCTCTCATTCCAGCCCCTGCCACGGGCAGGGACAGCTCCCACCATCCACCGCCCAGCCTGGTCCAGCGTGGACGCTTGGCAGGGATGGGGCAGCCGCAGCTCCTCTGAGCAGCCTCTTCTCTCCCTGCAGCTACGATGGCACCTCTGACCTGGCCACGGTGGAGTCCTACGACCCCGTCACCAACTCCTGGCAGCCCGAGGTGTCCATGGGCACCAGGAGGAGCTGCCTGGGCGTGGCAGCCCTTCACGGGCTCCTCTACGCCGCCGGGGGCTACGATGGGGCCTCGTGCCTCAACAGGTGGGGATTGCCTGGCTCCAGCCCTCCCTGCTGCTGTTTCCTGCGCTGTGCTGGGAGCTCAGAGCCCTGCTCCCGACCCTCGAGCAGATATTTTGCACCCCAGTGGGAAAAAAACCCCCCCCACTTCATAGCCCTGTGCCCCAACAGAACCCAGCCTGTTCCAGTTCCCCCTCCCTCTCCCCTGTCTATTCCCGGTGTTCCTGGGAGCTGCCCCTGCGGGGCCACGTCCAAGAGCTCTGACCTGGGCTTTTCCAGTGTCCCACCTTTTGTCCCTGTGTCCCTGCCCGCTGCAGCGCGGAGAGGTACGACCCCCTGACGGGCACCTGGACCTCCATCGCCGCCATGAGCACCCGCAGGCGCTACGTCCGCGTGGCAACGCTAGGTGGGTGCTGCCAGGGGGGCTGGGGGCTCTCTGCACTGCTGGGAGGGGGGTCCTGCTGCTCTGCTGCTCTGCTGCTCCGGTTCCTGCCCCCTCTGCCACGTCCTGAGCTGCTCCCCGCCCTTCTCAGCCTCCCCTCATCGCCGGGGTTCGTCACAGCCCGCAGGCAGCTCCCGAGGGGATCCGCGGCTTGTTCCCTTCTGCTCCGGAGCTGGGGGTGATCAGCGTGCCTGGCAGGGAAGGCACAGCCTGATGAGTCCTCCCGGTGGTGATCCCAGCCCCACGCTCGCCCCAGCAGGAGCTGCACCTCCCTGGGGATGTCCCCGTGCCTGTCCCCTGCCCTGCTCCCCGCCCTCGGCTCCCGCTGCTGACTCAGAGCTTCCCTCCCCTCCCTCCCCAGCTCCTCCCGAGCCTGCTGCAGCCCCTCCCGGCGTCCCCCTCCCGCTAAAATCACCCCGTGGCTCAAAATCACCCCTGGCTCAAAATCATCCCGTGGCTCAAAATCACCCCGTGGCTCAAAATCACCCCTGGCTCAAAATCACCCCGTGGCTCAAAATCACCCCGTGGCTCGGGCGGGGAGCTCTGTAAGGAGGAGGGTCCAGCAGCAGCAGAAGGAGCTCTCTGGGAAGCTCTGCAGAGGATGGGTGGATGGGTGGATGGCTGGATGGATGGATGGCTGGATGGATGGATGGCTGGATGGATGGATGGCTGGATGGATGGATGGCTGGATGGATGGATGGCTGGATGGATGGATGGCTGGATGGATGGATGGCTGGATGGATGGATGGCTGGATGGATGGATGGCTGGATGGATGGATGGCTGGATGGATGGATGGCTGGATGGATGGATGGCTGGATGGATGGATGGCTGGATGGATGGATGGCTGGATGGATGGATGGCTGGATGGATGGATGGCTGGATGGATGGATGGCTGGATGGATGGATGGCTGGATGGATGGATGGGTGGATGTTCCACACCCCTCCTGCTGCAAGGTGAGGGAGCAGCTCTGGCCCCGCGGGGAGGAGCTGCCTGGGGCAGGGGGGCTCGGCCAGGACCCGTGTGGGCACCTCCAGAGAGGCCCCTGTGGCGCTGTGGGGGGCAGGGCTGGCACAGGGCTGTGGCTTTGGCTCATCCTCTCTCTCTGCCGCTGTGTCCCTCTCTGCAGAAGGCAACCTCTATGCAGTCGGGGGCTACGACAGCTCATCCCACTTGGCCACGGTGGAGAAGTACGAGCCCCAGGTAATCACAGGAGGCCTGGGTGACCCTTCTGCTCCTCCTCCTCCCTTCTTCAGGGCTGTCTGGGAGGCCCTGACCCACCGTGTGTGGCATTGAGGGGGGGTGTCAGCAGGCACGGAGCAGCACCCGGGGTGCAGGAGGATCCAGAGCTCCTCTGGGAGAGCTCTCGGGGAGGTTTCGGCCCCAGAGCACCCTCTGTCCCCACTGCCTGGAGCTCTGCAGGGAGCAGGGATCCTGTCCCTGCCCTGAGCCGTTCCCAGCTCCCAGCGGAGCTCCTGCACACCCCGTGTGGCGAGCAGGGAGTGTGGCAGGCCGGGGACATGTGTTGTGCCCAGGGACACACAGCTCTGCCCCGGCAGGGTCGGTCAGTGCAAAAAGATCAAAGAGAGAAGGTCCTGGAGGCCTTTCCTGAGCTGCAAAGCCCCAGCTGCCCTCAGCCAGATTTGAAATAGATACAGCTCAGCCCCTGTGGCAGGGCTGGCATTGAGCTGGGACACAACTGGTGGCCTGGCACGGGCATCTCTGCCCCCCTGGCACGGGTCCTGCCAGCTGCTGCTGTGCTCTCCTGAAAAAAAGAGAGCTCCTGGAAATCAGGGCTGCTTCCCCCTCCGGCCTCTCCCCAAGGACAGTCTGAGCTTCTCAGCCTGAGGAGCTTCTGGAACAAGCTCTGAACCTTCTTTTCGTCCCCTCCTCTGAGCCAAGCAGCAGAGATTCCCCCCGGGGAACTTGGGAGGGTGGGGAGGGAAGAAATGGGGTCCCCCCAGGAGGGTTTTACACCGGGAGCTGCGTGGTCAGAGCAGGACGGACCCCGCAGCACCGACCGGGCAGGGATGTGTGGGAAATGGGGCGGGGGGGAACCTGTGCGGAGGCTGACGGGCTCCCTGTGCCCAGATCAACACCTGGACGCCCATTGCCAACATGCTGAGCCGCCGGAGCAGCGCGGGCGTGGCCGTGCTCGAGGGGATGCTCTACGTGGCCGGCGGCAACGATGGCACCAGCTGCCTTAACTCCGTGGAGCGCTACAACCCCAAATCCAACACCTGGGAGAGCGTGGCCCCCATGAACATCCGCAGGTGAGGAAGGGGCTGTGCCCCCTCGGGCCGGGGATCTCGCCTTGCACACCCTGAAACACGCACGGGTCGGGGTTTGGGGGTTGTGGCCGGCTCACCGCGCTGCTGCTGGGCTCAGAGGGGCAGGGAGTGTGCCAGGAGGGCACAGCCGGGATGTTCTGCACCGGGGTTTATCCTCAGCAGCCGCTGTGGCCGGGAAGAGCCGGGGGAATTCAGCTGGCTGAGCCCGCGGAGCTGCTGCTGGGCTGGGGGAGGATTTGAGCCTTGCGACTGCGAGGATTTTGGGCTCACGGGGTTTGGATTTGATGAGGTTTGGATGAGCGTGTCGGAGGAAAGGAGGGGGGATCTGCGGCTCCGTGCTGCGCTCTGCCTCTCAGAGCCCCCCAAGTTCATTCCCACGGGCTGCTTTTGGGGCTGGGCTCTTCTTTCTGCCGAGCTGCCCCCCAAACACCTCCCGTGCTCCCCGCACGGTCCTCCCAGGAGCACCCACGACCTGGTGGCCATGGACGGGTGGCTTTACGCCGTTGGGGGCAACGACGGCAGCTCGAGCCTCAACTCCATCGAGAAGTACAACCCCCGCACCAACAAGTGGGTGGCCGCCTCCTGCATGTTCACCCGCCGCAGCAGCGTCGGGGTGGCCGTGCTGGAGCTCCTCAACTTCCCCCCGCCCTCCTCGCCCACCCTGTCGGTGTCCTCGACGAGCCTTTGACAGCGGCCGCGGCCGCGCCTCAGCCCCGGGGGACTCCGCTGGATCCCGGCCGGCTCCGCGGGGCAGCCGCTCGCTGTGAGCGGGGAGCGCGGAGCCCCCAGCCCGGCCCTTCTCGGGGGTCTCTCCCCTCTCTGGGACCACCCAGATGTGCTTCCAGGGCCGGCCCCTTCCCTGGAGGGCGAGAGGAGGGGGCCGCGCTCATCCCGGCACCCCCCGAAAAGGCTCCTTTTGGGCAGGGGAGCCCGAACCATCGCTGCTTCTGGGATTGCCGTGCTCCGGCCGGGGGAACGCGGCCGGTGTGCAACCCCCCCGCCCCCGCCGCCCCTCTGAATGTCACTGTAGCCAAACTCAGCCCAGCCTGCACTGTTACAGACTCCGGGGCCGCCCCCCGGCTCTCGAGGGTGTCTCGTCGATGCCTTAAACACACCGAGGGAAGAAGCCCGGCCCCAGGCACAGCCCCGCGGGATGGGGAGGCAAAGCTGGGTGCAGCACCCTGAGCCCTCCCTGAGCCCCGCCAGTGCTCCCTGGCCCGCTGGGACCCCAGCTGAGGGGGCTCTGGGGAGCGCCCAGGCGGGCAGGAGGCTGCGGGGACCTCGGTGGCATCGCTGCCGTGGCTGTGCCAGGCTCCAGGACTGGCACTCTGCCCGTGGGCCTGGCCTGTTTGCTGTCCCCCTCTCTGGGTTCGTGGGAAGGAATCCGTTCATGGAAAAAGGAACAGTCCAGCCTTCGGAACGAGGAGGATTGCCTGGCATTACTTTTCCTGGGTATTAATATTTTTTTTGCCTTTTTTTTTTTATTATTTGGACGCTGATATGACTTCATGTCCCTTTATTTTTTACACTGCCCCCGGTATTCCCCATCCCCTCTGCTCTTGAGGCAGCGGAGGGGATGCAGCTCCTTTTCTCGTTCGCTGAGGAGATGGCTCCTGTGCCCCGGAAAATGTTCTCTCTGGATGGGTGGGGTGTGTGAGGCGCCAAAAGCAGCACGGGAAGGACCATTTCCCAATCAGCGTCTCCCTGGCAGCCAAGCACCCACTTTAATGAACCAGAGGTTGGATTAATTAGCGCTGTAAGGGCTGTCCCAGAAGCAGGGCCCCTGTGGGGTGCTGTTTTCGGGGTGTGCTGTGTGTGAGGAGCCAGCTGAGGCACAGGTCAGGTGCTCCCCACCCCTCGGCCACTGGCACCTCAGTGGTGTTCAAATGTAGCACTGGCAATGCGGTCCAGCTGTCTGGAACTCGTTCCTTTCTCCTTTTCCCCCCTCCCTGCTCCTCAGTTCTCCCTCACAGAGTTCAGATTTCACTCGTGTGGAGTTTTCAAGTAGCGAGAGATTTCTCCCTTTTTTTGGGGGGAAGGAAGAGTTTGAGTTGTGACTCCCCAACTTCAGACCCTTTTCTTGGCAGTCTCATTCCCCCTGGGCAGGTTTTCCAAGCCCACTGACAGTGCCTCACCTTGGACACCCGGAATTCCCAGCAGCTTCTGGAAATCAGGGCTGCTTCCCCCTCCGGCCTCTCCCCAAGGACAGTCTGAGCTCCTCAGCCTGAGGAGCTTTTGGAACAAGCTCTGAACCTTCTTCTTGTCCCCTCCTCACTGCCCCAGCCTGTGCCAGCTCAGCAGCTCTCCCATTTCCCTGTCCTGCAGAGGATCCTGCGGGTGTCCAGGCTCTGCACTTGTCCCCTGGTCCGTGTGGGCTGCCCCAGGAAGGTCAGAGGAATCTGCTTTGTTCAAAAAAAAACCAGCAAAATCTGCTCTGGTTTGTGCGTGAGCCTCCACCTGAGCGAGCTCTCAACCCTTCCCATCCCATCCCTGTAACCACAACCAGGATTTCACTCTCCTGCTGGGCTCACCTCAAGCTGTCCCTGGCCCCAGGGTCCCCTTTGGAGGAGGATCAGCCCAAAAAGCCCCACGGAGAGGTGGAAGGTGCTTGGCCCGAGGTGCAGAGCAGCTGGGGAGGGGTCAGGGATGAAGGGAGATGGAGCCCAGCAGTGCAGGAGCTGCTGAGGGAGAAGCAGGGCTGCTTCCAAACAGGGAATGAGGGGCTGGAGCAGCGACTCAGTCTCTGCTGAGGCTGCTGTGGAGTGGAGAGGGGGCTGTGCCTTGGGGGCAAAACCCGAGGGAAGTGAGGAACGCAGCAGCTGAGGAGAACTTTGGTGCCACCAGCTGCAAATCGTGTGTGAGGCTGAGCCGCCTGCCGAGAGCCAGGGAAGGGGCAGAGCAACTTCTGTCCCCCCTGGCTGCGTCCTGAGCAATATCCCACTGAGCCTGATCCATGGAATCCCGGGGAGGAGGGAGCTCCTGGTCTGTGCTGCCCGAACTCTGCAGGTGCTCGCTGCTTCCCTGCGCCGGAGGGAGGAGGAAGGAAAGGGCCAAACAATTCCCCAGCACCTTCCGGGGGTCCCGAGCCCCCTGACCCGCACTGTGTGGACACGAGGTGTCAGCATCTGCCCTGGCAGGTGCCAGGGTGGGATCGCTCCTGGTGCTGCACGTCCCCTGCCGAGGAGGAGGAGGAGGAGCTCGGAGGGGACGCGTGTCTGTGTCTGTCTGTCTGTGCGTAGCAACCCTGTCTGAGGGGAGGAGAACAACTCCGTGTGGCTTCCCTGCCAGCGTTTAGTCCGTGGTGTCTCACCCGAGATGTTCCCTGTGTGAATTCCCAGCAGAGAACCGGGGGGCTCCAGGACCCCCTGCCCTGATGAGGGGGGCAGAGGTTCCCTTGGCCCCCTCCCTGCTGGGCTCACCCGCTCCAGATCCATGTCCCAGCGTCGTCACTTTGATTTCCCTGTAACTTTATCCGACTTTATTTATGTGGAACTCTTGTTTCTCCGGAATTTTTTGCACTACGTGGGACCGGGGAGGGGATCAAAGCAATAGAAGCCAACGTGTACAATAAAGAGATTTTCTTGGATACTGGATCCTGCCTCGTGCACCCTTTCCTTCTCCCTTCCCTCCCGCTGCCACCCGCAGCCCCTCCCTGGGGCTCCAAACTGGTGCTGGGGTCCCAAACTGGTGCCAGGGTGGAGGGAAATGCTGAGCCCATCCTGCTTCCCAAACTGGTGCCAGGGTCCCAAACTGGTGCCCGGAGAGGGAAATGCTGAGCCCATCCTGCTTCCCAAACTGGTGCCAGGGTCCCGAACTGCTGCCCGGAGAGGGGAATGCCGAGCCCAGCCCTGGGGCCCGGGGGGGAGCCGGAATGCCTGGCCCGGCGCAGCCCCTCGTGTCCCCTTTCCTGCCGCCTCTCCTGCTTCTGCTTCTGCTTCTATAAATAACTGCTGAGCTCTGAAAGCTTTCCTGGAGCCCGGGGGGCTGCTGCCCTCCAGCCCGGGCTCTCCTGGAAGCAGAGCTTTGTGCCCTCACGCTGGTGACAGGCCTGTCCTCGGCCACCAGCTCCTGGTGGTGTCACCTCTGTCCCAGTGAGCAAACAGGACCTGTGACAGCAGCGGGACCCGCGGCGGCTGTGCCCCTGCTCGGGGCTGGGAGGTTTTATTTAGAGCAAACACTTGGGGGAACAGCACGTTTGTGGTCACGGTCTGAACCACGTTAGGCACAGATGGGAGGAGGAGGAGGAGGAGGAGGAGGAGGAGGAATCGCAGTTTCCCTGCGTTTGGGGCTGTTGGCTGCAGTGCCGGGGCTCGGCCGGGAGGAGCTGGGCTGTGCCTGCGCCGCTTCCCCGGGCACGGAGCTCAGCCGAGCAGCCCCCGCCGTGAAAATCACGGAATCTCTGCTGGGGCCCCTCCGGAGGGGGGGTCCTGGCGCTCTGCTGGGCCGGGAAGGGTTAATGGGTTACGGGCAGAGAGGAGCTGCTTTGGGAGGTCGGAGATGGGGAGAAATTTTTACTCTCAGCTGCTCTCTCCAGGCCCCACCGTGCGATCCCCTTCTGGGGAATATTCTGCTCCTGCAAGGGTAAAACACAAATGGGAACAGCCCAACACACCCTGTGCCTCCACCAATCCCAGCCTGATTCCAGCAGATTCCGCAGGAAAACTTCCTCTCAGGGTCCTCCTAAAACACCGGGCAGGTTGGTCACCTCGCATCCTTTACGGTGTTTCTTACATCACTGATATTTATATTCACTAAAGTTGATTTTTGGGTTGTTTTTTTTTTTTTTCCTAACGTGCCATCAATTAAATCAGCTTGACAAGATCTGATTTCCACAGCGCCGCGTTGATTTGTATTAATTACATTCTCCTCCTGTAATTCTCAAAGTTAATCCGACTCCCTCACAGCTGTTACATCACTTTCCCAGGAATTATTGGCAACTGGCAACCCCATAATTACCGGGCTGGTTTTTTACCCATGGAAACACCGATAGCCCCGTTAAATTATGCAATTTCTTTGCAAATTCCACGGTCCTGCAAGACTTAACTGCAACAGCCATCCAAGCTCTTTGTGTCCAGCTCTTTCAAACTTTTTCTTTGACATGAATTCTGCCTGTTTTTTGGTCAAAAGCATCCAAGTTTTGTGTTTACTTCGTAGCAGCCACCTGAAAATGAAGAGGGTTTCTCGTCCTCCTATGGATGTAGTTCCTGGGGGCTTTTTTTGGCACAGAAATATTGAGTCTGCATTTACCTTTTGTTTTGTCATTCACTTCTCATTTTTATCGCTTTTGTTTCCCTGCAGTGAGGCACTCACGGCACGGAAGGAATCTTCAGTTTGCTTCCTTTTAAAGCGCTTTTTCTGTAAAAACCCCTTTGGTTTTGCCGCTCCCGCGCGGCTCCTTTCGCCCTTTGCTCCCTTGACCCATTTTCCATCATTCCGGGATTTTTGTTGGATATTTTTTTCCCCGCTGCCCATTTATTTTGCCGTCTCTAACCCCAGTGGGAACGGCCGCTCCGAGCGCAGCCTTTGGAACCCTTCAGCCAGCGCAGCCTCGGCGATTTTTGTTAATGCTTAAACAGCAACCGCCGGCTTTATCTCGCTGCATCCTTATCTCCGCCCGTGCGGCGGCCGAATTCCATTCGGGAAAACGCTCCGGGATGGATTTATCGGCGGCTCCGGCTCCATCCCGCCGGTGGCTCGGGAATGCCGGCCGGGTCCGCGGCTCCCGGGGTGAATTCCCAGGGAACAGGTACCTGGCTCGCCCCTCCCAGCCCGCGGGGCGGGAGCGAGGGGCAGGATCGGGGTTTGGGCTCTGCCCACACCCACTCGAGTCCCGGGCGGGCGGAAAGGAGCGGCCGGGAGCGATCCCGCAGCGATCCCGCAGCGATCCCGCAGCGATCCCACGGCCATCCCGGCATGGGGAACATCGCCTGTGTCCCGCAGGCTCCCGGCGGCTTCCGGGGCTCCTTCCGAAGGAAACCCTCGCTGAAGAAGGAGTGAGTACTGCGGGAGCGGCGCCGCGTTCCCGCCGCGATCTCTCCCGTGGGATGCACCCGCAGGGAATTTCCTATTTCCCGGTGGTTTCGGGGGTGCTGGGCGCTTCCAGAGCCCGGGATCAGCTCGCCCCGAGTGCCTGGGATGGGATTCTCAGCCGGCGGGGAATGCCAGCCCTCGGGAGAAGCGCCGCTGCGTTAATTTTTGTTTGGGTAATTAAGCTCCCCGCGGAAGGGGACAAGGCGCGGAACACCCGATATTCCCCGTTTTCACTCGCGAGTGGTTTTAGTCAGAGCGGTGGCGCTTGTTGTGAAAAAGAACAACATTCCCGCCCCTCGTGCTTTAGGGAGAAAGCCCCAAATCCCTGCAGCACTCCGCCGCGGGGTCGGTGTTTGTAAACCCCAGGGAGGAGCAGCGGAAAATATCCCGGGAAATCCTTGCGCGGTTCGGGTGCGGGGCTGGCCGGGGCAGCGCTCAGGTACCGCGGCCATGGGTGGCTGTCCCAAAATAGAGCTCCCCAGGGAATGCACTGCAGCCTTCCCGGCTTTCCCACTGCTCCCATCAGCACAGCCAGGGCGCCCCGGGCTGGAAAAGAGCTCTGGGGGGAACCGGCTGATTCCTCCTGAACCTCCCAGCCCCGTCCGTGTTGGGTTCGGTGTCTGGGCTGTGCCAAAAACCCCCAAACTCTGCCAGGCTGAGGCCGTTTCTGACGAAAAGGGGACACTGAACTGTCCCCCTGGGTGTCCTGTGCTGCCAGAAATCGGGGACAAAGCTGTGCAGTCTGAGGAGTTACTGTGGGGTAAAAGAGAGGGGATCCCTGGGGAGTTTGGGGTAAAAGAGAGGGGATCCCTGGGGAGTTTGGGGTAAAAGAGAGGGGATCCCTGGGGAGTTTGGGGTAAAAGAGAGGGGATCCCTGGGGAGTTTGGGCCTGGGGGTCTCACATCGGGGTCCTGTGGTGGAGCAGCCGAGCCCCGGAGCTCCTCCGGTCCCACTGACTCCCAGCTTCCCGCGCTCCCGGGGATTATCCCGGTTTTCTGCCGCAATCTGGGGAAGGAACTGCTGGGAAGTTCCAGCAAAGCAGTCCCAGCGCTTCCCAAGAGCACCAGCGGCTTCCTAGTACTGGGAGAGGGAGGAAAGGCACAGGGAAAGCGCAGAAATGAACCCTGGGGGTGTCTGCGGACCCCTCCCCACGCCAGGGGCTTTTCAGGAGCTGCCAGCGCTGGGTTTGGTCTCTGAGCTCTGCCGTGGATCCGCTGCCGGTGCTGCTCTGGGGGCACAGACGAGCCACGCCGATGGTGTGGCCGAGCAAAGAGCTGAGAAAAGCAGAGAAACCCCAACAAGCGCAGCACAAGTCCCGTTCCAGTTCTCCCAGGCTTCGTCAGCCCTTGGCTGGGCTGGGATGATTCAAAAGCCCGTGACAAATGGCTTGCTTGGTTTGCCTGCTTCCTTATTTCTGGGCAGGATTCACCCAGGTTTCTGGGCAGGACTCAGCCTGGGTCTGGCTTTCCATGTGTATGTTTTGAGGATTTTTTTTTTCCCTCTTCCCTCTGTAGACAAAATGGCAAAAAAAAGCTGCCCAGCTTTTTTGGGATGGACGGAGGGCAGGAGAGAGACACGACCACGGACAAAATCCTGCAGTATATTCCAGCAAAGGCAAGTGCCAACACCTCCAGCCCCCTCCCCACTGCCCCGGGGGTTTATTCCCACCCACCCCCAGAGCAGCACTCGGGAGGGGCACCGGCTTTGGCTCCGGGGGTAGCTGCAGCAGCAGCAGCAGGATGAGCCCCTGCCAGGAGCTGAGTCCCCGTGCAGGTGTGGGGGGCACCTGGCTCAGCCAGGAGCTGCCATGGGCCGGGGGGTGACGCTGGGAGGGGACGCGGGGACATCCCCCCCACCACCTTCGCTCTTCGCTTCTTTTGTTTCTGGGTCGCCCGCAAGGGGAGGGGAAACCCGAGCGAGCTTTGGCAGGTGGGGTGATTCATTCCCACGCCGGAATGAGACGGAGCAGGAGCGGATTAGCAACGAGCCTGGGAAGGGAATCAGGAAGGGCAGGGCAGCCCCAGGCACGGCCCAGCCTTGTGGCCCCGTGGCCCCATTCCCAGCGCTGCTCGGGGGGAACTGAGGGAAACCGGGAGCACCCCGAGGGTCTGGGGGGTCCCGCTGGGGGGGCCAGAGGTGTGGGGGGAAGCTGGGGAGCCTTTGGGCCGTGCTGGGTGTTCATGGATCCCGGCCCTGTGCGTGTGGGGAAGGGGAAACTGAGGCACGGCCTCAGAGCCAGGCAGAGGGAATCCCAGGGAAGGCTCCCTGCGGGAATCAGCGGCATCCAGAGGGGACAGGCGGCAAAAAGCAGGTCCCAGGCGGACCCTGGGTGCGTCCCTGGGGCAGCGGGACAAGCTGTCAGCGTTAGCGGATCCTGGAGAGGGAATCCTGGAAGAGGGAGATGGTTCCTTTGGGAACCGCAGGGAGTGCGGGATCTCTCCAGGGACGCCGCAAGGAGGGCGAGGCAGGATTCAGCCCGGGGCAGAGGGGATGCAAACTCCCCGCTCAGCCTCAAGCTCCCTGTGCGGCCCGGAGGAAGCCTCGGCTCTGCCCCGTTCCCTCGGCCGGGCTGGGGATCGGAGCTCTCGGCGCGGGGCTCTGATGCGGTCACCCACCCTCTGCCCACCACGGGGACAGAGCCACCCGGAGCCGGGCCGGGCGACATCCCTGAGCCCTGTGGCACCCGCGGGCAGCGCCGTTCACCCGGTTCGACCCCCCCTGCCCCTCTTCCCGGAGCTGCGGGGGGAGGATGCGCCCCAAGAGCTGCTTTTCCCACGGAGCAGCAGCAGCTGCGGGAGCCCCGGGGCAGCGGCGCTGCGAGCTCCGAGCCCTTCCTGCTGCTGCTGCTGCTGATTCAGGCGGCTCAGCAACTCCTGAGTAACCCGTTCTACCTGTAGGATGGGAGAGAACATGTCAGGGCACCCGCGCCTCGCCAAACCCTGCCAGGAACCCGGGGATCTGCGGTGCCTGGGAGCCAGCGGGAGCGCTGGGATAACGGGAATGGGGTCAGGATGGGGGCTGCAGGATGGTGCACAGCCCAGGCTGGGGACAATTCCAGAGGGAGGGGAAATGCCAGGCCCCTTTAGCCACCCCCCTCACCCACCGCGGTTTGGGGGGTGCGTGCAGCTGGAAGGGCAGCAGATTTCAGGGATGCGATCCCGTTTTTCCACGGCCTTGGACCTGCTCCCGCGCTCAGCCATCCCATCCATATCCCCGGTCTCACTGCCACCCCACCCGAGCTTGTCTGGGAGAGGGAAATATTCCATTTATTTCTTGCCACGCGAGTGCTGTGCAATGCAGGAGGATCCCTCTGGAAGCTCCTTCCCAGCGCTCGCTGCTGCATTCCCAGCTCCCAGCTCGCTTTTCCCTCTCGCTGCCTCCTTTGTTCCCGGGAAATTCGGCTGCCACGTCCCAGGGAGCAGCGCTGCCCCGGCAGCTGGTGGCTGCTGCTGTTCCTTATCTCCCGTGCCCATGATTTTATGGCTTCACCCTCTCCCCACTCCCAGGTGCTGCCGCTGCCTTATCCGAGCCGTGTTTTGTTATTGCTGCACCCGTGACCAGCTGCTCTTTGCTCTGCATTTGTGGCACAAATTCCATTTTTCCCTACGCTGAGCTGCCCCAGCGAGGCCTTCAGCGGGAACCCGGTGCCATCCCCGAATTCTGTCCCACAGCCGGCCAGGCTGGAGGGAGCAGGAAAGGGTTAACTCGTGTCCTAAAAAGAGTAACCAAAATCCAGCGAGGCCCTGGAAGGAGCCCTGAGCTCTGCAGGTGAAAGGCTCCCAGCAGCTCCTGTTCCCAGTCCCCTGGCTCCATTCCCGGCTCCATTCCCGGCTCCCCGGGATGTCTGGAGCGGGGCTGACCCCGTGCCAGAGGGCTGAGTCACGGAGGGGCCCCGCAGGACGGCCCCGGGGGTCCGTGCTGGTCCCTCATCCATCACGGGCACACGCAGCTGTCCCCTGGCACCGCGCGGCAGGAACGGGATCGGGAACGGGCACTCGCTGGGAATGGGGACGTGCCGGGAGTGTCACCAGCCCCAGGGAACCGCTGCAAACCTCCCCTCTCCCACCGGGATGGGTTTTCTGTGGGGCTGGGACCCCCTAAAAGTGAAATGTGCCTGTGCCCCCCTCTTTTCCAGCCCGGGAACTCGGAATCTCCTCGCAGGCTCCCGGCGGTAACTGAGCCCCAGCCCCAGGTTGGCAAGGAGACCCAACAACAAACAGCCCCTCCTGGGCACCTGCCCAGGGCCCTTTCCCAGGAATCCCCCGCTGGGAAGATGTTCTGGGAACGGCTGTCCCGCTGGCTCTGAGCTGTTTCTTTCCCCTCTGTGTCCTCGGCACAGATCCTTCAGAACCAGGAAAACCAGAAGGAGAACCTGGACCAGAGGTTCCCCAGCCTGTTCAAGAAGGGACGAAGGAAAACGATTGTCAGGAACTTGGGCAAAATGATTTATTACTCCAAGGTCAAGTTTAAGTTCCAGCACTGCCAGGTAAACCTGAGGCACCTCTCCCGGGGGGGTTTCTCTGCTGTGACCCTGCAGGACTGGGAGGGGAGGGGCAACTCCGGGAAATGGGACCCGCGGAGAATTCCCGGGGCTGCCCGCCTGCTCCCATCCCTGCGGGCACCCGGGAATTGCTTCCACGAGCGGAGATGTGGCCCATGGAGAGGCTTTTCCATGCAGGGATCAGCCTGGGATGCAGAGGGAGGCCGGGATAACCCAAAAAAGTGTCCTGAGATGACCCCAAAAAGTGTCCTGAGATAACCCCAAGCGCGTCCCTTCCACAGGAGGTCAACGACTGCTTCCTGGAGCTGTTCCAGTCCTACCTGTACTTCCAGTCCGTGGGCCCCAACGGCCTCACCTACCAGGTAGGGGCATCCCCTGGACCTGCTGGGGGCACCGGCCACACACAAACCCCGGGAGATGCCCCCAGGCCCCTTCCCGGGGATGCCAAACTCCAAACGGGTGTTTTGTCCCGACCCAGAGCAGCTCAGGGTCACCACCTGGACGCCAGGGACGGGCAGGAGCAGGTGGGAGGTGACCTGGAGCCACCTTTGTGCTGAGCTTTGGGAAGCCTAAACCCACCTTCCTCCCCCGGCCTTGGTGCCCGTGGGGGTCTTGGCTTCTGAGCTGAGGGGGAGTTCTCCACCTGCAGGCTGGGCTTTCCCAATTAATAATTATTCTGCTAATTGTTCTGTGGGGGAAGAGAAACCTGGAGAACCACTCGCGAATCTTTCACGCCGGAGGTGCCGGGGAGTCACAAATAACGAGTGGAAGGGTTTGTTCTGTGCTGCAGCCACAGCACAGCCGCAGCTGGGGAACAGCACTCCCTGGACCTCCTGCTCCTCCACACCAGCGGGGAACTGAGAGTGACCGTGCTGGGGAGACGATTATAAAATTATTTCCTCTCAGAAGCGATTGATTTGCCTCCAGGTGACTCGAGGTTGATTAAAACATCAGTAAAACCTCTCCAGTCACCCCTCCTCCTTCAGCTGGACATTCCCGTGTCAGGGGGTGAGCAACACCCCAAACTCTCCTGGCTCCTTCAGATACAGCTCCAGGGTTTATTAATTGTGCGGGAATTAATGAGGAATTAACGTGCCCCGAGGCACGGGAGCCATTGGCATCTTCTGCGGAGCCCGGAGCAGGGAGCACGAAGCTGTCACCGGCTCCTGGGCTTTGTCGGGGGGGAATTTCAACAGCCGGGCTCTGGGAACTGGACAGCTCCACCTTCCTCCGGGGTCAATCCCATTTCCCGGCTCCCTCCTGTCAAACCACCCCCGTTTTGCTGAGGTTTCTCTTAAAAAGGGAAGGAAAGAAACCGTGGAATATAAAGATATTCCTCAGAGGATTCCTGCGGGGCGGGGGGGGAGTTCTGAGCCTGCTTCCCCTGGGGAAAAGGGGAATCCCAAATCCCAACTATTCCCAGTGAGACCCCGAGCTGCAGCACCCGGGGGGTGTCGGGGAGCCCTGCCCCGAATAATCCCCGCTCTCCTCCCCGCAGGGGCTGCTGCCTCTGAAGGAGCTGCAGGTGCGGGAGCTGGGGGCCGGGCACAGCCCCGGGCAGCCGGACCACGCTCTGCACATCTCAGGTGGGTGTCCGGGGGCTGCTGGGCTCAGGGAGATCGGGAAGGAGGGGTTGGGATGTGGCCGCTCCGTGGGGAACACCCACGGCGTGTGGAGAGGCTGAGGGGGGCCGGGCTTTGCCTTTCTCCTGGAATTTACATCATTCCCTGCTCCGGAACGCCCAGGGCTGCTCAGGGAAGGGCAGGGGGAGGATGGGGGGCTTGGGGACACGTGGGGACAGTTCCCACCTCTGTCCCGTTACTGGGAGGAAGGAACGGGATAGAAATCCTTCTCCCACCTCTGTCCTGTTCCTGGGAGGAAGGGATGGAGTAGAATCCCTTCTCCCACCTCTCCCGAGGGCAGGGAGTGACCCGAGGGCCCTGCTCAGGTTCCCGGGATGGGCAGCAGTGCCCAGCGGGTGAGCTGCCTCTCTCCCAGTGACACCAGTCTGGTGCTGGCAGGACCCGGTGCCACCTCACCAACTCCTCCATCCCCAGCTTTCCTAACTTTTCTCTGAGTGGTTTCACTTCATAAAATATTTCCCGGGATGCCAACCGTCTGCAGCCTGGCCAGAGGCACCTTTGGGCTCGGGGACGTGGCCCCGGGGCCCAGGGCAATGGCAGCGGCTGAATTTGCAGCTCCGACTTCTCCTGCCGCAGCCCCAGGCGTGACCCTCGAGTTCCTTTCCTCATTTTCTCTTCCTCCTGAGCCCTGTTTAGATGTGGCAATGGGTGATGCCCCCGAGGGGGGGTGGTGGCAGTGCCACCCGAGGGTCACGTTGAGGGTCAGACCCTGGCAGCACGGATTAATTAATGTTGGTAATTTGTGTGAGGCGCTGGGCGCCCAGGGAAGCACCCAGAGAGCAGCCGGGGAGCAGCATCGCAGCCGGGGAGCAGCATCGCACCCTCCCGGCCGCTCTGGGACCGCTGTAGCCCCGTTAAAAATGGGCAAAACAAGGGCAAAGGGAGGCGGGAGAACTCCGGAGCCACCCCGGGACACCGGGTTGCTGTCACGGGTTTGGCGTCACTCGAGGAGCCTCGGCCGCAGCTCCCGGGCTCCCCGGCTTTGTTTACCGCGCGTTTCCTGAAAGCCAGACACGCCTCCGGAGCCCTGTTTATAAATAATGCAGGAATTAGGGCACCAACGGCACCGCACAAGGGCAAAGTCCCGCCTTGATCCGGCTTTATCTTGGGCACTTCCCAGCCCCGCAGGGGCCGAGCCTCCCGGGCCCGCGGCGGGCAGGGTTTTGTGTGAGCCGAGTGGTAAATTATTAATCGCCACATCCACTCTGCGCCCCGCCAGCGATGGGTTATTGCCCTCCGCAGGCCGTGAGGGTGTTGGACACCCGTGCTCGTCCCCTAAAAAGCTGGGATCCAGGAGCTGCAGGGCTGTCCCTCCCTCCGAGGGGATGCCTGGAGCCATCCACAGCCTGCCTGGCACGGATTCTGCCCGCTGGGGCAATAAATGAACAAACAGTGCCCGGGAGCTGCCGGGGTTCCGTGCACAGAGAGCCGGGAGAGAGCAGGAGCAGCACCCTGGGACAGTCCCTGCCCGCACAGAGGCTCCCCACAAGCTGCTGGGGAGCGGGTTGGGAGCTGAAATCCGGCTGTGGGGTTGGTTCTTGGCCCGGTTTGGGGTTAAAAAGTGCCCGGTGGTCAGGGCTTGGTGTGCCTGAGGAGGCTGAGGTGACAGAAGGGTGGCAGGGAGGGCTGGAGGGGGTGGCAGCGGGGCAGGGGTTCCCCAGCACCCCATGGTGGGTGGGCAGAGCGTGGCAGCTCCGATTCCCGAGGGATCCCTGCCCGGATCTCTCCTCTCACGCCGTGTCTCCCGTGCCCAGGGCCTCTGCTGAACCCCCTGGTCGTGTTCTGCCCCTCGGAGGCGGAGCTGAAGCAGTGGCTGTACCACCTGGAGAAGCAGATCCAGCTCTGCGGAGGGAGCCCGGCCCTGCCCCTGCTGGCCCAGGTGGGTGCCCCACAGCTGGGACACTGGGGTGGATTCCCTTTGGGAGGGGAAAGGGTGCAAAAAGAGGGGTCTGAGAGCCCCTGGCAGGGGGCTGTGCTGGGAGGAGGAGCTGCCACCCACGGGTGCCACCAGCACAACCTCAGCGGGGTCAGAGCTCCGGGCCCGGCTCAGAGAGGCTCTCACGCTTTTGGGTCCTTGTGCAACAGCCCAGGGATTGCAAAACCTCTGGAGGAGGAGGAGGCTGAAGCCCAGGAAACAGGCCCAGATCCCAGAGATTGTCTCCCCCAGGCTCGGAGGGTGTTTCAGTTCCCTCCCTGCCTCCATCTCCCGCTTGTCAAACAGAAACACCCCCTTGGAAAGGCACTGGAGAATGGCTCTCCATTCCCAGCCGGAAAACTGCCCCCTGCCCAGTTTATTCATCCCTTCCTGCCCCTCAAATCATCCCCGGGGGAGGCCTGTGGTCAGCTTTTTGTTGTCCCTAGAGCGGCTGGAAGCAGAGCCTGGGGGGAAAGGAGGAGCTGCGCTGGTCGGTGCAGAACCTGCCCGTGCAGGACTGGAGAGGGACCCAGCGGGAATCGCTGGGAGAAATCCTCTGCATCTCCAGGGTGAGGCTGCAGCACCTGCCCTTCCAGGTAGGACACGGCTCTGGGGAGGGAGGGATGGATGGAGGGATGGAGGGAATGATGGATCCAGGGATGGGGAGTCACTCCTGCCTCCCTGCTGCCACCCACCCAGCAGCTCCCACTCCCACGGAGTGTTTTACCCACAAGGAAAGGGGGAAAAAAAGGTTTCCCACTGCTCTTCCCAGCTCAGGGAAGAAGCCTGGCTCTCCCCAGAGCCGCCTCCCGATGCAGGGAGATGGATTGTTCTTCCCAAAGGATCTCCCAGCTCAGGGAAGCGGCTCAGCTGCTCCCGGAGCCCCTGCCCCAGGCTGCTGGCAGGAGGACAAAGCCGAGGGCTCTCCCAACTCCCAGGGTTCCAACCCCTCTCCCTGTCTGCTTCCCAAGGAGCAGCACGACCGGCTCCTGGTGCTCTACCCCTCCACGCTGGTGATCGTGTCCGAGGAGCCCGGCGGCCTCTGCTTCAAGGTGAGTTCCTCCGGGAGCCTCCCGCCGCTGCTCCCTGCCCTCCACCGGGGCTGCCCGAGCTGCCTCCCGTGCCAGCTGGCAGCGGGGGTGCTGCAAGGTCCCTTCCCACGAGAAACACCCCGGCAGCCCAGGGGGAAGGAGCAGCCTGCCTGGGAAGCCGCGTCCCTGGGAGGAGGAGGAGGAGGAGGAGGAGGGAGCCAGCCCGGCCCTCCTGCTCCAGACAGGGGCTGGCACGGCCCCTGAGGGGGCTTTGCTGCCCCGTCTCTGTGCCAGGGGTCCCCTCGGGAGCCGGGGCCAGCCAGGCAGCGCAGCTGGTGCCGTGGGGAAGGACACGGGCAGCGAGGGAGGGCAGTGCTCTCCCTCTGCGGGAGCAGAAGGGACAGCGGGGACAGGGAGCACCCCCTGGGTGCTCTGGGGTGTGCCTGGCTGTGGGAGCAGCGCTGGAGCCTCAGCGCGGGCAGCCAGCGGCACTGAGCAGTCGGAACGGCCTTAAAACCCACCGGTGACATCCCTGGTGGCACTTGGGGACACGGCTCAGCTGGTTGGTGGTTGGGCTCGGGCTGCTCGAGGGCCTCTCTGCCCTTCCCTTCCCGAGATTCTGCTCTCCCGAGCATCGTCCGATGGCTCTTCAGGAGCCCCGCGCTCGCTGCTCCCCCCGTGCTGGCAGCGACGCGCCGGGAGGGGCAGTGACCCATCTGTGACCCCCCCCGAGCCGGGGACAAGCGGCCCCGCGGGGCTGCAGAGCTGGGAGATGCACCGGGAACCCTCGGGGTGCTGCTGTGGTTGTCCCCGGGAAGAAAGAGCATCTCCCGGGCGGCTCCTTCCCGGCCGGAGCTCTCCCCGTGCCCGGAGCAGCGCTGGGAAGCGTTTCCAGCGGCTGGGACACACCTCGGGCACAGCCCGGTTTCGGGAGCGCGTTGTTCGCGGCTCCTGGGAACGGGGCACCTCGCTGGGTTCTCCCATGAGCTCATCTCTTTTGAAACCCTAAACCTGCCCCGTGCGATGTTCCCTTCCCTTCCCAGGCGATGTTCCCTTCCCACGGTGCCGGAGCCGCGCTCCCGGGGCTGATTCACCAGCCTGTGACACCGGGAACCTGCTTTTCCACCGGCGTGTCGGGGCACGGGAGCCTCCTCCAGTGCTCTTCCCTTCCCTTCCTTCCCTTCCCCTGCCCGCAGTTGGGGCTGGGCGAGGGAACAGCCCCGGCCCCGTTTGTTCTGCAGCTTCACAGCGACCACAGCAGCCGCCCCTGCCAAGTGTGTGGGGCAGGGAAGGGGCTGGGATGGGGCTCAGCCCAATCCTCCGGTGGGAAAAGGCCCTGGGCGAGGTGGAAAATCAGCGAGGAGGAGCTGCTGGAGGGGGGCTGGAGTTATCTGTGGGATGCTGCTGCACTTCCCGAGGTGGGAGTTTTACCCAGAGGGCATCTCAGGGATTGTTGTGAGTGGGGAGGATGGAGCACCAGCCCCACACTGGCATCCTGGGGGCAGGAATCCTGCTGGGATGTGCTGGAGGCGGCGGGAATCCTGCTCAGGAGAGCTCAGCAGCAGCAGCAGCCGAGCTGCACAAGTCCGTTCCTTAGGGGCAGCTGCCAGCACGAAGCAGGAATTGCAGCTGGGCTCGCTCCGTCCTCACTGGGGGCTTCCCTCCTCGTGCTCCCAGCAAAATCCCTGCACTCCTGAGGGCTCCTAAAGCCCAAAATCCCTGCACTCCTGAGGGCTCCTAAAGCCCAAAATCCCTGCACTCCTGAGGGCTCCCGAAGCCCTCCCCACGGCGTCCCTGTGCCCCATGGCAGGGACAGGAGCCCTGCTGGGCTCTGAGACCCCAACCCTGCCCCTCTGTCCGCAGGGAGAGCTCCCACTCAACGCCATCCAGGTGCTTTTTGAGGAGAACGACAAAACGTCCTTTTTAATCGAAGGTGGGTGCCTGGCACAGCCACGGGGGCACCTTCCTGGTGGGCAGCCAAGCCCCCCGAGCTGCCCTGCTTGGAAATTTGGGACCCTCTGTGGCCTGGCAGGAGAGCCCGGGAGCCACAGCAGCGCCTGCAGGGGGGTGGGGGGCACGGGGTGGGATGTGGGGCTGCCCCCGTGCTTGGGGCAAAGAGCACCGAGGGCAGAGCGTTCCCTGCATCCCTCCAGAGCCCAGGGAGCGGGGGCGGGATGGAGCGGGAGGGTTCCCGCGGGGTTCTGAGGGATCCAGCCCCGGATCAGCAGCGGGGCGGGGGTGGGTTATGGGATGTTTTCCAGGCCGGCTGATCAACTCCATCCGGGTGACCTGTCCCAGCTACCAGGACTACCAGGAGTGGCTCTACTGCCTCAAAACCGCCCAGTTCCGAAACGCCGACTCCTCCCTGTCGGGCTCCGAGAGCTTCTCGGGGTCAAAGCCCCCACACCCCAGCCAGGTAAGGGGGGGGGTGGGCTGCAGCTTTGGGTGGGAGTCCGCGGCTGTCGCATCCGTGGCCACGTGTGGCACTCCCGTGGCACTCCCGTGGCACTCCCGTGGCACTCCCGTGGCACTCCCGTGGCACAGCAGGCTCTGCTCGCAGCCGCTGATCCCTGGAAATTGTTTAAAGCCCTGCAGGGCACGATAAAGGCAAAAAGGCCACGGAATTCCCTCAAAAGCAGAGGCTGCCACAGGGCTGGGCAGCGAGGCGCTGGCACAGGGACGGGCACAGGGTTTGGGACTCAGCTATCCGTGTGGGTCCCTTCCAAGCTGGAATATTCCGTGATTCCTGCAAGGAACGGGATCCGACCCACGCTGCCAGCTGGGATGGGGCTGGGTGCCCCCTTTTCCTGCTGTGCCCCACCTCGCTCACCCCACACTCAGCCCCACAACCAGCACCTCCCACAGCCCCGGGCCGCGGGGACACAGCCCAACCCCCAGGGACACGAGGGCTGGGCAGGGCTGTGTCCCCTTTTCCCACGGGACGTCCTTGTCCCCTCGCAGCTCACCAGCAGCGGGAGGGGATCCCTGAGCTCCGAGGGCCGCACGAACTCCTGGGCGTCCGCAGGGAGAGTGACCACCCTGCCGCAGCCCGGCGGCTCCCTGCCCGACGGACACTCGCTGCTGCTGCTGCCCGAGGGCCGGCTGCTCGAGGAGCCCCTGTCCCCCGGCTACTCCCAGCCTCTCCACGTGAGCGAACCCCCCGAAAAGCCCGCGGGGATCCCCTGGGATGCGGCTGGAGCTGCCTTTGAGCAGAGTGGGGCTGGGCAGTGTTTGCTGGGGGCGGGGGGTCGGAGCAAATCCGGAGCTGGGAGCTGCTCCTGGCTCAGCTTGGTCAGTGCTGAGCAGGGAAAAGGCTGCTGAGGGATTCCCATCCCAGTTCCCTCCCAGTCCCAGTCCCAGTCCCTCCCCAGTCCTCTGCCCTTGCGCAGGGGACTGTTGGGGATGACAAAAGATCGCAAACAGGAGGTTCAAAGGCTGGGAAATCCCAAAACCAAAGCTGCAGCTGGCTGGAGGCGCTGGCCAGGCAGGGTTTGGCTCTGCAGGGATGTCAGAGCGTGTGGGGCAGGGCCCGCTGCAGCCCCAGGGCGATTCCCCAGCCCCGGAGCGATGTCCAGGCGCGTTCCCATCCCGCGGAGAGGCAGCTCCAGGGCCTGTCCTCTCCTTCCAGTGCCTGGCACAGCCCAGCTGGCCCAGCACGGCGCTGCCCACGCAGGACCTGCGCCGGGGCAACAGCGCCAGGAAATCCAAGGGCAGGAGCAGCGGCCAGCCCTGCCAGGAGCCTCCGGAGAGGAGCGGCTGCGGCCCCGTGCCCGGCCAGGAGCTGCAGTCCCCGGTGTACCACGAGCCCTACAGCTCCCAGCAGCACCCCCAGGCACGGCCGGAGCTGGGCAGGGTGAGGGGAGGGACGCGGGATGGGGAGGGATGGGGATGGATCTGGCTCCTCCTGCCCGGGCAGAGCAGGGCTCACCTCCTGGTGCCGGCAGGGACAGGGGCCTGGCAGGTGCTGCAGAGCGGGTGTGGAACCCTTCCCGTGGGAGAAGGGGCCGTGGGAGGGGAGGCTGCGCAGGGCAGGCGGGGCAGCGGAGCCCCGGGATGCCGGGCCCCAGTGCCGGAGGCGATCCGTGGGCGGGAGGGAGGGAGGGAGGGTTGTTGCCTCACGGGACACAGCCTCCTCTCCCAAGGGTTTTCCAGCATGTCTCCATCAGTTTTCAGCGTGTGATGCCGCTTTCCCAACCCTCAGTGACTGTTCCTTAAGGAATTCCCCCCGCTGGCACAGCCAGGACTCAGCCCCGTCCCCCCCAGCAGTTGGGATTTCACTGGCAGGGAGATCCCGGCCCCTCCTGGGGATGAGCCCCGTCCCTGTTTCCATCCTGCCTCTGCACTGATCCTTCCCCTCCCAGTTCCCCCAGTGCTCCCAGTGGGGCCGGCTCCGGCCTCCCCCACCCCAGCCGGGCTCTCGGCTCCAGGAATTGTGCCTGGGGCCGTTTCTTTTCCTGCCATCTGAGCAGGGATGGGGAAACTCCGGAGCTTTGGGGTGGGGCAGGGCCCAGCAGAGCTCCAGGACAGGGGCAGAGGGGAACAGGTTTCCCCTGTCTGGTCACAGCAACCCCGGCAGGAGCCAGAAACCTCCAGAAACCGCCAGAAACCTCCAGAAACCTCCAGAAACCCCCAGAAACCACCAGACAGAGGCTCAGACAGAGATGTGAGCCAGGCTCCAGGAGCTGGAGATGAGTCAGAGCCAGAGACCACTTTGCCCACCCCCAAAACCTCCCAGCTCTGATAAACCGGGTCCTGCTGGAGGCCACAGCTGTGCTTGGGAGGATCTCTTGGGGAAAAACCTGAGTCACCCTCCACCCCTGGTGTCACCTCCCATCCCTCGAGGTTCTTTCCTGGCTGCTCCCTGTCCCTCCAGCCCTGGCCAGCTCCCACCACGCCCGTGGGTCACTGGGAATGACCCCTGGCCATCCTCCCTCTCCCATCTGAGGCCCCCAGGGCCGGGATGGAGCAGGAATTCGTGGGGAGGGCACCAAGAGCATCCCTTGAACCCTGAAGGTGCCCCCAGCAGGGTTTTGGGGTGGGCAGCACCGGGCTGGCGTTTCCCCAGCTCTCCCCGGCCGGGATCCAACCCGGGGCTGGTTTCGTTGCAGTTCCTGCAGTGCCACGGACACGCAGGACCAGCCCAGGGGATCCCAGCAGCCCCAGCCCCCCAGCACCTGTCCCTGGAGCAGTGGAACTGCAGGGAAATGCCCACGGCCCCCACCTACAGCACCCCGGGCACCTCACGCCGGCTCCGGCTGCGGGCACCGGCCCAGGGCTCCTACCTGGGGGAGGTGAGGCTGCAGACTCCCCTGTGGGAGGGGACAAAAAACCCCCTGAGGACACTCGGGGGGTTCAGCACAACAAACTGGGGTCGCCAGTTCCCCCTCCTGGTGGTCCCTGCAGGGCTCTGGGCTCTTTGCTCAGTGCCAGGAGGAGCGGGGACGGCGCTGGGCAGCGTCCCGGGGTGTCCCAGCTGTGCCACCCTCACCAGGGCGTCCCTCCTTCTCTTCCCAGATCTCTTCCCTGTCAAAGGAGCACCTGGGCCCTTTGCTGCACCCCGCAGGTGAGACCCCTGAGCCCCCATCCCTTCCTGCCTCCCCGAGTCTGTCACCTGCCCCGTGGCCGGGCTCACTCCGAGCGATGCCCGCCTGGCTCTGCCCACCCCTGGGCTGCGATTTAACTCCCTGTCCCCCTTTCCTCCCTGCTGGCAGAGGGGCAGCTGACCCCCAGGGCTGCCCCCTGACCCCTTTTTCCCCCTTTTTCCCCCTTTTTCCCCGTTTTCTCCCCGTTTTCCTGCAGAGGGGAGCGGCGGCTCCTACGGCCGGGACTCCTCGTCCTTCCACGACTACGCCGAGCTGCAGAGCTTCCAGAGCGACCTGAGCTACGACAACCTGTGGGAGGCCGAGGAGAAGGAGCTGGGCAGCCCCTGCAGCCCCCCGTGCCCTGCCCAGCACATTTACCAGGTCTGAGGGGGCACTCCAGGCACGGAGAAGCCCCCCGGGCTCTTCTCTCGCCGGGCTTCCCTCCAGGATGAGAGGATGGGAAGGGAAGAGCCCCCGGCTCTGCTCCCCTGGCGGGTCCAGGGGTCCTGCCCCGCTCTGTGGGGCTGGAGGAGCAGCGTGAGCCCAGGGGGTGCTCAGGGAGAGCACCCTGAATATCCAGAGACAAAAAAAACCCCAAAAAGGGTCAGGCTCCCTGCGGTGAAAGGGACTCGGTGTTCAGAGGGAGCAGCCAAAAAAATCTGCCTGGCTCAGTAGGATTCCTTTGGATCAGAGCCCTCAGCTGGTCCCTCCGACCCCTGGGAGCAGCCAAATTTTCCCCCAGTGAGCCCCAGAGGTGCCCCGTGCTGGCACACAGGGCTGGCAGCGATGGCTGTGCCCCCAGGATCGCCCTCCTGCAGCAGCAGGGTCAGCACACAGCACGGGGAGGGGGAAAAAAAAACCCCAAACCCAACCAGATCTGAGCACGGGGAGGGGGGGATTTCCTTTCCCCTTTGTGCCAGAAAAATTCCTTCCTGCCAGAGCTGGCTCCAGACCTGCGGCAGGAGAGCCCAGCAGAAATTCCCATTTTTGTGCAGAGGAAACCCCCAAAACCCCCTCGGGGACCCCCCTCCTGCCCTCCCAGCCCTGCCCTGGCTCACACCAAACGCTGCCTGTGGCTGTCGGGACAAGGAGGGGAGGGAATTCCCCACGGGAGAAACTCCAGGACAGCCTGGAGTGACCAGAGCAGTGACCAGAGCAGGGCCAGGGGGCTGGGATGTCCCTCTGGACCCCTCCAGAGCCCGGACAGGGCACAAACAAAGGACAGGAGCCTCAGGGTTGTTATTTCCCAGCCCCCTCGGGCCGGATCCTTGGGAAGGTCAGCAGCAAATCCCAATCTTTTCACCCGGGGCTCCAAACCCTCGATCTTTGTACCCTCGGGAGGCTGCAGACCAAACACAAAACCTCTGCTTTGGTTCTTCCTCTGGCGCAGCCACAACAGCCCAGGAGCTCTTTGTACCCGAGTGGCCCCCGCTGTATTGTCAGGTTGTTGTTTTGGGTTTTGTTTTTATTTCCAGGAGCTTTCCAACAAAGTTTACATGTAAAGTCCGAGTGGGTTTTTTGTGTATTTAACTGTAAATGTGGCCGAGTTGAAGAGCTATTTAATTTTCTAGCCGTGGCTGGTGTTCAGTTCTGTAAATGGGCACGGTCAGGAGTCCGTGGGGTTGGCTCTGGGAGCTGTTGGTGCTCTTTTCTTTCGGGTTTGCTCTTTTTTTGGGGGAGGATTTTGTGTCTGATAACCCCCCAGGCAGCAGGACCTGGGGTTGGGTTTTCCTTTTTGGGACGCTGATCCAGGTGGGTTTGTGGGCTGTGGAATCTCCCCCCTCTCCTGCTTTTCATCCCAACACCTTCCTCAGCAGGCTCAGGAGTTAAAATCTGGTTTATTTAGAGCGGCACCAGGTCTGTCCAGGTTTGCACTGAAATGGAAATGGGCACCTGCAAATACACAAAAACCTCTTAAATCCCGAGCATCCTTCAGCCTGGCTGCAGTGGGAATGTTGGATTTCTCTCTGCTCTCTGATTTTCAAGCCACAGTCCCAAACTTTTTTTTCTCTCTCTCACCTCGAAGAATAAACAGTGAAATTAAAAAAAAATAAGAAAAAAAAAAAGGAAAAAAAACCCAACAGAAAGTGGAGCTTGTAACCTGCTCCTTTGGCTTTGGGAGCCGGGAGAAATTCTCTGCCAGAGAACAATGGGTGTCGCACAAATTCCTGCATTTTTATTCTCTTTTTGAAGACATTTGAGGTTCGGGGATGCGGTTTGTGTGTCCCTTCCTGCTTGGAACCGCAGCCAGAGTTTGGGAAGGACCCATCCCTCCTTTCCCGAGCTCCAGGGGGATGTGCGGGATCCTCCCCGGGCTGCGAGCAGCAACTCCCCGAGCGCCCTGTGGGTGGGAGAATCCACCCAAAAATGCGGAGCTTTCCCGGCTCCAGGGACGGGCAGCGGCCGCCTGAGCTCCGCCGGGGTCAGCACCGCATCAAACCCCCCTTAAAACAAAAAAAAGAGCAAGGAAAAGCCACAGAAATCCCCGCGGGACGCTGCGCTCCGGTTTCACCGCCGAGGGAGGAGAAGGAAAAACGGGAGCGGAGGAACCGCTGCGGCCAAAGCCGGGCAAAGGGGGAAGCCCGGCGCGGTGGGACCCGGGCTCGGCTCCTCGGGGAGCAGCTGCCTGACTTTTTCATGCGGAGCTATCAGGTGAGGCGGCTTCGTGCGAGCGAGGGATGGCAGCGCTCCCGGAGCAGCCTCGGAGCCGGGAGGATGCACGGAAAGGTCTCTGCGGTTTGCGGGTGTCCCACGGGAGGGCAAAACCCGCCCTGTCCCGGCGGCTTTTGTCAGGGAGGAATCCTGAATTTGCGAGGTTTCATCCCAAATTTTGGCCGCGGACAAGGTATCCCTTGCTGAGGCAGAGGGGAGAGCTGGGAATGCCGGGGAATAAACCAAGCGTTAAAAATTCAGGCCGAGCGTGGCAGAGGCTCCCAGATTTCCTGACAGCGGCGGGACCTCTCAGCAATTCCCGGGACAGCCTCCCAGAAAATCCGGGAAGAGCGAAATTCCCGGCTCCTCCAGCTGTTCCCACCCAGGCTGCTGTTCCCACCCTGCAGGGGGAAGAGGGGCAGAGTTTCGCGGGTGAGCTGCAGGCAGAGCACACGGAGCGTTCCAGCCTCTCCCCGTGCAGGGAGCAGCTCCTCTGGGTGGGTTTATTTTTATATATATATATTTTAATTTTTTTTTATTGTGAGGATGCAGTGCCAGGAATTGCTGGATGCAGCATCCAGAGGGATCCGGGAGCAGGCAGGGGATGGAGGTCGGTGCTGCTGGGCTCTGCTCAGAGGAGCTGCCTGGGGACCAGCCAGGGGGCTCCTGAGCCGGGAGGGATCTCTGGAGCAGCCTGCTGGTGACAGGTGACAGCCAAGGACGGCGACACAGCCCCGTCCTCCCGCCCGCCGCCTCCCCAGGGCTCCGAACCCGTCAGCTCTGGATCCACACCCACACAGATCACGGATTTCTCCTCCTTTAAAACCCCGCCGAGGGCTCCCCGCGGACACAGGGATGGACGCAGGAGTAGTAAACGAGGCAGAGCTTTATTCGAAGCCTCCAGCACATCCCATCCGTTCCCCCTCCTCACGGCACCGCTCCCGGTGGGTGGCACGGCTGCTCCGGGGCACGCAGAGCCCGCCCCACACCGAACTCCCGGCCCCACACCTCACTGTGCCCCATATCAGCAGCAATCCACAGCCCCCAGCCCACCCCCCTGCACACGTTTGGAGTTTCATGGCACCCTCAGCACAAGGAAGGAAACCTCCCCTCTCTGTTTTCAGGACCAACACCAGCACAGCTCTTTTCNGCCAAACTCCGCCTCTCCAGGAGGAGAAATCAATTAAGGCAATAAATCGAATATCCAGACCCTTTCTCTGCTGATGGGCACAGCCAAACCTGTCCCCGCACTCCTCCCTCCCCTCTCCAACATCCTCCTGCCCTCTTCCCTGACCCTCCCCTGAGCTCAGCCCTTTCCCTGCCGCCCTTCCCACCCCGTGCATCCCCCTCAGGACCCTCCCTGGCCGGCCTTTGCCCCCGGTTCCGGCCGTGTGACCCCAGCCCGTCCTCCCCTGCGGGATGGGGCCGTGTCCCTGCAGCAAGTGTCCCACCCGTGCCTCTGGATGCCGGGGCTGCGGCGGCCACGTGCGACAGAAACCTCATCCCGGAGCTGCTGCGCCGAGCTGGGACTTCTCGGAGTGAAATCCAAGAGGATGAGCCCTCCTGGAGCGATCCAACCGGTCATGGGAGCGCCGGGCTCTGCCAAGGCAGCGTCCCCTGCATCCCCTGGAGCTGCTGCCCATCCCAGGCTTAGCCAAGCTCTTCCCAAAGCTCTCTCCCATTCCTCCTTCACGGATATCCCAGCTTTTGTCGGCATGGAGCGCTGCCAGGTGACTCCGGCAGGGAGGAGGGAAGCGGCAGCGCCCTGGAGCAGCCCCCGGGCATTGCCGGGGCACCAGGAGCGCGCAAGGGAAGGACGCAGAGCCACCCCTGTCCCGTCCTACCGTCACCTCCTGCCCCCGGGAGGGAGGGTCCTGCCCCCTGTGCCGCCCTGTCCCGTCGGGAATGGGGCCGGGGACGGCTCGGGGCCGGCTCCAGGCTTCTCCCAGCGTCCAGAACAAGGTCCCAGCCTCTGCCCCTGCCGGCCTCGGGCAGCGGCTCCGGCGCGGCCGGGGGGTTAAGTCCGGGGGTGCCCTTCCCTGACCTGCCGTCGGAAGTAGCGGATGGCCGAGAGGGTGCCGAAACTCGCCAGGAACACTGGAAAAGAGCCCGACACGTTCCCACAGTGACTCCGGGTGCTTCTCCCGCACCTCAGGGTCTTTCCCCGGCCGTGGGGATCCCAAACTGCAAAAACCGAGAGCCCGAGCCGCGCCTTTGGACTTCCCACCTTAAATTCAGACTGGGTTCTGATTTGTGTGTGAGAGGGACGTAAAGAGAGAAATTCAACCTTTTAGAGGCCCAAACACCCCGAGGGAAATGGCTGCTCCGGGGTGTGGAACTGCTCCTGCCTCCCTCCTCCTCCTCCTCCTCCTCCTCCTCCTCCCCAGGTTATTCCATCCCGGGGCCCGAGGAGAGGATCCCGCTTTCCACACCTTT